>JAJOZX010001167.1:910000-1001186 GCA_023014485.1 Bathynomus jamesi | reverse complement strand
TACAGGGTGGGTCAAAAGTCTCCATACATAGGCAAAATGGTCATGATAAATAAATTATTATTTATTTTTTATTTTTTTGCAGGTGATGTGCTGAGATGCCTTTGTATGTGCCATCCGTATGTGCATTCAGTGTAATGGTGCCTACATAGAGCATATTTTGTGACTTACAAGTGATTGCGTAATAAAATGACCATTTTGCCTATGTATGGAGACTTTTGACTCACCCTGTATATATATACACAGGGTGTCCATAAATGTTTACCCTGAAAACAGTATGCTCTCATGTTTTAATGACGAATCTTACATCCGTTTTCTTTTACAGGTGATCTCGTACACGCATAGAGTTTCTGTGCTGGTGTGTTTCGTCTACCGCATTCGCCGCTAGGAGCGCTGTAGTAGCTGTTCAGTTAAGATGGCGTCTGTGACAGAGAAGGCACAATGTGTTGTGCGGCTTGCAGAAACAAAATCTCCTGTCAGTGTTCAGCGAAGGTTCAGAACAAAGTATGGAAAGAATCCACCTGATGTGAAGTTAATTAAGTCGTGGATGAAAAAATTCTTGGAAACTGGAAACGTGGAAATGGGAAAGAGCATTGGTAGACTATCAGTTTCCGATGGACGGTGGAAAAATTCAAACTGCTTTCACACGGTCACCAAGGAAATCGGTGAGACAACCTTCATGCCAACTAAAGATACCGAAGTATACGGTGCACAAGGTGTTACACAAACGTTTGAAGTTACACGCAAATTGTTCAAGAACTGAAGCCTGATGACCGTCCAAAACGTGAACAATTCGCTATTGACATTTTGAACAGCATTGACGAGGATAATGAGTTCTTGTTACGTGGCTGCTTTTCAGACGAGGCTACGTTTCATCTTAGTGGTAGAGTCAACAGACACAATGTGCGTATTTGGGGATCGGAAAACCCACGTGCCGTAAGGGATCATATTCGGGGCAGTCCGAAGATCAATGTCTGGAGATAATTGGTCCTTTCTTCTTCGCTGAGAACACTGTTTCCGCAACTGTGTACCTGGATATAATGTTATAATGTTATAATGTTTCAGACCAACAAAGACCCTAGGATCCACTCATGGCTGGTCTACCTAACTGTGTTCGTAATAGTGTATGTCCTCCGTGGTGGCGGAGGGGACCTACAATTTTACGTGGGTTCTGAACCACAAGAACATAAGAAATTTATGTAAAAACTGCCTGTACATTGGCAACGACTAATTTTTACAAAACTAAATAATTATCAATTTAAAACTAAATAATTATCGATTTAAAACTAGAGATAGAATCTCTGGATCCAGAGGATCAAGTCATAATAGACTACTATCCACAAATACAGTATGTTACATTATATCTATTTATAACCGACATGCAAATATATCAGATCCACGGAATCCAGTCAATTTCATTACGGTATCCATCAATACTAGTACCTTGCCAACCAAAAATAATTCACGGTCCATATCGATTGCGGATCAAGTCAAAATTTACCACCATATACATTACAATATATATACTTAGGAGAAAAAGTGTAGGTGGCTGTAAAGATTGTACAGTAATGTAGAAATGTGTGTGCACCCATTTTGGGTCTCCCATTTAAAGGTGTTTGTGGGGCAAGTGAAGATCATGAGTTTTTCAATACCTCACAGTACTATGGGGTGGGCACCCGGCCAGAGCTGGGCGAGTTCCGCACACCTTCGGCACCTCCGCACATTCGCACTGTGCGGAAGTGCGAAATGGTGGGCGGAGGTGCGGTGTGCGGTCACCTCGGTAAAAAGGTGCGGAGGTGCGGTTGCGGAAGGTGTGCGGATTGGTCCGCACACATAGCTAAATACACTTTTTTACTTTTGTATTGTATTGTATCTTTTGTATTTGAGTAGCTGTGAATAAAGTAATATAGTATTAGTATAAAATAAAATTAAATGATATTGTATTCTAGTAATTTTCTGACCTCTCATAACAAAAAAATGACTTTATTGTATTAAAACTTTATTTTCACAATTAAATATTAAATAAAAGTTTATAAAAGTATTAATATATTAATGGAAACTTATATATTTCCTTGCGATAAAACTTTATATATGTAAATAGGGTGCGGGTGCGGGTGCTGTTGTGCGGAAGTGCGAAAACTTAAAGGTGCGAGGAAGTGCGGGTGCGGAAGAGGCTAAAGTGCGGGTGCGGAAGTGCGTGTGCGAACCTCCCATTTGGTGTGCGGTTGCCCAGCATTGGGCACCCCCTCATTGGGCGCATGTTGTTCGTGAAACTCTCGACGCAACATTCCAAATCGATGGATTGGCAGGGACGGGCCAATCCCATGGCCCCCAAGATCACCAGACATTACCCTGCTGGATTTCTTTCTCTGGGGCCATGTTAAAGAGTTGGTTTATGCAACAGTTGTTTCAGATATCAGGACATTGCGAGAACGCATTACGGATGCAATTGCAACAGTTAACCCACAAATGTTGGAAAATGTGTGGCGTGAGTGTGAATACCGTTTAGACATTTTACGTGCCACTAGGGGTGCACATGTGGAAGCTTATTAAGTTCATTAACTATGTATTAAAACTTTGTATGTTTATCTACTTATGATTAAAACTGTGTTTGAATACGAGTGTTTATTTAAAAGTTATAGCATGCTTTAATCAGGGTAATCATTTATGGACACCCTGTATTATATATGTATTTTATATATATTATATATATATATATATATATATATATATATATATATAATATATATATATATATATTATATTTTATATATTCCGTGTGTATATATATATATATTATATATATATATATTATATATATATATATATACATACAGGGTGTCCGAGAATTATCTGTACAATTTTTGGCTGTTATTAAAAGTCAACCATGAAGTGTAGAAATTCCAGTGTTGTCCCATTTTACAGAGAAACTCATTAAGTTTTTTCTGATACCAAGTTTTGACAAGTTTTTTAGAAATTCCAGTGTGTCCGAAAATTATCTGTACAATTTCATCTTTTAATAAAATTCTTCATAACACACGTAAAATTCTTAAACAAGATTATTTAGAATCTGTATTTTCAAACGTTTTTTTTATTAAAGTAACGTTGTTAGAAACATTCGATATATGTGCACCATCAGTGATTCGCAAAACATCCAAATTGTGCCATGTACGCTGCAGCATATCCACTTCAATTCGCTCAATAGCAGCTGTGATTCTTGCTTTTAAATCATCAATGTCTGTCACCCGCGTATTGTACACAAGATCTTTGACGAATCCCCAAAGAAAAAATCACAGGTGTGCGATGTCGGGAGATCTAGCCGGCCAATGAATTGCACCTCCACGGCCAATCCACCTGTTTGGGAATGTCTCATTCAGGGACTTACGGACGATCAGGCCCAATGTGGCGGTGCGCCATCTTGCTGAAAAAATGATGCGTGGATGCAGTGCTTCCAATTGCGGATAGACAAAGTGTTGCAACATGTCAGGTAGGTATTGGAGGTCACTGTTGATTCACCAAAAAGAAAAATGGTCCAATCACGCGATCATATAACAGGCCACACTACACATTAACTTTAGAACTGTCTCTGATGTGCTCTTCTATGCAATGTGGATTTTGTGACCCCATATGCGCACATTTTGTTTGTTTACCTTGCCTGAAACATGAAAAGTTGCCTCGTCCGAAAAATGATTCTTGCCAAGAACGCATTGTCCTGGTTGACTCTGTCAAGCAGAGTCATTGCAAATTCCTTACGGGAGACCTTATCTTCTTGCGTAATCTGTTGCAAGATTTGCAACTTGTAAGGATGCAACTTCAACTTCCAGTTTCCTTAAACCTTTTATACCAAGCTCGTATGGTTACTCTTGATGGAGGGTTTCTGTTGTAATTAGTTCTAAACCTTCGTTGAACTTGTGTATCTGATTTGTTTCGATAAACCATTCAAACACACTGTGCTTTCTCTTGTGGATTCATTAAGGATGAGGGGTGTTGTATGAATATCTGAAAAAGAAAAAACTTGTCAAAACTTGTTATCAGAAAAAACTTAATGAGTTTCTCTGTAAAATGGGACAACACTGGAATTTCTACACTTCATGGTTGACTTTTAATAACAGCCAAAAATTGCACAGATAATTCTCGGACACCCTGTATATAATATATATATATATATATATATATATATATAAATAATCCTAGCCAACATACAGGGCCTTAAATCAAACCAGTCCACGAACAAAGTTGCATACCTGAAAGGACTCATGCAAGAAGCCGGAGCAGACTTTGCATGCCTCACGGAAACTCATCTAAAGGACTGCCAGGCGAACTATGAAAATTGTGAGTCCTGTATTGACAAAAAAGAAATACAAATTGACAACTATAACATCCTCCGAGCCGACAGAACAGTGAGACGTAAAGGAGGATGTGCTATTTACACACGAGAAAGGCACATAGCAGAAATGGTTATAAGTACCTCAAACAACTACGTAGAATGTGTAGCAGCAAAAATTGAAAAATTAAATATGGTACTAATTGTAATGTACAAACCCCCAAACACACCAACCTCAAAATTTTCAGATTCCACTACAGAGGTAAGAAACTTAGTAAAGGATCTACACTCTCCAACCCCAAATATTTTTCTCTGTGGTGATTTTAATTTCCCATTCATGAAATATAAAAGGATAGGAAAAAATATATGTATTCACCAGGACAAGGGGGGCACACGAGAAGACCAGGAGCAGGTAAAAATGCTACTAGCTTTAGCTGATGAATTTATGTTAACGCAAGAAATAACAGAAAACACAAGAAAAAACAACTGCCTAGATTTGGTATTCACAAACAACAGTAATCTAATTGATAATGTAGAAGTATCCCCAACTATGATATCAGACCACAATATCATTGAAATAACAACTAATATAAAGGCAACAGGAAAGGAAAGAACACGCACAACAGAAAGAAGCAAATTCGAAATTTTTAATTTTCACTCCAAAGCTATAAAATGGGAAGATGTCACATCCAGCATGGAAGTAATAGATTGGAAAACCATTTTCGAGGCAAAGACAACGGAAGAGATGCTAATGACGTTAGAGGAGAAGACGTTAGAAATTGTGGAAAAACATGTCCCAAAGATACAACAAAGAGGAAAGAGAAGCAGGTTCGAAAGACAAAAGAGGGCATTGTTCCGAAAGAGAAAAAGAGTGACTGCAAAATTAAGTAATTGTAAAGATAACAACATCAGAAAATATTAAATGATAAACTACAAAGTATCGATGTCATCATACAGGAACAAATCGAGAAGCATACAGAAAAAGAAGATGACGCTATAGAAGCGATAAAGGTTAACTCAAAGTACTTCTATAATTTCGCAAAAAGAAAGTCGAAAAACAAAGCGACTATCGGACCTTTAAAAAATGAGAACAGTGATTTATCTGATGATCTAACAGAAGTATCTGAAATATTAAAAGCTCAGTATGAATCATCTTTCAGTATCCCAAAAACACAAATTGATATGCGATAGAAACGCGTTCTTTGAAGAAGAACCACAAGGGGAAAGTATAACGGATTTCGACTTTACGACGGATGATATTACACAAGCCATAGGGAAACTAAAAACACACTCAGCGGCAGGACCGGATAAATGGAATGCCACACTAGGGTGTGTCAATTTGGGAGGTGAAAATTAATGTTTGCCAATTCCTTCACTGAGGGGTTTCAAAAATATGTTTTTGGATGTGAAGAATTCAAATCTGCTATTATTTTTGTGATTGCTCAACACTTAGCTTGGTAAATCTACGTTTGATTAAAAAGCACATAAATTGCTCTCAGAAAACAACATTTATTAATTTTAGCTTCTCAAAATGTCAGGTAATGCTCTGAAAATTTTAGTTTCTCTGCATAAAACATATCCTAGTAATCATAAAACATATCCTTGTAATCATAAAACAACATTAGAAAGTAATGACATCCGTAAAAAAAAATATTTAAACAAGTTTCATCAAGTCTTGCTTTGATTCGTTCTTGGACATCAGCCGCCGACTTGCTTCTTGGCCTCTGATATAGCCCTCACGTTTCTCATGTGTATACACCCTGCCTGCTGCCTCTGTGACTTGTTTCACACACCTCTCTATTGACTGAGCATGACAGGGCCACTGTGGAACTTGCATAGGCTTGTCAAAGAACTTCTTTACTTCCGCTGTAGTCAGTTTACATGTCAAAGGAGGTTCAAATACCCGGTCAGACCAGTCTGTCAGCTCCAACACGGAAGAAGCACTGGGGTTGATGGAAGGTGTCTTCCTGGGACGTACAGAAAGATCTCCAAGTGTGTCATCATCTCCACCCCTCATGCCAACAATCTTTTGGACACCAGCTCTCCTCTCCTCACTGTCATCTGAGCACACAAGAGTGTCTGGATTATCATTTCGCTGAATGCATACCATGCTGAGCGCTTGAAGGTTGGCAAAACAGCATCCACTACAGCCTTCTTTTGCAGCCTAACTAGCCGCAGCTGAAACAAGATGTGGCGTGGGCCTTCCACCCAAGAGTGTTTTACTTTGATGTTGAACCAACAGGGGTAGTACACACCAACAATGTATTCCACTATCAGTCTTAAGTTGTTGAGGGTTTTGCCTTTAAGGCCATGTTTTGAAACCCATATGTGACAAAGCCTGTTTGCTGTTGTCAACCACCTTGAATGGCTCACTGGACCAATTTCAAGAAGGGCCAGATCTGTGGAAAGTTCTCCTGTCCTTATGGCCTGTGTGATCCTATACCCGTACGCTTGATCAGTAGAGAGATCCTTTACGACATTGTCACTCAGTGAAGTAAGAGGCTCTCCAATTGAGAGTTTGGTGAATGAAGGATCAATTTCAAGTTCGGTTGCAGTGTCTAGCATCTTGCCAATGTTACCTGTCCACTTGTTGTTAGACAAGGTCTTCCCATCCAGTGCTGTGATCAAGTGTCGCAGGGGTAACTCGTTAGTGTGGAGGGCACAAACCAACCAGATCAGCTTACGGCAAAGCTTGACCTCTACCCAATGCATGGAACCACCCTCCCAGCCAGTGTTAACATTTGTAGAATCACCTCCAATGGCCTGCAGGCTTTTATCAATGCCCTTCTTCTTCATGAAATCTACAAGATTATCAGCAATAACTTCAGCAGGTTTTTTTCTCGTTGAGCCTTTCTCAGGAGTGAAGTGGTAGAGATATCTTCCACCTGGCTCACTGCACACAGAATAATGCTCTTCTTTGATGATGCTGGGGACCTGACGATCTGAATTGTCTGCTTTCAGCATAACTTTAGTTGTATCTTGACGGCCGTCAAAGAAGATGCAGTCAATTTCACCCTTCTTACAAAGATCATCAAATTCCTGATCCAGGGATCTCATAACTTTTTCTTGGGCCCTCTTGACTTTATTGTGATCAACTACAAGTCTCTTTTCTTCTTCAGTGATCAAGCCAGCATCCATAAAGGCAGCAGTGGTGATGGCAGCTGTGGCACGCAGGCCAACACCATATCTGATGCTATGCATAGCAACATTAGGTATTTCTTATGTGTTGTACTCTGGCTTTTTATTGGAAGTTGAAGACGTGCTTGGTATTTCTAATGTCACTTCATAACTTCCATCCTTTCCATCTTGAGCATCAGCTATTTGTTCTTCATTTTCATCATCAGAGAAAATTATTTCATTTGATGGCATTGAAACATCCTGCTTACTTGTCTGCTTATATTCAGCAAGCCTTCTTCTTTAGTCTTCTTGCCGCTTCTGCTTTTTGACTTGTCTGTTGTGCTCAGGTTGATCTGACAAGCCAATCTGATGTGGTCCAATAGAACCAGACTTGTCTCTCTGACCTTTAATGAAAGCAAGTTCCTTCACAGGGATCTTCATCTCCCTAGGGCATGTACAGTTAATGTGAGTTTCGTTTTTGCAACCAGCATCTGCAAGGCAGCCAAATTCAGAGCAGAGAACAATTTTACACTTGCAACTGAGGATGTCAAAAAGCTTGTCAAGTTTTGCAATGAAAGCCTCTTTGACATGTAGCTTTCCTCTCCCAAGAGATATGTTTTTGGCCTGCTCCCAGCTCTCTTGGATCTTGTTTAAGATTGTGACTCGTGAATTTACAACGGGGGCTACAAAAGAACTGTTTGCTCGTTCCCACTTTTCAAGCACTTTAGGGTAAATGTCCTTTGCAAGACTGGCTGCTGGGTAGTTTCTCACATCCTCACCACTTTGTTCTCTTAGCAGTAGCCCATATTTCAGACCGTCTCGCAGAGTTGGGAGTTCAGAGGGCAACAACTCTCTACCAGTTCCAATTAGGTCGCTCATATGTGGAATGTCCCCAGTCTTGTCCTCCTTTTAGAAGCCATTGTAGGTCAATTCCCACTGGTTAGGATGGTAGCACTGACGGACAAGTAATCTTCAGCACACTGATGAATATGTTTCAACCTGTGAAATAAGCAAAAACAGCAGTGCATTATATATACAGCATATATAATTATTAATATAATAATTATTATATAATTCCACAAAAAAGTAAAAAAAGTCACTATTTTTATGTAGCTTCTTACCAAACAAAACTAAATTATATTAAATTAACAAAATATCTTTAGAATTCCTAAGTCATGCTGCAACTTTTTGGCACCCCTCATATTTGGAATTTGAAAGTTGAAAAATTCGACACACCCTAAATTGCAATACGTCCCCGAGAATATGTGCGAGCGCCGCATGAGCGGCCATATCACCCGAACAATGTTGGTTGGTTCTGCTACTATGGCACTGATGAACTAGTGAACATCAAGGACCCTTTCACTGATAGGGACTACGTAGCCACCCTATAGGATGTGCTCCTGCCCTCTTTCAGGGCATCGTTTTTGCTGGAGCCTGAATCCATTTTACTGGTTTACCACTGATCCCCCAATCCTATCTCAAAACGAATTAGTCCGGTTGCACGGGGTGTTAACCCTGCATTGTTTATTATAAAGCAAATCTTGACATATTTTCAAAGCGTATACAACCCCATTCAAGAATCCATCGGGTGTACACCTGAACCCCGCTTGGCTTTTTCAATATGGCCGCCATTTTCCAAGATGGCCGGCGAAACTGAAAAATCCCATATCCTGGTCAATACTTGAAGATTTTGATGATCTTGATGTCATTTCTAGGGTTTTAGGATGATGAGTCGATCTGAGGGGTTGCAGATACTTTGGGAGTCGTTTTGACCCACATTCGTCAATACTCAAGGTCATTGGAGGTCAAACGCCCCCGAAATAAGGAATATCCCATATCCCGGGCAGTCGTGGAGATATTTTGGTGATCTTACTGTCGTTTTTATGGTTTTGGGCGAGACTGAGTAGTTCTATAGGCACATGATAACAGTAGGATATCATTTTGCAACTCCATGGGTCAAGTCAAGGTCATTTGAGGTTAAAGTTTGGCCTTGAAATATGATAATGCCACACTTGACATCACTGTATTTGCTTTATTTCAGTGACAATTTCTACAATCTAGCTAACTGCTGAGCACTTAACATCTTTTCTGCAGATAAAACCAGATCATAATGCTTAAATGACATAACCCACATTATATGGATATGGATATTCGGATATAAACCACAATTTATGCTGAAGTGCAGGCACATGCATTCTATGGAAGGTTGCAAAGCTACAAGATATGAACTCGTAAGCAAAACAAAGCTCAAACTAGCTGGGGGATTGGTATTGACAACTTCGATGCAGTTATTCACATGAGTAACCATTTATTGGGGCAAATATCAAAAGACATGGTTGTGTCAGATCGTCAGGATCATCAGTCTGCTCTTCGTTTGCGTTTTGGGTCAAATTGTTGCAATCCAAGCCGCTGCCACATGCACAGAACATTTGCAAGGGATTCCGCGTCCCATGCAGCCAGCGACTCCCCCTGCATGCTGATTGTGATTCAAACCCACATCTGATTAGCTTCAGAATTCATCTGGTGCTAAGCACACTCCTTCACCAACTGTTTTTGGGAGAACTGTTTGTTTCGTCTCTCTCCCACCCATAATGCACAGGATCAAGTGGTGGTGGGTCACACTTTACTGCATCGAGCCAGTTCGCCACAGTGTAGTGGGCTCTGAAGCACATTTTGATGGAAAGCTTCAGTTGTTGGTGGTAGAGAACATAGTTTGGGTGCAGCAGTTCCCGACTTCCCTGTCTTCTGAGCCATACTCTGACGACACTCAGTAAGAGATGAGATTCTTATCCCCATAGCATGCAACAATGTACGCTGTTTCCTCTTTCTCGATATGGTCAAAGCATGCATCAAGGGACCCCAGCTTGTCTAGCTTCCGACCCTTCTTGGCTGTGGCAATGGCAGTGGCTTTGCCGATGCCATGTATTGCTGCAACTGTGTCACAACCACTCAAAGCGTGTAGTTTGAGGATTTGTGGGATGATGTCTTTGTGCTGGGTTACAGTTGCTCGGATGTCCACTGATTTCTGCCGCACTGGAGACTCCATAATCATGGGACAGTAGGGTGTGTCGAATTTTTCAACTTTCAAATTCCAAATATGAGGGGTGCTAAAAAGTTGCAGCATGACTTAGGAATTCTAAAGATATTTTTGTTAATTTAATATAATTTAGTTTTGCTTGGTGAAAGCTACATAAAAATAGTGACTTTTTTGACTTTTTTGTGGAATTATATAATAATTATTATATTAATAATTATATATGCTGTATATATAATGCACTGCTGTTTTTGCTTATTTCACAGGTTGAAACATATTCATCAGTGTGCTGAAGATTACTTGTCCGTCAGTGCTACTATCCTAACCAGTGGGAATTGACCTACAATGGCTTCTAAAAGGAGGACAAGACTGGGGACATTCACACATATGAGCAACCTAATTGGAACTGGTAGAGAGTTGTTGCCCTCTGAACTCCCAACTCTGCGAGACATTCTGAAATATGGGCTACTGCTAAGAGAACAAAGTGGTGAGGATGTGAGAAACTACCCAGCAGCCAGTCTTGCAAAGGACATTTACCCTAAAGTGCTTGAAAAGTGGGAACGAGCAAACAGTTCTTTTGTAGCCCCCGTTGTAAATTCACGAGTCACAATCTTAAACAAGATCCAAGAGAGCTGGGAGCAGGCCAAAAACATATCGCTTGGGAGAGGAAAGCTACATGTCAAAGAGGCTTTCATTGCAAAACTTGACAAGCTTTTGACATCCTCAGTTGCAAGTGTAAAATTGTTCTCTGCTCTGAATTTGGCTGCTTGCAGATGCTGGTTGCAAAAACGAAACTCACATTAACTGTACATGCCCTAGGGAGATGAAGATCCCTGTGAAGGAACTTGCTTTCATTAAAGGTCAGAGAGACAAGTCTGGTTCTATTGGACCACATCAGATTGGCTTGCCAGATCAACCTGAGCACAACAGACAAGTCAAAAAGCAGAAGCGGCAAGAAGACGAAAGAAGAAGCTTGCTGAATATAAGCAGACAAGTAAGCAGGATGTTTCAATGCCATCAAATGAAATAATTTTCTCTGATGATGAAAATGAAGAACAAATAGCTGATGCTCAAGATGGAAAGGATGGAAGTTATGAAGTGACATTAGAAATACCAAGCACGTCTTCAACTTCCAATAAAAAGCCAGAGTACAACACATTAGAAATACCTAATGTTGCTATGCATAGCATCAGATATGGTGTTGGCCTGCGTGCCACAGCTGCCATCACCACTGCTTCCTTTATGGATGCTGGCTTGATCACTGAAGAAGACAAGAGACTTGTAGTTGATCACAATAAAGTCAAGAGGGCCCAAGAAAAAGTTATGAGATCCCTGGATCAGGAATTTGATGATCTTTGTAAGAAGGGTGAAATTGACTGCATCTTCTTTGACGGCCGTCAAGATACAACTAAAGTTATGCTGAAAGCAGACAATTCAGATCGTCAGTTCCCCAGCATCATCAAAGAAGAGCATTATTCTGTGTGCAGTGAGCCAGGTGGAAGATATCTCTACCACTTCACTCCTGAGAAAGGCTCAACGGAAAAAAACCTGCTGAAGTTATTGCTGATAATCTTGTAGATTTCATGAAGAAGAAGGGCATTGATAAAAGCCTGCAGGCCATTGGAGGTGATTCTACAAATGTTAACACTGGCTGGGAGGGTGGTTCCATGCATTGGGTAGAGGTCAAGCTTTGCCGTAAGCTGATCTGGTTGGTTTGTGCCCTCCACACTAACGAGTTACCCCTGCGACACTTGATCACAGCACTGGATGGGAAGACCTTGTCTAACAACAAGTGGACAGGTAACATTGGCAAGATGCTAGACACTGCAACCGAACTTGAAATTGATCCTTCATTCACCAAACTCTCAATTGGAGAGCCTCTTACTTCACTGAGTGACAATGTCGTAAAGGATCTCTCTACTGATCAAGCGTACGGGTATAGGATCACACAGGCCATAAGGACAGGAGAACTTCCCACAGATCTGGCCCTTCTTGAAATTGGTCCAGTGAGCCATTCAAGGTGGTTGACAACAGCAAACAGGCTTTGTCGCATATGGGTTTCAAAACATGGCCTTAAAGGCAAAACCCTCAACAACTTAAGACTGATAGTGGAATACATTGTTGGTGTGTACTACCCCTGTTGGTTCAACATCAAAGTAAAACACTCTTGGGTGGAAGGCCCACGCCACATCTTGTTTCAGCTGCGGCTAGTTAGGCTACAAAAGAAGGCTGTAGTGGATGCTGTTTTGCCAACCATCAAGCGCTCAGCATGGTATGCATTCAGCGAAATGATAATCCAGACACTCTTGTGCTCAGATGACAGTGAGGAGAGGAGAGCTGGTGTCCAAAAGATTGTTGACATGAGGGGTGGAGATGATGACACACTTGGAGATCTTTCTGTACGTCCCAGGAAGACACCTTCCATCAACCCCAGTGCTTCTTCCGTGTTGGGCTGACAGACTGGTCTGACGGGGTATTTGAACCTCCTTTGACATGTAAACTGACTACAGCGGAAGTAAAGAAGTTCTTTGACAAGCCTATGCAAGTTCCACAGTGGCCCTGTCATGCTCAGTCAACAGAGAGGTGTGTGAAACAAGTCACAGAGGCAGCAGGCAGGGTATATACACATGAGAAACGTGAGGGCTATATCAGAGGCCAAGAAGCAAGTCGGCGGCTGATGTCCAAGAACGAATCAAAGCAAGACTTGATGAAACTTGTTGTTTAAATATTTTTTTTACTGATGTCATTACTTTCTAATGTTGTTTTATGATTACAAGGATATGTTTTATGATTACTAGGATATGTTTTATGCAGAGAAACTAAAATTTTTATAGCATTACCTGACATTTTGAGAAGCTAAAATTAATAAATGTTGTTTTCCGAGAGCAATTTATGTGCTTTTTAATCAAACGTAGATTTACCAAGCTAAGTGTTGAGCAATCACAAAAATAATAGCAGATTTGAATTCTTCACATCCAAAAACATATTTTTAAAACCCCTCAGTGAAGGAATTGGCAAAAATTAATTTTCACCTCCCAAATTGACGCACCCTAATGGGACAGCCTAGTTTCTTAAATTCATAAAAGTAAGTCAGCATGGCAAACACGTCTGTGTCATCACAAATGATGGAGATGCGGGCATCAGAATCTTTCTCAACTTGTGCGATAGCGTGTTGTGTTATTATCACGTCAGCCTCTTCATGAGATGATGAAAGCTCCAATGCTGCTCGACTCCTGCCTCGCACAATGGAAGTCGGTATGGTCTGCCATCCTGCAAGCACTAGCTCATGGTCTTGGGTTACAGTTGCGAGATACTCACTGTCAGCAAGGATTTGCTCACAGAGCAACCTGTTTAGTTGCTCCTTGTTCGCGGTGCACGTGAGAACAGTGTCTCTTGTAGGCAATGGGGTGTTGAGGTCCAGCTTGTGAACTCTGCTGCTCTTGCTTCTCATTGTCCGAGTGCTTGATTTCGGAGAGAAATCATAGTAGCGATCAAAAGCTAGTACTACAGATGCATGAGAAAGATGTTTCGGTAGCCATACTTTGAAGGTTTGGATAAATATAGCAACTCTGCCACTAGCTGGCCAGTCGACTGTCCACAAAACAGCTGACACATCCATGATAACAACTGTTGGTCGACCCCATGTTCGAGAGGATGTTTCCACTCCCAAGTTCTGCTTCAATGCGGACTTAGCTGCAGTTCTCATTAAGCTATCTGGTTGGAACAGTGTGGCTGGGTATGCCGCAAGCTCTGTTGAGAATACATGGGTCAAGTCAAGTTCGCGTTCGCTCATCAGCAAACCGATGACGCGTGCATAAATCGCTTCTTGGTCCATAACCAAGTGGGCACCCACCTTGATATGTTTCGTTTTACTTGCAAAGGTGATGACATGTATGGAAATGGTGCCAAAAAAGCCTTGTGGCCATGATGACTCGTACTGTGCCAGTTGCGTCTTTCCAATACTAACAGCTCTATCGGCATTGGTATCTGGAGATGCAAGCTACCCTGTCTGAATATTGTATAAGTTGCCTTCTGGATAAGAGGAATAATTAGACATATTGGAATTCACCTTACCATGGGGAAAATAATCCCTGATTTCATTTTAAACCCTATAGAACTACTTAGTCTCGCCCAAAACCATAAAAATGACAGTAAGATCACCAAAATGTCTCCACGACTGCCCGGGATATGGGATATTCCTTATTTCGGGGGGGTGTTTGACCTCCAATGACCTTGAGTATCGACGAATGTGGGTCAAAACGACTCCCAAAGTATCTGCAACCTCTCCAGATCGACTCATCATCCTAAAAAACCCTAGAAATGAAGCCATGATCATCAAAATCCATCAAGTATTGACCAGGATATGTGATTTTTCAGTTTCGCCGGTCATCTTGGAAAATGGCGGCCATATTGAAAAAGCCAAGCAGGGGTCAGGTGTACACCCGATAGATTCTTGAATGGGGTGGTATAAGCTTTCAAAATATGTAAAAATTTGCTTTATAACAAACAATGCAGGGTTCCAGTAAAATCAGGGTCTGTGCTACCGGACTAAATATGATATAGAGTCGAACTAGGAATACTAATAAACAAAAACTAACCAGGGATTTCAGTAACATTTTCAGGAGACGTTTGGTGAGGAACTGGCAACACCGGCATCCAGAAATTCTGTTCCTGTTCGACAAGATAAAAGTTAATAACAACCTGGCGACATTTCATCAACCAAAGGAAACGCCTGACGGTTTCGCGTCCATAAGTATTTCTTTTTTACTGGAGCCAATGAACAACATTTAATTCAGATCTATCTAGCAAACACGAGGATACCATTAGAATGTTTGTATATGCCTGGGTTCCAATCCTGGTGAAGCGTAAATTTTGCGTCTACGAGTAGTTTATTGTCAAGTCTGAATAAGATGTTAATTCGTAAGAGTTGGTTAACGTACCTTTAAATAACGATGAAGATTTGTTGTTGATTCTCCGACAGATCTTTGCTCACTGCCACACAATTTATTGTATATACCAAAGTTACTGTTTTGGCTGATTTTCATTAAATTTATAAAATTGTTTCAAAGTATCTTTCGGTATCATCAACGCAATACCGTGCATGAATAAATCTTCTCTGACCCCGACTAGCACTTCGCTGACGGTTTTTCTGAAGGCTATAGCGATTTTTCGAAGAAACTACACTATATAAACTTTATACCAAAATATAAAAGACGTCGTCGCGAATATTTTGATGTAAACATCGAACAAATTCACTCACTACAAAAGTTTAGAGCAGTAGTGGGAAACCTGCCACCCGCGGCCTAGTTTTTAATTGCCCGCGGAAAGTTTGATTATTTAAAGTCATACAATATTTACATGTTAATTATGTCCCAAACTATTTTTAAGGCTGCAATTTGCCCGCTACAGAGTATTTTAGTTGAAATTTGCTCGTCACGCAATAAAGGTTCTCCACACCTGGTTTAGAGGAAAGTTTATGTGGCCAAAATGTTGTTCAGTCGATCAAGCGGTTTGTCCGCGTGACGCTGGGCGAGCTTATTTGTCGAGAGTTCTAAGCTCTGCCCTGCCTCTTGTCGGCAGCATGCAAAAACAAAATTTAGGCTATTTTTATAATTTCTGTTATTTATAGTAAAAAATAAATAATTTTTTGCATCTAGTCAGACCACGCTTGTACAAAATTTTATAATTTTTTGTGAAATCGAGGAAAAGTAAGTCAGTCCATAAATTTATAAAAAATACCACAGCCATAAAAATTTTGAGCTTCACATCCAAAGCTAATGAAATCAAATTTGTGAAGCTCCACTCAAAATATAAGTGGTTCGTGAGCTTAAAGTAAAAATTAAGTTCTCACTGGCTTAAAAACTTTAAGGTTTATTATTAATTTATTATGCATACAAAAAAGACCTGCTTTTTTTGTAGGACGCATTTTTCAGACAAGTATAACTTGAGTGGCCTTCTTCATTATTAAAGGAATTGTTTTTCCATACTTTTTTTTGGCTTACTACGCATTCGTAAGTTGTTGTTGTTTAGCCGATCAACCCACCCTGATCGAGCAAGCCGGCGGCACGCAGGTAACCGATCGCCCTCTCCGGAGTGGACCAGAGGTTCAGCGCACTAGTGATGTTGTGTTGTGTTCGTTGTTGTGCTAGAGCGGTACAGTCTGTCATAATGTGTTCAATTGTTTGTGGTATGTCCTGGCACAGGTGGCAGGTGTCGTCTATGGAGTTGTCTAGTCTGTGTTTATATGTCCGTAAGTTGGGGTGATGTCCACATCGGAATCGTGCTAAGTTAACTCGATCCGATCTGCTCAGGCTGATCTCTGACATGTTAATGGGTGGCGGCTTCGCACCTAGGACCGTATTCGGACCTAGTCGTGTCAGTGCTTTGTGGGTTAGGTGTGCGTGTATGTGTTTTCTGTACTGTGTGATGTCTGTGGGGCGTGGTCTGGAATGGAGTATTTGGTTATAATGTCTCTCTGGTGTTACCTTAATGGTGCGAGGTGTTGGTGCATGATTGTACATGTAGTGGCAAGGGTGTTGTGGGTTAGTTTTGGCTGCTGCCATGAATTGTGCTCCCCTCATGTCTAAATGTTCCCTAACTTTCAGTATTTTTGTTTCTGTGTGCAGGTGTTCTATTGGTGTTGTTTGAGTGCATCCTGTAATGATACGAAGTGCGTTGTTTTGTATTGTCTGTAAGGTGTTTATGTGTGTGTTTGAGAGAATGAGTGCCCAGCATGAGCTAGCATAGTTCATAACTGAGCGAATATATTGTTTGTATATGAGTGATGTTTCCTGCTGGTGTCCAAAGTTTGTGCCTGTTAGTACCCTAAGCGTGTTAAGTCTTGACGTACATTTGTTTTTAATGTCCTGAATGTGGTTTGCAAAAAAAAATGATGTGTTGTATGTGACTCCAAGTATTTTGGTCCTGTGAGTGTGTGGAATGTTGGTACTGTTTAGTGTAAACTGTGGAGTTATCTGGTGTTCTTTTGTGTTGCTTGTTAGCAAGGTGATGGTTGATTTTATGGGCGCTACTTTGAGTCTATTGTGTGTGAGCCAGTCTTGTATACTGTTTATGTATGTTTGTAGTTTATTTATAGCGGTGTCGATGTTGTTGTGGGTGGATGTTAGAGTGATGTCATCTGCATATGATGATAAGGTAAGCTTGTTATCTATGGGTGTTGGAATGTCATGCATATATAAGTTGAACAGTGTTGGTGAGAGAACAGAGCCTTGAGGGACCCCGTTCAGAAAAAGCTTGTTTTTGGATGACTTGCCATTAAATGTGATATGTGAGTATCTTCCTGAGAGATAGTTGCTCAGCCACCTTTTGGTGTTATTGTGCATGTTTGTGTTGAGTATTTTGTTTATGAGAGGGAAGCGTGGGATAGCATCAAATGCTTTACTAATGTCTATTGTTGCTAATAGTGTACGTTGAGCTGGTCGTCTGGAGTTGATGCCATCCATGATGTGCTGCGTGAGGCTAGTGAGTAATGTCGTGGTTGAGTGGTGAGGTCTGAATCCATGTGGAGTAGGATAGTGGAATGTGTGGGTTGGTGATTTGTAAGATTAGTCTTTCTGTTACTTTGGAAGGTGTGCATAGTAAAGTAATGGGTCTATAGGAAGCTGGTTCTGTTGGATTTTTGTTTGGTTTGAGTAGTGTAATAATTTTACCTTGGTTCCATATGTCAGGAATAATACGGTGTTGGTATGAATATGTGCTGATATTTGTGAGAGCTAGTATTCCTTGTGGGCCCAAGTGTTTAAGGTGAATGTTAGATATGTTGTCTGGTCCAGAAGTCTTCGAATTCTTAATGTTTTTGATGATCTTGGTGGTCTGGTCTGTATTGAAGGGTGTAATGGTCGTGTCGCGTCTGTAGGTTTTTTTGTGTCTGGCTGTTTGTCTGGCTGCGTGTTTCTGGTTGTTGTCTCTGTTTAAGTGACTTATCTTTGCGTAGTGATTAACTAGAATGTTAGCTTGTTGTGTGTATGTTGGGATATTATTTTGGCTGCGACAGATAGCCGCGTGTGAGGTGTGAATGCCGCTGTTAGAGTGGGTAATGCTGTTTATAGTCTTGTATAGCCTGGATGTATCTGTGGATTGGTTTAGTGTTGTTATGAATTCCCTGAATGTTTCCGTTTGTTTTTCTTTGAGTTTGTTGTTTATTTCTGTGTTGAGCTGTTGTATCTGTTAGTTTATGGCTTCTGTGTGTGGTGTTTGTGTGTTATATTTGAGGTTGTTACGTTGCCTTATGAGGTGGGCTATTTCTCTAGTGTAATTTGGGTTGTATTTCCTAATGTTGCCCTTGGGTATGTATTTGTTTGCATTATTGATAATCTGATTAAATGTCTTGAGTGTTGTATTGATGTTTATAATGGGTGTGCTGTTTAATGTAGTGAATTGTTCCTCAGTCTGTATTTTGAACTGTTCCCAATCAGCTTTCTTGTAATTTCTGTAAGTGTGTCTAAGGCTGTTGGGGCAGAGTGTACTGTAGAATGTGTTGTAATGATGATGGGCAGGTGGTCTGATGACAGTTGTTTTTCTGTTCCCCATTGTGTATGTGTTGCTAGTGAGGGGGAACAGAACGTTATGTCTGGGGAGGAGTTTGAGTATCCTGCTTGATGTGGTATGTGTGTATGTTCTTTTGTATTGTTAAGAATGAAGAGGCTATTTAGTTGTGTGGCTATGTTGGCGCCTCTGGTGTTGTTTTGGTTGTGCAGGTACCAACTAGTGTCTTTGGCGTTGAAGTCTCCTCCTAAGATGACATTAGTGAGAGAGGCAAGATTGTGTAACTGTGGATTGTAATTGGCTGGCACCTGAGGTGAACTATCTGGTGGGATGTAAATGTTGATTAGTGTGGTGTTGTGTTTTGCGCGTGTTTTAATGTTAACTGCCTGTATTTCTATCGTGTTATCTGCTTGGATTGTGTTTGTAATGTTTTGGGTAGCATCAGTGTAGCTAATGCTTTTACGTATGTTAGT
Source organism: Bathynomus jamesi (assembly GCA_023014485.1). NCBI lineage: Eukaryota > Metazoa > Arthropoda > Malacostraca > Isopoda > Cirolanidae > Bathynomus > Bathynomus jamesi. The sequence continues at coordinate 981,736 of JAJOZX010001167.1, read as the reverse complement.
GATGAGTCCACCCCCGTTACCCCCAGTACGATCTTGACGGATCGCCGTGAAGTCAGGGATGGTGGGTGTTTTGTGTGTGCGTTTTAGTTTTGTTTTTTGTAAGTTTTTCACATTTGCTGGAACTAGCACCATAATGGGGGCTTAACTCTTCATCGCTAAGTCTCAATTTCTTTCATTACCACCAGTTTTGGATGCCATGAAACCTGTAATTTTGTTTAAATTTAAATTCTGTACCGATCGATTTGTAGTACTTGGTATTCCATATATTAAAACCAAGCTCATCCTCTCGTCTATTGTTAATTTCGCAGACATCCCCTACCTAAAAGAAAAAAGAATACTATATTGTAGGCAACACTGAAAATTCCTATGGTGCGCAACTTTTGCGCCACCCTGTATATATGTACAGTGTGTGTATATATATATATATATATAAATGAAAAGGTTTATTGGTAGACGTAGACCATAGTCCATATGACAAATGTTATTAACACGAACTGACACTAGAATATAATGACAATTCAAATACTAAGGCTAGAAATATATACAGTTAATGAGAAATAATACAGTAATGTTGAAGGTAAGTGGAGCTACAGACAGACTTTTTATACCATGAATTCCACAGTTTACAAGACATACGGCAAGACTGAAGAATAGCTTGGATAATGGGGTTGGTTGATTTTTTAATTCTTTGCATTAGAGTGTATTGAGCATGTTTTGTTACCTCTGGGAAGCTCGGGACATTGCGGGTATAAAACACTTGCGAAGCTGAGCATCTCGGGGGGTAATTATGTAGGAGTTTAAAAGATCTGCTGTACAGCAAATTTAGGGTTCTACCAGAACCGTTTTTATAATTCACCCAGAGTTGCTGTCATTATATCTGATATTACTGCAGAAAGTATGAAAGAGTGTTTTTAGCTTTACTTGTACAGAACCGGAAGTTCTTTAAAGTCATATTCGCTATAACACAAAGGCTTCGATACTGTTTGCTATGTCCAAGTTATCACTGAAGGATATATATATATATATATATATATATATACTGTATATATATTCTTTAATTGGGGTTGTTTAACCTCCTTCGCAACATCTAAGGTCATATGACGGAGGGGACCTACAACTTTACGTAGGATCCAAACCACGGGTCGCAACATAATCTGGGCGCAAAGGACGGTCTCCCATCCAACTACTACCCAGACCCAATGTCGTTTAACTTCGCTGATATATATATATATATTCCTTTTATTGAGCTTAGCACAGTAACTTAGAAATAGGGATAGTTTTGGAGACTCCTGGTATATACGTATGTATATGTAAAAATGAACCATAAATAATTCCCATATTCCTATACTATCATATTCTTCATGTAATTCTTGTATTCATTTATATAGTTCTTGTATCCATTTTAAAATTCATGTGTTTATATGGTTCATGTATTTATATAATCCTGTATATTCTTATATATTTAACTTTATATAATGCCTATATTCATATGTATGTACGTGGGTGTATTCATTTTTACATAAGGACCAAAATCGCCCAACGCGAGTTTGGATAAAATTTTTGATTTGCTTTCTACTTTGCCAAATAATTAATTGGTGACCTGTTCTTTTTTAAAATCTCATAATCATTTTTTTAGATTTCGCTTAATAAGGAATCCTGCTTAAGCTTTGCAATGTTCATATTTTGTATACATTCTCTTTCGTTATAAAAGATGAGATCATGTCTTGCCTAAGCATTTAAATTGTACATCTTAAACCTTAAAATTTTACTCATATGCATATTTTAGTGTAAAGATGCATAGTCCGATTTCCACATTTAGTTAACTTGGCAGATCATAATAACATCAGAACTGAAAAGTTGCGGTTTAAGATAAAAATATGGTTTCATCTTCAAATATTTTGTTTACTCGTTCAAGCCTTACCACAGCTAAAATATTTACTTTATTTTTTTATTTTCGAATATGGTGCAAAAATAATGCAGCCTCTTTATCATTTAATAATAATGTTAGCAGTTTTGGGGTATATAAACCCCAGTAAAAATCTTCCATGGTCATTCAGAAACTAATTCAGAGGCTGAGCACTACCTGTACATTTTAGCAGTAAATTACAGTAAAAGATAGTCTTTATCTTATCCTTCGAGCCTTGCTCTCTTCAGGAGAACTTAGTCATTAAACTTTCCGGATACGCTATAAGAAGAGTCCGGAATCTTCAGAAAATTTTAATAAGTCTACCAGAGTCCTCCGAGCCACTATAGAAAACTCGGAGAGTAATATGGAAGAAAACTACTACAAGTCACACATCCGTTGCTGTCACCTAACTCGAACTCCCGTCGACTTCGAACCAACCCAGGCCATAGACGGAGGGTTAACATATATACTGGGTGATCCAGAAAAATGGGACCCATAAAAAAAAGCCAAATATTCTTAATATTTAATTCCTTTCATAAAAACTATATATCATTCGAAAGAGTAGAGTTACAAGTTTATTATGAAATATTTATTTTTTAAAAATGATTCCTTTCAAATGTGCTCCATTAGTTGCCAAGCATTCCAGTGTTCTCGCTTGTAAGTTCTGCATCACTTTTGCAAGAGTGTGCGGTGGTATGGCCTGTATCTCATTTGTGATGGCGGCCTTCAATTCTTGCAAGGTCGTTGGGTTATTTCTGTAGACCCTACTCTTTAAATATCCTCAGAGATAATAATCTAAGGGAGAAAAATCCGGAGACCTTGCGGGCCATTCAACGTCTCCAAATCTTGAGATTAACTCGCCTGGAAACGTTTGACGCAAAACTGCCATGCAGTTCCTCGTGGTATGGCAGGTAGCTTCGTCTTGTTGGAACCAGTGGTTTTCTAGACAAAGATCTCTTAATTTAGGAATAAGGAAATCGGTCAACATTTTTCGTAGCGATCACCATTTACAGTGACCGTGTTTCCGGTGGAATCCTCGAAAAAGTACGGCCCTATGATCTGAGATGCAGTAAGACCACACCAAACAGTTACACGCTGACTATGCAACGGGACTTCGGTAATATTCAATGGATTTTCTGTTGCCCAGAAACGACAATTTTGTTTGTTTACAGTTCCATTCAAGTGAAAATGGGCTTCGTCTGACATAATCAAAGTTGCTAGAAAATTGGTAGTGTCATTTACCTTCTGTTGGATCCATTGACAGAATTGTCGTCTTCGTGCGAAATCTCCATCGTTTAGTTGTTGCACTGTTTGAATTTTATATGGAAAGAGCATTAAATTTTGCTTGAATATACGGTGTGTTGTTCCATATCCAACTCCTAACAGCTGAGAAGCACGTCTGATGCTTATGTTAGGATTATCCTGTACAATTTCATGAGTTCTGTTAATGATCTCGTCTATCCTTGCTGTGCGCACTCTTCCAGTTGGTCTTCTTTTTCCAATGCTGCCAGTTAGGGAAAAATTTCTGACACACCGACGGATTACTTTCTTAGAAGGTGATTTTGACATCTGAAAATTTGTCTTGAAAGATCTTTGAGATGAAACTACACTTCTTCCATGCTCATAATATTGCTCAGTTATGAAACGCAGCTGTTCCACAGTCCATGCAGTCATCTTGAAGGGTTAGGTTTAACTAACACTTTTATTTTGTATCTTATCTTGTCTTGTATTGTCAAAACCTATACAATCCTGTACAAACTTGTAACTATCCTCTTTCGAATGATGCGTATGATTTTATAAAAGGACTTATACTTTAAGAGTTACAGGGGTTTCTTTTGGGTCCCATTTCTCTGGATCACCCTTTATTAGGCTGGGTCGAAAATGGGAAATTTTTTATTTCTTAAAAAGTACACTATGTGAGAAATTTCATTTTATCATCTTAACAAAATATTAAAATATCAAGCATGTGCTACCCCTGCTACTCCTAGCACATACCCCCCCCCCTTTTTACCCTCATATATGCATATATTTAAATGGGAAAAAATTTTATTTCTTAAAAAGTACACTATGTGAGAAGGTTTTTTATCACCTTAACAAAATATTAAAAAATCAAGCATATGCTACCCTACTACCCCTATCACATGCCCCTCCTCCCTTTTTTACCTTCATTTGCATATGTTTAATGTTGTTATATGTTACATGATAAGTTGTTTGTTTAATGCTTGATATTTTTATGTTTCAGATAAATAGAAATAATTTTTCAGATGAATAGAAATAATTTGCATTTGCTTTAATTATAATTTGAATTATCATAAATTATAAACTACATATAATTTGATTTGATTTCTGAATATAAACTATGACTACTAGAAGCAAGTCCTCAAATGCAGCCTTTGGATATCCTATGGAATTCCCAGCAGCCATGACTCCTTCAAAAGCAGATGTTGTCAGACACTACCTTTTTGTGCGCCGTCGTGAAGAAGTTAAATCTAAAGGATCAGCAACTGCTAATGATTGTTACAGGGTTGTTGTAAAAGATATTGAAGACATTTGGATGAAATTTTCTTTTCTTACGATTAACACCAAAGGTATCTATCTTAAAGTCAGTCGACTAATAGAAGAAACCTCAAAATTAAACAAGGTGCCGTTACATCGAAGAAATGAAAGTTTTGCCTTAAAAGTAGCTCAGTATGATGAAATGTTTGATATATCTTCTTGTGAATGCTATGATAAGGGAATTGATAGGAAATCTTGCAGGTGTAAGGATAAAATACCAATGGCAGAATGGGGGTCTTTTGTAGGTAAAAAACAAAGAAAAAATCAGTTAGGACCAATTGATCGCATAGCTAGTTCAACAAAGAAGAGATCTTTAGAAGCACAAAACTGTCAACTAAAAGCACAAGAAGAAATGACTGAAGCCACCAATGTTTTACCTTCGGAATTTATAGAAAATACCGAAGAAGACATGGATGTAGGTTCAGAGAGTCAGGATGTAGATTATGAGGTCGATTTAGAATTGACTGAGAATATTCAGAACAGGCACTCCTATAAAAACCCAGCATTAACAGCAGATCGTTATCGTGTAAGTTGTAGAGCTGCAGCCGCAATAGCCAATGCAGCTTTAAAAGATATGGGGATCCTTAACCACACCAACATGCTTGACAGAAAGAAATTAGAAAGAGAAAGAAATCGCATGGGTGAAACAAATACTTTTAGGTTTAAATCCGAAAATCTGAAGAAGGAGTGCCTTGAATTTGATGGAAGAAAAGATAACACCTTAACTTAAAGTGGAAAGATAAAAGAAGAACACTATGCTATTGTAAAAGAACCTGGAAGCATCTACTGTATGTAGACCATGTCACACCAGATAATGGAACTGCTCGCTGCATAGCAGAAGAGTTGATAACTATTATCACAGAATCGAACAGCACAGATACTATCAAAGCTTTACTATGTGATGGTACTCCTGTAAATACAGGAAAAATTGGTGGAGCCATAAAACTGGTTGAAATTCATCTTAACAGACCAGTGCAGTGGTTGGTGTGCCTCTTGCATTTGAATGAGCTGCCTTTTAGGCACGTCCACAAAGCCATTGATGGTAAAAACAATAGGTCCAAATACTTTTGTGGGTTCAGTTGGGAATAAACTGAAAACAGATTTAACAAAATTGGAGGTTGTCAAATATTCTCGCGTAAAGGGAAACATTAAAGAAATTCCAGCAAATGTTGTGGAGCTAAGCAGTGAGCAAAGATATTTCTATGATATGTGTCTGGCAGTGCAAACTGGAGACACTTCTCAAGATTTGTCAACTCGATCCCCAGGTACCCTTCACCATGCTCGCTGGCTAATTCTAGGCAACAGGGTCCTTCGATTATAGATCTCAACGCCAAATCTCGATAAAAACCTTCAAGATATAGTCACGATTATTATGCAGTTCTATGCTCCAGGGTGGTTTTGGATAAAATCTCATCCTAATGCAACTGATGGTGCATATAACTTTTGGCATTTAATGTGCTTGCTTCGAAATTTAGATGAACAACATACATCAATCATATTAAAGAATAACGCCTACTTTGCCCACCCAGAAAATATACTCATATCAATGGTAACTGACAAGAGACTAGAAATTAAGGAGCAAGCTATTCAGAAAATCATCCTTTCAAGAACAGGATTTTCAGTACCAGAAACTTTGAGTTGGCTCGAACACTCAATTTCCAATCTACTGACTACACTGAGATGATCGATTGGCAAAAGGAGATCATTACCCCTCCACCGCTGCTAAATAATTTTAGCGACGATGAGCTACTACAGGCTCGATGAAGCCACTGGCGATAGCTTCTTTTCCATGCCACAGTCAAAGTGTGGAAAGGGCAGTGAACCTAGTAACAAAGGCATGTCAGGAAAGAATAGCATATGACAACCGTCAAAAGTTTATCTTAAACTTATTAGAATCAAGGCGAAAACTGCCCAAGTTTGAATGGAAGGCCCAGTGGAATGAATAAGAAACATATGAAATAAAATTTCCTAATGATATTGAAAAATTCTTCCCTTTTGATGTGATAAGGAACAATGAAAAAGTGAATTGAATTTTAGCACATTTATTATGCCTCTAATTTTTTCTTCTGAATATATTGTTGTATTTAATTAATTTTCCTAATACTGTACATTATTAAATAAAATATTATACGTTAATAAAGATTTATGTCATCAAAAAACCTGAATGTAGAGTAAGTCTCGTATAAATGGAATATTCTTCAATATAGGTAAAAAAGTGAAAAATTGGGCCAGGGGTAGGAGGCTTTAAACAGCGAAAATAATTTATGAGGGGGTTCCTGTGTTCCATTCAAACCCCTCACAATATGTACCTTTTCAATATAAAATTTCGACCCGGCCTAATATATATATGTGTGTGTGTGTGTGTGTGTGTGTGTGTGTGTGTGTGTGTGTGTGCGCACGGGAGCGCGCTTATTGTATTAATAATAATAATAATAATAATAACTAGAGAGCCACAGGCGTAATAAATGTTGAAAATTTCATAAAAGTCTAACCAGTAAGTAGTTAAGTCAGGAAGCGTGACAGAAGAATAATAATAAATGGAACGATTACAATAAGAATCTCCTCCGGAAATTCTTAATAAACGTGTGTTTCTGCTGGATGTGTTTATGGAAAAATCTAATTTCAAGACTGCAATAAATAGCGTACGCGTGACGAGTCGGAAAAGATTAATCTACAAAATTAAAACAGACTCCGCAGAATGTGCAGCATCACTGTATGTCTTTGTCTCATTGGAGTAGAAAGAAATTTTAGTAAATTTTCTTTCCTCATTATTAATCACGGAACAGAGAGGAATCTTTGTGGGGAAAATTCACTGACAAGAAAAATGATGTGCACGAAAATGTATTTTGATAATGTATTATTGCATTTATCATTTGAAGTTTAATTTATTACAGTTAAGAAAAATTGCGCGAAAGTAAGCATAGTATGCACACATGTTGAATTTGAAGGAAATGACGTCACAGTCTCGCGAACGTGTTGTCATAAAGTGGAGGTTTATGTATGTAGTTTGGATTATTTCACGTGGTTCTTGGGAAGAGTAATCTAAAATAAAAATTATCATCATTATTGGTATTATTATTAAGAACTATTCTTGAGTAAAACAATGATATTGGTCGAGTTATTTGTAAGCTAACATTTTGTTTGCATACTTTGGACATTTTCAAGGAAATGATATTTTAATCTTCAAACTAGAACACGGTAATTAAAAAACAAAATTAAATTAGTGAAATTAATCTTGTATTATTATTTCATTAAAAAAATCTTAAAAAGGTTACCATTTTATTAAATTTTCTATTGAATTTTTATGCAAATTTTGTAATGAAAAACGAGATTCACCTTTGAGTAGTCGTGAAATTGTTTAGTCGAAAATGAATATTTTTAAGTTATTTAAGGTGTTATTATTTGATACTTTTTGTGGTCTATTTTGGTGTATTTGTGTATCTTGTTCCGTTCATACTTATGATTCACTACATGAAAATTTAAAACACAAGAAAACGTCGAAACAAACAGAAACGAAATGCCTATTAGATCTCAAATAATTTAATCAACGACAAAAATAGATATCGAAACAACAACTTTTATCCTGATATAAACTATAAAAAGAACATAGACAATAAATAGCCTATTTCCAACAACTTTTATCCATATGGAAATTAAGTTCATGACTCCAGAGGAGATTATTTCCAAAAGTAGATTTTGGGAAGGTATTACGAGACTACTCCTAATGTCTCAACAGCAACCGGAGGCAAGGATAGTCAGCTTATTCTCCGGACGGTCCCAAGCCCGGATAAAGGGGGAGGGTTGGTGTCAGGAAGGGCATCCGGCCGTAAAAACCTACGATTCGGCGGTCTACCTTTTAATTACAGCTTCCTATCTTGTTTACTAATTGTTTGTTTACATCCCATTGTCAATCGCCCTTGACGATTGGTTAGGTTTAGTCATGATATTTTCGTTAGTTTTAACGAAAATATCATGATTAAACCTAACCAATCGTAGGTAGACCGCACACTTAACCAGCACCGACTTGTAGGACTCAGATGAATAATATTTATATCTATGGAATATGCATCGTTTAAAAAATAAATATGATAAAAATACTGAATACATTTTACTAAAATTTTACATTGTTTCAAATCTTACAAGAATACATTATCTGTGGATCTTTATAGTGGATCTTAGGGTCTTCGTTAGCCTTAGCTTCTGTAGATCTGTAGATCTTCGAAGCATTAAGCATTTGGATTATTTTGATCCCAAATTCGAGAAAAACTTATTTGAGGCCCATTTTATTTTTAGCTAATTGAAATGCAATAATTAAAACAACAACTACTGAACTGTCAAAAAACAAACAAAATTCAGTTCCGAAAGGCGTAATGAGAATACATTATAGGAGAAAGCGGCTCGAACCCGGTGAAGACAAAACATTATAAATTTATTCTTGTATGTCTTAAAACCAATGAGGCAGGCCATAAATGAACATAGCTCTCAGGTGGGACAAATGCTGCCAAGTGTACTAACTCCTGGATTATTATTAGCAAACACCATTGGGATTAAAACCCCAGACTTCGTCATCGTCATTTCGCTGACAGGGAAACACGGTGTTACCCAATGAGCCTGTACATATAATGTTAATAATTATATTAAAACAAGATAAGAAACCGACGATATTTTTCGTTATTTGGCACGTTATCTCGCCAAATGAACACTACAGCATGATTCAGAAGTTTATTAAATAAAGCTTCAATATTATTATATGCTTTCCTAAAAAAATGCAAACCTATGCCCAGTTTATTAACCCTAAAACGCTAGTGTGACCTGTTACAATAAAAGTATCCTTGTTTTTCTGGAAATGGTGTCTTTTATGCTACGAAGTTAATTTTTATTATTGTTTTGCAACAATAGATTGTTTAATCCAATCTGTAAATGGAATATTATGAATATTATGTGTGCGGTTACACACTGGCCTTCTAGGGTTAAGTGATGAATATATATAAATAAACTTCATGAATATACATGAATAAAGTGATGAATATATATGAATAAACTTTAAATTACACGTACTTAAATATCACTGAAGCTGATGACGTATTTTTCGACGGTAATTTAGTGTCTGCCAAATACAAGATGGCAAAAGAGTATAAAAAGCTAACGCAAAAGTGGTTAGAGTGAGCTATCCCATTTAAACCAAATATATACATTAATAAATCACTTTGTGAATTCAGAAAAGAACTGATAAATTATTAAAACTCCTTTGATAACTTTCGACAGCATCTACAGATAGAAGAGCCATCAACATAATTCATGTGCTAGGTAAACCTGGCATTATTGTCATATATATAATACAGTAGGGTCGTGATTTAATGCGACTTAAAAGCAACGATTTCCTTACTTCGCGAACCCCTAAATTACAATTTTTTTAAATACTTCGCGAGCTTCACGGTATATCGCGAGATTTGTCACGGCACTTCCTAAAATTATACTTCGCGAACATTCGCGGTCCCTATCTAGCGAAATATCGCAACCCTACTGTAATATTAAAGAAAAAGTTATAATTTTAGTGTTTTGAAATACTGTCTATTTTAATTGTACAATTATCATAGTCCTTAATAATAATAATAATAATGATAATAATAATAATTTTACAATTTTAAGATTTTATAATTTTGTAACTTCTTAACTCTACGGTTTCATTGCTCTAATAGTCATCTAATGCGGTCCATTGCACTAACTCCTGTATTATTAGTGCCAGCATCATCGGGGTTCGAACCCGCGACCTCAGTGTTTTCACTTCGCTTATAGGGAAAAGGTGTCACTCACTGAATTACGGACACAGACGTTTTATCGTGGGTACATACAGTAAATAATATTACGTTCTGACGTGCATTCTTGCTTTACAACAACCGTTTTTTAATTCTTTTTGGATGTAATGTATCATATTTTTTGCCTGTTATTACCGTATTACCCTAATCCCTAAATCATGATTAACACTTTAAATCTCTCAATGCTGTAAATGAAGTTAATGAATATGAAAACGCAATTAACAATAATTCTATCTCAGTTGGCAACTTTTTATACAGCAATGAAAACTTGTCTTTCCATTCCATCCGCAGTGTCCCAAACCATTTTCATGAATTGACAGCTAACCTAAAAATATTGCAACATAAATCCATGTGCATTATATTAAGTGAATCTTGCTTAAATGATAACAATGAGATACTTTTTAACATCCCAAGGTATACAAACGACCATATCTTTAGAAGGAACAATAGAGGTGGAGGTGTAAGCGTAGTTATAGAATCAAGCTGCAAGAGTAAGTGTATCGAAGAATTGACAAGTGTAAGCGATAAATCAATCATCAGTGTGTCGTTACAGGAGACTTAAATATTGATCTCATTAAAGAGCATTCAAATAATAACGCAAACTTTCTTCTCAATATTATGAATGTAAATATCTTTGATGTAGCTATTCCAAAGCCAAAAAAGATTTCGCAATAACATTTTAAATTTGACTGCTACATCAACTCTAGCTATACCACACATACTGCATCTTAGGTTAATTATATTAAATATCACAAATCATACACTATGTTAATCACCCATTCTTTTGCGCAGAAGAAAATATAAAAGTTCACTTCAGATCTTACAGCTATAATAATAAATTAAAATTCTTTAAATAAATAACATTAATGGATATATTCAACGCAAATTTTTCTGTTAAATCAAAACTAATATTTAAAACTAAATACAACAACCATTGGATCACCCCAACACTCACTGAGTATTAAACACGAATATACTCCTTTTAAGTTATGGAAAACTGATATTATCATTGGACAGATATATAAAAACTACTGCAACAGACTTAATGTAGTCATTAAAACAGCAAAATCAGATCCCTATTGCTCAAACACTAATGAAGAAAAATTCAATCTCAAAGGGCTCTGGAACACTCCGAAGAACTTAACACAAAAAATTTGAAAACAAATTCCTTGTCTTCCTTCACACAAGGTGGAAATTTTTACAGTGATCTCAAAGACAGCCAAGTTATTGCATTAAATTGCAATTTCACTCACTCTGTAAGCTAATGAATGAATCATTAACTCTAGGTATATTCCCTGAGTATCTAAATGAAGCCAGAGTATGTCGTATATTTAAGTTAAGTGACCCAAACACTCCACCCAATTACACTGGATGACAAAAAACAACCTTTTTTTTTGTCACATGAACAAAAATGGATGGATCTTATAGGTTTTTTATCGCTGAGTTAAAAAATGACCTCAAAATTTGTCTATCGCTCACCAATTTTGGGTCACTCGAAAATGAAATTTGGACTAATTTATAGACGTAAGAGCAATATCAAAGTAGAAAATACCTATGAACTCACCTAAAATGTAGCGAATGATGATTTACGCTTGTTTTACTGACAAATGAAAATCAACGGTGACGTGCAACAACTTATAAGCAGAGGAGGAGCAAGGGTCAGACCCCCGCCCCCTTCCTATTCTGACTCAAATCCTAAGCAATATAAATTCGTGTGTCACTCTAAAACTGCGGGTGATAGAAAAATGGTTTTCATCTCCGTAACCAACGTAAAAATTACATATAGTTCAAGTAAAATATCTGTAACAAAAACTTTGTTGACCAGTGTCATCGCCCCATTTCCCTATTGTCCATTTAAGTAAAGTATTTGAAGCAAATGTATACAATAAACTTACTAAATTCTAATCAAATACAGTATTTTAGTTAAAACACAGTTTGGGTTTCAAGATTGTCATACAGCAAAAGATGTCATAAACATGGTATTAGAGACCCTAAACAGCACAAAACATGCTGCCATTGTATTCCTCGACTTGTCAGATGCATTTGTAACACATTCACATGAAATTTTATTGCATAAACTTCACATATATGGAATGAAAGGAAACATTCTTGAATGGTTAAAATCGTACCTGACAAATCGTCATCAATACATCAGATTAAAAGATAACTCATCCAATAGTGCGGTGTTAAATAGTGAGATCCCACAAGGACCTATTCTTGAACAACTACTTTTTTCAATTCACATCAAATACTTTTATCTCCTAGCCACACTTTCTAACATCATAAGTTAGACCTCCTAATAAATGAAACGAACAGGCAATTAGACCATATTTATAAATGGATATTTTCCAGTAAACTTCAACTGAACCTGAAAAGTTTATCCTATATTATTATTAGTACAAAACATATGAATGCAAACTATCAAATATAAGTTGGTATTAGTACTCTTGCAAGGGTGCATGAAGTTAAAGAGGTTGGTATTGGGTTTAGATGATTTTTCTTTTCAAAAGTCACGTACAACATTATCATATATCAAGTTTTCTCTTCATATTATTCAAACTCAAAAAACTCTTCCTCAGAACGCACTCTTTATCCTGTATTATTCTTTCAGGTATCCACATTTATTATTGCATTACAACATGGGGTGGCTCAAAGGAAACATATAAACATACGTTGTAAGTCATTCATAAAAAAAACTCCCTGAAAGCCTCCCAAATAAAGATTACAAAGTCACACTTCCCCACTGTTTAAAGAGTTAAATATTTTTAAAAAGTACGATTATGCAAATGCAACGTTCCTGTCATTATGTTCAAAGTTATGAATAAAAAACAACATAACTCCTCCATTCAAAGAGCAATCACTCTGCACCAAACGTATATCATGACACGAGATTCACTGGAGATTTTATACACAAATAAATTATACAATAGAGACTACAGGAAATACACTCTCTTTCAAAGTAAGCAGCTGCATGGAATACGATTCCCGTGTCAGATAGGCTTCATCATTAAATGTATTTCGCATATCACTAGAGATGTACTGTTTGGGTTTCAAAAAGTGAATTTATTAATGAATTAGTATAAATTTAAAAGAAGATAAACTATGGGAGAAATTAGACAAATTAGTATATTTTAATTTGTTACGTCATAGGTTCAATTACCTTTTACGCAGCGCACGCACTGCAACGGGCTAAATATTTATTCTTGGGATACCACATGACTGCGCTATTGTTCAGTGCGCATTAATTTGAACAACTGCACATTTGTGCAGCGCATTGCAATCTTCCATCGTACGATTGCTTTGTAACCAGTAGGACACTGTAAATTAATTGACGTCACATTCATTCCAATGACGCTACTAATTTGACCAATCCCGCACTTTAAATTTGATGACGTCATTTTTTCTTCATGTGAGCACACGAACATTTGACATGACTATGATGCGCAAAATCATTATGAACCAGTTCAATCTATTATATTATATATTATAATAAGAGAGCTGTCCGTCTGTCTGTCTGTCCGTCTGTCCGTCACACTTTCAGAAATTGTTAGAAAAAATTGTGAGAAAAAAATTCAGAAATTGTAAAAAAAATTCAGAAATTGTATTACGGGCGGCAATGTGAAGCTCAAGATTTTTATGACTGTGTTCTTTTCTGTAGTTTAGCAATGGGGGAAGGGTGGGGGTGGGGGTAATGGGGGATGGGTGGGGTAATGGGGAGGGGTGGGGGTAATGGGGGGGGGGTTAGCCCCAAATTGTATGAATGGGGGTGAGGAGGTTTTGGGAGATACCAGATTCAGAAATGTTGACACAATGTGAAGCTCAAAATTTTCACGGCTGGGTTCTTTTTTTGTAGTTTAGCCTGTCTAGTGTCTAACCGTCAGCGAAGCGGCGGGAACTGTACTAGTAATAATAATTATTAGTGTTTATTATTATAAAAACAGGCAAACATAAATAAATTTACAGCTAAAAGTAGTTACAATTGAATTATAAATTATAAGAGAGAAAACTTAACACTTTTTCAAAGGTACAGTATGGTCGTGATGAAATGAAATAAGAACACCTGAGTAGAGGTTCCTGAGAACTTGGCAAAGGTGCGCACTAAAGAGAGTACAAAAGACCCGACGCAAACGAAAGAAGCTATGCTGGAATTTCTCATCATCGGCGTGGGGCTGTAGAAGCCGACACAAGTTTTTATCCTCTTGTATCAATTTTTTTTTGCAGGTCATAAGAATCCCCAGCTGCAATCCCCAGCTGCAAGTCTATAAAATATTAGGTAAAGTAAAAACATTATTTTAAAATTAATTGTGTAATATAGGATTACAATTAATAACTTGTTTTTCTTAATCGTGAATTTTAAAACCGTTTATGGGCTTTACTGTAATTTGCGAGTGTAAATGACTGATAATATGGCCATGGTACCGAAAACTGCTATTAAGTTAGTTTGGACTATATGACCAAAACTACGAAATTCGTGCAAAAAATCCAAGTATTCGTGTTCTCTACAGAACTGTAAGTACGCTATGAAGTTAAGAACAACGTCGTTCCACGTTTAGTTTCTAAATACGAAAGGTCCAAAATCAACGGATTTAAATGTGAGCCTAAAATTATGATCTTTAAACAAAGTACCATTGCTACGTCAATGAGAGGAGAAACAAGTCCACAAGGTCTCGTCATCAACATCTTCCCAGTAATGGCTTCCAGGTTCTTTTCACCCTTTTTTGTAGAATACAGCAGTACTTCATTAATTCCTACTGATGTAAAAGTTTATTACCACCATTATTACTACAGTAGTTAAGTCTTTATTTTATAATTATCTAAAATATGGTTCCCACAAAATCATATATGATCTCAACTCCCTGTAATTTATCTACTTTTCATTAAACTCTTTTATTTTCATAATTTATCTAATTTTACATTAAACTTTATTTATTTTGTACTAAGTATACATTTGATCATTTTATTTCAAGTTAATAATGTTGCATGTAATAACTATAGACGAATAAAATTGTAAAATACTCACTATGTCAGTTATTTCTGTGAATTTTTACCTTTTGTTTATTCTTCTTCTTCTTATTCTTATTATTATAATTATTATTATTATTATTACAGTATTACTTGCCATTTCACTTCCCTTCTGTAGTAAAATTAACTGAATTCCATAAATTTTGCCTAAAATGCCTCTATGTTTCTAACGGCATATTCAGATCAGAGTACTTTAAATATATTAATGTCGTATGAGGTATCTAAATTGGAGAAAAAAAATATATATACTGTATATATAGATAGACAGATAGATAGATAGAGAGATAGATAGATATTCTCATTCAGCGAAATTGTAAAGCAACAGATTTAGGTGTTGTAATGACTGATGACGCAAAATTTGAAATACAAAATAAGATAGCAGTAAACAGCAAAAACTGACACTGAGAACCTTTATACTGAGAACCTTTAAACGAAAGGATAGGAATACAATGATTTCTCTATTGAAAACACTGATTATGCCCAAGTTGGAATACTGCTCGGTCCTAACATCCCCATATAAAAAAGAAGACATTAATCAGCTAGAATGGATTCAGAGAAGCTTCACAGCCAAGATCAATGGATGCAAATAACTAAATTACTGGTAAAGAACGTCAATTAAACTTATATTCACTGAAAAGAAGAGCGAGGTACACCATTATTACACTTGGAAAATAATGGAAGAACTAGCCCCTAGTCTTACTCTGAACCTATAACCCCCCAAACAACAGTGAAAGGTAGAAAAGGAAGAATGTGTCGTGTTCCCAAATTAAAAGCTAGAGAGGGAACATCCTCATCCCTGAAGGAAAATAGTTTTGTTGTGAGAGGACCAAGACTGTTTAACCAGCTGCCCAAGGAACTAAGGAACATGAATGGTGTTGCGGTGAATATCCTCAAAAGAAGATTAGACGCCTGGCTCAGAACAATCCTAGACAAGCCGGGCGTACCTGGCTATGTGAGGTGGAGAGTACAAGAAAACAACTGTTACTTCACCAAGCCAACTCGAGAGGAGGGGCGACAAGCTTGACCTTTGTGAAGTGAGGAATCATCGCACGGAATATTTGAAAGGTTGAAAGGTATATATATATATATATATACACAGGGTGTCCCATAAGTCCGGCATCATAGGAAAACTAAAAAAAAAGGCAAACAAAAGCTTTTATTTACAGAACGTGCTCAATATGTCCACCATTATTTTCAATACACAAATTCAGACGTGATACCCAGTCAGCAAGCACACGGTGAATGATGTCAGGAGTAATGGTGTTACATGCCCCAATAATGCGCTGCCGCAAATGTTCAACACTCATAATTTTCTCTGCGTATACCAGTGCTTTCAAGTAGCCCCAGAGATAAAAATCTAGTGGCGTGAGATCCGGGCTTCTAGCTGGCCATTCCACAGGCCCTCGACGTCCTATCCAATGACCAGGGAATTGTTGGTACAGGTATTCCCTTACTTCGGTGCTGTAATGTGCAGGAGCGCCGTCTTGCTGGAACCATGTTGGGAAATTTCCTTCTTCGTTCAAGACACTGGGAAATGCTTCTTCCTTGAGCAAATGAGCATACGTAGGTAGGTGCCTCCAGTGACATGTTCATCGAAAAAGAAGGGGGCCTATGATGCGATCCTTCCAAATGCCACACCATACCATCACCTGAGATGCACCTTGTTCCTTTGAAGAGGTATACCAGTGAGGGTTGTTTTGAGACCAGTAGCGGGTGTTCTGTCGATTTACCCGACCGTTTCCATAAAAAACAGCCTCGTCACTGAAGAGAATGGTGGACGGGAAATTGGCATCCCGAGCATAAGAAAAATATGAATTATGGTTTGTAGAAATAGAAAAATATGAATTTCTCCTATGATGCCGGACTTATGGGACACCCTGTATATATATATACACCTTTCAACCTTTCAAAGGTTCCGTGCGATGATTCCACGCTTCACGAAGTAGTCCAGGCAATTTGTAGTTAGACCTGGGCAAAATTGCTTCAGAAGCTTTCTAAACTGTTTCCAGCTCAGGAACCATTGCCGAATAACATATCCAAAATCCGACAAAATTGGACCCCGGGAACACCCCCAAAAATGAAATTCAAAATGGCGGACTGGATGTTTCCTACGAAAAAAAAAATATATAATTTACGCTTTTATTTATAGAGATACATTTGATGCTTTTTCTTTCAGTTGTAATGTTTTAAATAATTCAACAATATACAACACAACCAGTTATTACGCAAATATAATGTTATATAGCTTTTTACAGATTTTTATAATCAATAATACAACAATTATTTTTTTCCCAGTTTCAAGTTATGTTCATTACAAAAGAAGTGATACCTGGTCACAAACATACAGAAATTAATCCTCTTCATCACTATCATCGGATAGATTACCGGTACTTGGGTTGTTATCGCAACCACTGATTTGGCACTCGCCACAAGCGGCTGAACAGGGCATTCCATTACGCTTGCATCCACATCTTGAAGTAGCACATTTCGTCTTGCAGGAGCAGCGGATCATGTTGAGTAGATAATTTGGAGCTGGTGGCTTGTCGCAGGCTGTAGGGTAGTAGGAATTATTCTTTACATACCAACCCCACTGTTCTGCATCGATCTTCTCTTCTGTAGACTTCCAGATTAGTATTTGAAAGTATGTGCGAAAGCTGTGGTACTTTGTGGACGCATCGGTAGGTGGCAAACGTTCGGGTGTAACAAAAGATTTAGCTGTGGCTACCTTTTCAACTAACATTCGATGACGTAGTGCGTTAGTGGATTCAAGTGTTTTGCAGCCATACAACAGAAGCATTGCCTTTCTTCCAGCGGCTTCAATGTCAGAGTGTTGGCAACAATCAGAACAGAATGTATTTGCAACTGAACGGAGTTCAGCCACCTTCATCAGTGTGTCGAATGCTTTGGCTTTACCGATCGAAAAAATTCTGGATGTGCTATCACAGCCCGTGAAAGCATGCACAAACAGGAGATACTTGCAGATGTCATTGCCTAACAATGATTGAATGCTGAGAATATCATACACAGGATTAGGAGATGGTCCCCGTCTTATATCGCTGCGATAGTACAACTTGAAATCACTGTCCTTGGCATGGTACAGAAGGAGAATCAGCAAGTCGGTGTCTTCCCCTATTACTGTTGTAGTTGCATTTTCTGATGAGGAAACTGCTGCACGAACGATGTCCACATCAGCATCCCCATCTGCGTTGTGAACAGTACACCCGTGCTTCTTCAACATCTCACCTACGAGGGAAATAAATGCTTGCTTGTTGTTTTCATTAGCCAAGAAGTGTTCCTTCTGGCCAACAAACTTCATGCTTGGACTGAGATTCACATTTCTGCTTGTCTTGGGCTGCGTCTTCTGTAGGTCATGTCCTTGATCGTAGGAGAGCTGCTGTAGCCATCAAAAACAATGATTGCTTTTCCATATGTTTTCAGAGTGAAATCGGCATATGAGTTGGCGATGCTGTCATATGTTTCATCTTGACGCCAGGAAACACGATGTAGTAGAGATCCACCATCCAATACGTACTGGTCTGTGCACTGAATTTCTTGAACTTCTTCCATGCGTAAAGTGTCAGTGTATTTGATTATTGCATGAGCTAGCTGAGACTTATCGGGTTTCCTCAAGATACTTCGTGATTCGAACAATGCAGGAGGATATGCACACAGTTCGTAACACATGACATCTTCAAGATTCATGTCTCCGCCAGTGGCAACAGTCATCATTCTCTGAAACAGTAGTGCAGGATCTACTTCTATATCTGAAGCATCAGTGATCACAACGGCAGAAGCAGATCCTAGTGTTTTCACTTTGTCAGATCTTTTGGCAGAATATGTAAAGGCTTGTTTCCCAATCATTTTTACGACAATGTTCGTACCGATTGAATGCAATTGATGAACGTTAACTCCAGGATCAGCAGTTAGCCCTATTACAATGTTGCAGAGACCCGAGGTAGAATGGAATGGGGATAAGGATTCCAGACGTTCAAGTACTTTCTTCATGTCATTACTGTCCCTGATTTGTCTACTTCCCCTCATTTCCTTGTGCTGTTCACTACTTTCCAACAAAACTCTGGTGTATTTCTGCATTGCTAAGTTATAAGTCGAACACAGAGGCATAGAAAAGAGCCACGTTGTCCTTTGGATGTCTGTAAATCCACTTCCGCGTGTCAGTCCGCCTCTGCTTTTCAGGGAACGCATTAGTACTTGTTCTATCACCAGGTCTGTGCCGAGTCCGGCCATAATCTGTCGCTTCTTCTTACCACAAACTTACCTTCCTGGAACATTTTGTTAACGGCTGGATTTTCAGAAGGCAAACTTAACATTTTCTGCAGGTACAGGTATATCGATTTCAGGTAATTGTGATGTCCGGCTGCTGCAATTATGGGGATGGTCTCCAGCATAGCTTGCAAGTGCAAATCCCACGAGCCGGTTCTGTCTGCTGTTATCAAGGAACGTGCAATGTTGATCATTCGCTGATATTCCAACCAGAGTTGACTTGTTTGCGAAGTAGATTGTAGGTCAGTTTTCTTCGCATCCAAAGTGGTAGCAATCTGAGACAATGCATTCGAAGATTCCACATCCTCAACTGATTGTTTGGCGGTCATAACATCGTCGAGCAGGTCACAAGCTTCCTTATGGAGGTCATGAGGAGTTCCATCTTCATTACGAGGGAAAACGTCTGCGACTAGTAAGGTACTAAGAGCTGCATCTACTATCATATGACTACGTATCGCTCTTGAAACAGCTTTTTCAGACATCATGTGTTGCACGGCATTTGGTCCGTATATTTCTTGAAGTACTTCAGACAATCCTGAACCATTCATAAGAGTACCGACTGCTCCCAAAAGATTCATCAGAGTGTGAAATGATCCCAGCATTAAAACAATGTCCTGCAGGTCTCTCTGTTCATTGATGATTTGGGAAGCTTTCCAGAACAAAGGCTGATCAAAGGTAATAATGCATGGGACTTTTTGATCGCGTGCTATCTTGCTCAAATATAGTAATGTCGAAAATATGCAGGTCATGTCAGTTGGCGACATATCTATGATGGGAAGGAACGTGATCGACGCCACACCTGGATGTGAGACACTTGATCCACCGTGAATTGCCTGCATTGTTCCGGACCAACTTGGACCTGATCTTTCTGCTGAAGATATCTGCCAGAGAAGACTAAGTCGACTTATGGTGGCAGTGGGTACTGGAAGTTCGCGGAATGAGATGTCCCTCAACATGCTTCTCGCGTGTCTATATTCCCTAATGTCAACGGTTGCAATCTTCTTAATGTCATTGTCACCAACATTACGCCTGTGAATAGAAGGGTGGATCTTGATCTTCGGAGTTATTGCGGCAATCATACCCATTCCATGAAAGGTATTCTTCCCATCCAAAGTGCAGACATCATGATCGACATTATCTGCTGCTAGAAGGACTGCAGTGTTTTCATCAACAGTAAAAGAGCCAGACCCACTTGTC
This sequence comes from Bathynomus jamesi, assembly GCA_023014485.1. Classification (NCBI taxonomy): domain Eukaryota; kingdom Metazoa; phylum Arthropoda; class Malacostraca; order Isopoda; family Cirolanidae; genus Bathynomus; species Bathynomus jamesi. The sequence continues at coordinate 960,958 of JAJOZX010001167.1, read as the reverse complement.
AGCACCGCGTTTCTTTCGAATCTTGTTACTTCTGCATACGACGAACAGTAACCCAGCTGATGGAGAACGTCAATAAGGTACCTTGACCTAAAGTTGTGGTGTAGCTGAACCGACAAACCGATCTGTAGTGGACATAGTAATCCTCTAGGACGGGTTGCTTGCATAATGCTCTGCCCAATTGCACCTATTTTTCTTGAAGCATCCTGTCCCGCAAATGCTTTTGATAATAGCAATTTCAGACTGTTGGGAATGTAATCAAGAGCACTTTCTGCAGTGATGTCATTTGGAGATGGATACACATCTTTTCTAGGCGATTCGACAGACTTGATATCACTTCTGATTATTTTTGCAGCAGCTTCTACTAGGTAAATCTTCTGTACCTCTATATCTATATCACATTCTTTCGACTTTTTGTGATAATCTATAAGAATTTCATTAGCTGTCTCTCGTAGTGTTACTACATCTGCCTTCCCACTTTCACCTGATATTATGACCTTGTCTCCGTAACGTTCTAAAAGCTTTCTCTTCATGTGCCTGCGTTCGTAGACAGAGCTCTGACTTCCTTGAAGATATTCCTCCATTTTGGAAATTAGGTCTCCAATCAACAGTTCATCATCATTCTCTTCCAGGTAAGCACAGGTCTGAAGGAATGCTTGGTGTTGCTCTTCATTAGTTGGTCTCCCTTTCTTCGAATCATGATCGTCGGAGGAGTATGCGCGAGGAATGTTTTTTCCACTTCGAAAATTTACGCTGCAGGTGTGATGGTAGACACAATCTGCAGCAGGAAGATCACGAAGATAATACTCCAGACGGCCTTTTACATTAAACGACCATTCATCGCAGCGGCTTTCACAGCACCTTTTTATGGTTTCGGAGAACTCTGTAGTTCTTATTTTGACATGCTCTGATTTTGGTTTGTGTTTGGGAAAAAAGTCCACAAAGGTATCGCAAAACAAACAGTGAGTAGCACTGGAAAATGCGTATTCATGAAAACGAGCACTTTTTCTTGGTATTGCCTCGGCTGCGGTCTGTCGCTTCTTTATTTCAATGGTCTTTTTATCCGTAAACCTTTTCCTACATACAACGTGAACACTTATTCCAGCTGTTGCAACAACATCGCTTCCACGGCTGCGGCTGGATGCATTTATACCATCTGCTCCTTTTTGCGAGATGTGAACCACTTCCTGTCCGCTGTCCAATTTCTCCTTACAAATCACGCACAGTTCTTCAGGGGTCTGCATTCTTGAAGGCGGACGCACACCGAGTCAGCTGTACACCGAGTTAGTCTGAAACAGAAAACACAAATTAATAAACTGTGTTGCAGTATTTAAAAGGAGTACATAATAACAGTTTTAAAGAAAATGACAGGCACAAATACGCAGATTTGATAGTGGGTAATAGGAATTAAAGAGTTGTATATAATATAAGTTTATAAAGATGTAGCAATGTCCATTCTCACATACACTCCATACAGTATATTTTATTTACATTACGTGACGTCATAGTTTAATACTAGCCGCTTAATACAATTTTTAGTGTCATATAGGTTAATTTAGAAACGAAAATGTGTTTTAAAACATTTTACTGATCAAGAAAAACGTCATAACTCTCTCTACAAAGCGAAATTAAAATTTATTGTACTGTATTTCGTAGGAAACTGCCAGTCCGCCATTTTGAATTTCATTTTTGGGGGTGTTCCCGGGGTCCAATTTTGTCGGATTTTGGATATGTTATTCTGCAATGGTTCCTGAGCTGGAAACAGTTTAGAAAGCTTCTGAAGCAATTTTGCCCAGGTTGAAGCTATTTTTGCTCTAGATTGCCTGGACTAAAGGTCAAGCTTGTCGCCCCTCCTCTCGAATTGGCTTGGTGAAGTAGACAGTTGGTTTCTTGTACTCTCCACCTCAAATAGCCAGGTACGCCCGGCTTGTCTAGGATTGTTCTGAGCCAGGCGTCTAATCTTCTTTTGAGGATATCCACCGCAACACCACTCGCATTCCTTAGTTCCTTGGGCAGCTGGTTAAACAGTCTTGGTCCTCTCACAACAAAATTATTTACCTTCAGAGATGAAGATGTTCCCTGTCTAGCCTTTAATTTGGGAACACGACACATTCTTCCTTTTCTACCTTTCACTGTTGTTTGAGGGGGTTATATTTTCAGAGTAAGACTAGGGGCTAATTCCTCCATTATTTTCCAAGTGTAATAATATATATATATATATAGAGGGTGGGCCGAAAGTCTGGATCCATAAGAAAATATTTATTTTAATACATAAATTACAACAAATGGTAAATACTTAAAATGAATATCAACTTTAACTCGTAAATGCGTATCCGTGAGACTGTACAGTGGTTCGTACTCCAGTATAAACAACAAATTATAACAAATGCTCAAATTGGCGGCCTCTGACATCGAGACACTTAGGGATGGAATTTATGATTTTTAATAATTCTTCGAATTGACGTTCTCGAGATGCGTGTTTCATTTGATAATCTTCTTGTTGACTTTACTGGACTATTCGTTAAAGTTTCACATACCATTGCAGAGGTATTTTCATCAGTTGCAGTTTTTGGACGACCAGAACGCCGTCGATCATGTACACTTCCTGTTTCTTTGAAACGTTTAAACAACTTGCCAACAGTCGCATGTGTTACTGGATGCTTATCAGGATGATTTCTATTGAATTCGGTAGCAACTTCTCTGTGTGTAGCGCCCTGTCTTGCGTACATGAGCACAAGTTCTACCCGGTCTTCTGTTGTTAGATTCGAAGCCATTTCTGAGCTGAAATAAAAAAAGTATTTGAGTATTTATACTGGAGTACGAACTACTGTACAGTATCACGGATACGCATTTACGAGTTAAAGTTGATATTCATTTTAAGTATTTACCATTTGTTGTAATTTATGTATTAAAATAAATATTTTCCTATGGATCCAGACTTTCGGCCCACCCTGTATATATGAAAATTATTTCACGAAAGTGACACGTGACACGTGTATATATATACATATACACACGAGCATATTGAAAATATTGTGAAACTAAAAGTAAAATATATTATTCCAAGTGAGTAGTATAGCCGCAAAAGGGGAGAGTGCAAGAATGTTGCAAGTGATGACGTAATGTTGCAAAGGGGGTGGAGGTTGTTGCAAAGGGGGGTGGGGGAGGGGGGTTGCAAAAAAAAGAAGAAGAAAAAGAAAAAAGAAAAAAAAGAGTACTGGCCTTTGTTGCCAACCGGGGTTGGAAGGGGCATGCAACTTTGGGGCCTCCCCCAAGCTATTCCCCCAAAGGGCCAGAGAGAAAGGAGGAGAGGTGTTCACCTGGCAGGAGCCAAGTGCATATTAAGACTTCAGCCGAGTAGGCGTTGTTTTATAGGCTCCTAATCAGCCAGAATCAGCCAGTTGACTGAGCCAAGGGGGGAGGGGTACACCTGAAGGAGAGAGAGAGAGAGACGCCTGAAGGAGAGAGAGAGAGACACCTGTAGGAGAGAGAGAGAGACACCTGTAGGAGAGAGAGCGAGACACCTGAAGGAGAGAGAGGAGTTCTCCCCCAAGTTATTTTCGTTTTCCTAACCTAAGAGGCCTCTAAGGGGTTTTACCAAAGGGCCTGAAAGAGAAGGACCAGAGGTCCTTGCTCGGCTGGGAGCCGAGCTTGAATGATTCTTTCATCAGCTTCTCGGTCTTTTATAAGCCTCTATTCTGGCTGAGTTGCCAGATAGCGCAATGTGTTCAGTTGCCAGATAGCGCCATGTGTCCCAGAAATCCATATATTAATCATCCATTGTGTAACACAATATATATATGACGGTAGTTAATCCAATTAAATTCTGTATATTAAATAAATAATTTTACACACTCAATCTTTATTAATTGCATACCTTTCCAGTTTTTTTGCAATGATCGGATTGCTCTTGGTAGATATATATTATTATGCTTATATATATATATATATACACATTCTTTTAAACATCTTATGCTAGGTATATGTAAATATATATATATATCCTGGAGGTTTCACGTGCGCCCTCCCGGCCCTAGCACCCAAGGATGATGGGGCTCGACCTTGCAGTCCTTGTCATCCTTGGTCTTTTTCCACTTCGACTGTCCCCTCCACCCTTTTTTTCCTCTGTCTTTCCTCTCACTTTTTCTTTGTTTTTCCGCTGAGATATGCCCTTTAAATAGAGGCGAATCGGTTCTTCCTGAAAAAAAAAAAAAAAAAAAAAATATATATATATATATAATATATTATTTATTTTTCATATTATAACATTTAATTTTAGTTTAACGTTTAGAAGCAAATTTAACATTAACTTGGACTTCATTGAATTTGAAGTTAAACTTTTCGAAACAAATAACATAGTTAACCACACATAATTCAACATAGAAAACTTAATAATAGAAAATAATTAATTTTATGGTTAACTAGTTTATTTCAACATAAGTTTACTGTAATTATATATACAGTCTTTTAAACAGCTTATGATACATATATATATATATATATATATATATATGTGTATATATACATATATCTGAATTCTTTCAGCTAAAGAAGCCTTATGTATAGAATTGGTTGTGTAATAGCTGATATTAAACTACCAACATGTTCTGAAAAGCACGGCGTATAAATTCCTTCCCCATATCCGTACAAAAATAGCTATATATATATATATATATATATATATAGTGTTTCACTATAGATGTATAGATGTATATAGGGTTTTACAATAGATGTATATAGTGTTTAACGATTAGAATCAAATATAACATTAACTTGAACTTCATTAAACTTAGTTAAACTTTTCGAATTTTCTGAAAAGCACGGCTTATAATTTCCTTCCCCATATCCGTACAAAAATAGCACTTCAAGACATTATTGTATAGAAATAAGGTAACACAAGTACTACAAGAAATAAATAAAAGAAGTACCCACAAACAAATCTGTAGTGAAACAAAAAAAAAAGGCAAAACAGGCCGCGTGACCCTGAACATTTTAATGAGAAAGAAATGTACTTTAATATTATGTTTATTAAATTCTCCTAAAATAATTATATAAGACCGAAGTAATGGTCTGACGTTGGGGTAAATCCAATTAAATTCTGTTTATCAAATAAATAATTTTACACACTCAATTTTCATTATAAACATTCGAATATCAGTGGGGAAAAACGAACGGAAATGAAAATTTATGAAACAATTCAAAACAGACGATCGTCATTCCCCAAACCCGTATATATATATATATATAATATATATATATATACACATATATATATATATATATATATATATATATATATATATATATATATATATATAAATAATATCTAAGTTGTATCGAGATGAAAATTTATGAAACACACGCTCATTCCATGCGAAAAAAATTGAAACAATATGAAAATTTACGAAACAATTCAATTAAAAGTTGAAATTATCCAAAATACAATCCGCTAGAGGAAAGGAATTCCGAGAATCTGCCCAACTCGATTGACCATAATGACCTTTCTCCTAGACAGCTTGAACAAAACCTCTCTCGACTCCATTTCTTAGATATGCCCACAATTATATATATATATATATATATATATATATATATATATATAGATATAGATATATAGAGAGAGAGAGAGAGAGAGAGAGAGTTTTGTTCAAATAACGGGATATGCTTGTATCTTTTGCCATTGTGTTCGAACACAATTGTTCGAGCACAATTGTTCGAAAACCATAGTTCGAAAAACAGTTGTTCGAAGCAGCAATTATTCGACGTTATAATTGTTCGAATGAACAACCAACTAAATAAAATCTTAGTTGCCAAGACGCAAATACGAAGATGTAAATAAGAAGGTTAGCCTCTTCATTTAAGCTATAACATTTATAGTGCTGCAGTAGTATATCACCCTTAAAATGGCAGAGTTTGTTTCTAGTGAGAAAGGAAATCCAAATCGAAAACCATACCCATATTATGTTACATTTCTTAGATATGCCCACAATATATATATATATATATATATATATATATATATATATATATATATATATAGAGAGAGAGAGAGAGAGAGAGAGAGAGAGAGAGAGAGAGAGAGAGAGAGAGAGTTTTGTTCAAATAACGGGATATGCTTGTATCTTTTGCCATTGTGTTCGAACACAATTGTTCGAGCACAATTGTTCGAAAACCATAGTTCGAAAAACAGTTGTTCGAAGCAGCAATTATTCGACGTTATAATTGTTCGAATGAACAACCAACTAAATAAAATCTTAGTTGCCAAGACGCAAATACGAAGATGTAAATAAGAAGGTTAGCCTCTTCATTTAAACTATAACATTTATAGTGCTGCAGTAGTATATCACCCTTAAAATGGCAGAGTTTGTTTCTAGTGAGAAAGGAAATCCAAATCGAAAACCATACCCATATTATGTTATATCAGTCAGGGTGAGTCTTCTGGCAGAGTTTGTTTCTAGTGAGAAAGGAAATCCAAATCGAATCTTTATTATAAAATAAGTTAACAATTATGTTAACACAAGAAAACAATACTTGTAAGTAAAAATATAATATAAGGGACTACCATAGAAATGTAAGTGCCTATAATTCAAGAAACACGATTTTATATATATGTTACTCATCCGGTCCCGTTATAGCGGATTGGTACACGTCATAGCTCCACCCAGCTACGCCGGCAGCCAATCACTACGAACATCTGGTCTTTTGGGCGGAGCTTGGCGATTGTGCATATAAAAGGGGATATTTTTCAGTTTGGAGTAACAGTAGCTATTTTCGCGTCAGTGAATAATCATTCCCTCCACCATGGACCTGTACGTCTCCCCAGACTTGTATGAAGAGAGTGATACTGCAGCATTAACGACAATTAGCCTTTTTAATGCGGTTGACCGTGATGAATTATTTACAACGCAAACCGTAGAAGATATGTGCAGTGACGCTCCTTACAATCCGACGCAAGGGACTACCATAGAAATGTAAGTGTCTATAATTAGAATTTATATATATATATGGATGGGGTGTAGTATCTCGTCAAATAGATACTCGCCAAAATTTTTTATGTCAATCAATGTTATTTTGTTACCCCATTATGCTAAAATCGAAATTTTTATGGCATTCAATGTTATTCCTCGAACCAAAGATATCTTCACATAATGGGGATCTGTCTGTATACTCTGTATAGTTTTAAAAGAATGAACATTATTCCTTTAAGGTCCGATGGAGGATTTGACACGTGTATCAATCTTTTGAAGAATCTCGGAATACGGGGGATAACTGAACAGTCAACAATGTCACACATCCTCCACCATGGACCTGTACATCTCCCCGAATTGTATGAAGAACGTGATACTGCAAGCATTAACCGCAATTAGTCTTTTCAATGCGATTGACCGTGGCGAATTATTTTCAACGCAAAAAGTAGAAGATATTTGCAGTGACGCTCCTTACAATCCGACGCAAGGGACTACCATAGAAATGTAAGTGCTATAATTAGAATTTTTATATATATATGGAGAGTTGTAGTATCTCGTCAAATAATACTAGCCAAAAATTTTTTATGTCAATCAATGTTGTTGGTTATCCCCATTATGCTAAAATCGAAATTTTATGGCATTCAATGTTATTCCTCGAACCAAAGATTATCTTCACATAATGGGGATCTGTCTGTATACTCTGTATATGTTTTAAAAGAATGAACATTATTCCTTTAAGGTCCGATGAGGATTTACACGTTTATACAATCTTTGAAGAATCTCGGAATAGGAGGATATACTGATCGTCAACAATGTCACACCGAAATAATGTAAGTGTTTTTCGATCTTTTTGGGATAAGAAGACACAATATATTTTCATAAATATTAAATGAAAAGAAATCAGTACAATAAACAACTAAGAATATATCGTTACAAATATACGAACAAAAACATTATAATATACAAACGAGTACGTACAATTGGAAAACGGTTTTTATCTGTCTGCATACCATTTCATCGTTTCGGCGAGTGTGACACGGGTCAATAAATTTAAAAAATTATAAATTCTTGATCATTGACATATGCATGAGAAATGAGACGCAGTTACATTCCGCAAACATTAGTAAAATATCTTGCTTGCGAAATGGGGTCCATACAACTTCGGGAATATGTACTGAGCGAGAAATTTACAATAATAGGGTCACTCCAGGGTTGAGTACCGAGTGAATCAAAATAGTACAGGCGCTGTCTATTTTTAAAATAGATAGCGATCAAGTGAATCCCTTCATTACCGATGATGTCTGTGTTCACAATAAGACTACCGCATTCTCGCGTGCTTGGCAAACTCAATGTTTCATTCTGCAAACACGCCGATGAATTTGGAACGTGTGACTCGCCATTACTTTCTGAAGTGTATTAGCATCCATTTTAAAAGTCAGTGATAACGCTCCTAAATCTATCTACTTCTATTAGGGCTTGCGATTCGAGATATACTAGTACACTAATAGGAGCGTCTATAGGCTTGGCGAATTCCAGCCGCACTGAGATGTTTCCGCTCTGCTGTGGGTTAAAGGGTATTTACGCTAGCAGATAAGTCAGGTGTAATGTCAAACGGATAAAGGTTAAATTGATCAATGAATTCTTCCTGCGTTACCCCATACCAAGCTCATCACAATCACCTGCAATATGGGTCAGATTACTATAGGCTCTGGCACAAAGCGGTAACACAGCGTCGATGAATAGTCCGTACCCATGTTCACCCAAAGGCAGTGCCATTAACGTATAGAGTTATATTTTTAAGTCCGAAATTCTCGAATTTAAAGGCACTCTTTTTATATTTCCAATCACCGAAGCGTGGTCCTGCATGCCGAATAATATCCTTTAGGAAGATTTCCCAGGCAATGTTTTCTATCTGCTTCCGATGCCAACCTGCAGGAACCGTATATAGTTTGATCTGCACTCTGTTAATAGGATATTCACTGTAGGTTTAGTAAATTTTTCTCAATTTCTAGTTGTTTTGGTGAACTTAATTTCACTCGCCATACGCGGAGGTATGTGTCCATAATGTGAACCACAACGGGCTTTGCACCCTCTTCTTGATTGCATCCAGATTTAAGCAGATCTCAGGACTCGTGCGGGTGAGCTTATTTCATATCCACCCCGTTCACAAGCAACTTCCTGGAAAGTGAAACTGTGTGCAACGTCCAAAACACTCGTATATTTTCTTTTTAGAATTTTTAAATTTGTCCTTTATACTATTCATCTTTAGTTTGATAATATCCCTCCGCACTTAAAAAGGTAGCCTTCGCTCTTGGAAAAGTTGAGGACATTTCCAAATAGGCTCGTAGATGATAGTACCCGTGCCTGCCGATAGTTGTCTGATTTAAATATACGTCACACTGGTTGAATATGGAGTGCAGAAAGTTTGTTTCAGGGTATACAGCATATTTGTCATCGCAGACGTTCCATTCGAATGGGCTATACGTAGCTTAGCGTACATGTGCACACAGCTTGGATCAAAAAAGTAAGGACCTGAGCTGGGTATCACGAATTCTATAGGTGCACGGGGAACTAATGTGTTTAAAGGGTTAATTGTAATAAAGTCACTGTGCTCAATAGAAACTTGGGTTGGCGGGAGCTCAAAAAGGGACAGCTCGATTACAGCATTGTGAACTACATGGGTGGATGAAGCGTGCCATGGCGAAATAGTGACTCCTCTCTCGACAAGTGGTAAACAAACTATGATTCATGAGATCAATGTCCTTAGCTTATATCAGTCAAAAAAGTGGTCAAACCATAGGTTTCATTCGCTTACAGCACTTCTTTTTTGATAGCCTTTTACGTTTAATACGACGTGACCCCTTCTTTCCGGGAGCCCTCTTCTTCTTCCCGCCACCACGCATTTTTCTCTTTGCATCTTTGATGATTTCGTCCCGTGCACGCTTTAAATGTTTTTTAGAGCTTCTTTAGGTTTAGCCCCGACCAATATGTCTTTGCAGTGTTAAGGCCTGATTGTAGCGCTTTCCTTCCAAGGTATCTGGCACCCCTCTTCAGCAAAGGAACAGCCGTACGTAGTATGGATGAAAAAATGGATCCAAGTCCACTACCGCGCTGGTACCTCACCCCTCGATAGACGGTGTGAAAGGCTTTCTATCCATTATAACTCAGTGCGTCGAAAGTGTAGCTTCACTGTTAAGCTCCCGTTACCGAATGGGAAGTTTTTACCCTCAATCGTTCTTATAATATTGTGATATTGGTTATTAAATTAGTTGCGACATTCACATAATGGGGTCTGTCATATGTAATACTCAAACTCCTTCCTCTATGGTTGGGGTGATGAGCAATGCGCAGCAGGCGTGTCTGGGTATCCCCAACAAACTGGTGCTCCCACTATATTACTGTAAATATAGCACATGTCTGGGGACCTTTCAGCCAATTTCTCCATCTTCAATGATACATTAATCTGGACAAGTTATACTGTGTCTCGTGAAATGTCTCTTTGGAAGGCTGCGCTATATCGGCCGTGGTTAGAATTTTGAACTTTCTATGTTCTTTAAGACGTCTGTTAGTCTTTGATTTTAGGATTAGTGTATGTGCAGAGTTGTTTACGATTTCATATACTAAATCATCGTAAGGTTTGAGTTTCTTAAACTTACGTTTAAGCCTCTCACAACATCCTCGCCGAACCATATTGACCCGGCCCTAGTCTTACTTCTGTACTGTAATACCGTGCAATCTTAGTTCGAGCGATGCGCATAGTTTCATCCATAGCTACCCAGCTTTTTCACACTCGTCAATGTCTAAGAATCGTAAAAAACGGTTTCTTTATGTTCAATATTTAAAAGACGGTGTCCAGCTGAAATTTCGCATATCCCACCTCATACGAATCACGACCCAATTCAATGTGACCATGGAGTTCTGATACAAAGTTGGCTAGTGTGTTGTTAGGGTGTACAGACAGGGACGAGGAGGACGGGAGTGGACGTGTAGAAATGGTTAGGAGCCATGTTGCATACTATTTAAGCTTCATTATGCATCAGCTTTTATATAGGTGTTGAAGCTTTCTGGTACCCTAGCCATTTCACCAGGTACATTTTTCTCCTTCCTGAACCTTGCTTCCTAAAATTTTCTCAATTTTAAAAACATTTTTTCTAATTAAACGCAACTTTCTGCAATTCCTCGCGGTAAAAGCCTCCTGAGATTTCTTCCCCATTCAAATCTTCAATGTAATACATCATTATCACCTTTAGGTCTCACAGCCCTAACTTAAAAAATCTCGCGTGTCCATCCTTGCTCAAAACCTTTGCGAATTTATTCCCCGAACGCGACAGCCTTACATAATCATTGATTTTGAAGCGCGCAGAGTGTGGTGGTGGGGTGATCCATCTCTCCTCGGAAGCGTACCTCTTTCTAAAACTTCGTTAGGTGTTGTCCAATCGTGCGATGGTGTGTGAGCGGTTGTAGGATGATGCCAATGATTCAGAATGTCTAGAAATCTGTATGTGTTTTTATGTGTAAAATAACGGTGCATGCGTTCCTTTATGGTGCGCTGAACTCTTTCAGCTAAAGAAGCCTTATGTATAGAATTGGTTGTGTAATAGCTGATATTAAACTCTGTCAACATGTTCTGAAAAGCAGGCCTATAAATTCCTTCCCCATATCCGTACAAAAATAGCAGGAACCCTGTTTTCTTTTAACATTAGCGTTTTGGTGGCTTCAGCAACTGTTTAGGTGATTTATTTTTCAGAGGAACTAGCCACAGATATCTAGAGAATACGTCTATTATGAATAGAATGTAGCGGTAACCATCGTTATACACAGAATATCTTTGCATGTCTGTTAATCTGCTTGCCAAAGAGAATCAATCGAGGAAGCCGTTGTCTTGGCTGTTTTAAACCTTTTTCTCACAGGCTTAGAAGTGTATAAGCGTCCTGCTCCCTCAAAAATCTTTCAAACATCTTTTTTTCCTACTCCGTAAACACTTCTGTACAGTCTATCTACGCCGCGTAAGAGGATGGGGTAGAAATGTCATAATAGCGTTTAGTTAATACGTTAGCCATTTGCGTATTTTAGAGGCACGTGGGTAGGGTTGGTTTAACCTCTTCTTGCTCCTCTTCAAAGGTGTTACCGCCGGGGGTGACGGTGCCTTCAATTGTGTCACAGGCGTTGCATGTTCCAAGTCTTTTAACCTGTTCAGATTTCCTATCAACGTTTTAGGGACATTTATTTGTTGTAGTCTTGCTTTAATATGCTTCCATCCTGATGGTGATGGCCTATCCCACTTTCTCACCAGATCATGGACAATGTCTACGATATTCGATCCCTGTACCTTTGATCCTTCCACAATGATCTCCCCTGTATCGGTCCATTGTATGGCGGGATCCTCATTCAATAGATTATAAAGACTTAAGCCTTTACTCCTCAATGTAAGTGGGAGGGTATTTTTTAATACATGTTCGATATGTTGGTGGCTAATCTTTTGGTTGGTCAGCTGTGTCGTCGGGCACAGATCCTATGTCGCCATCGTCCTCCGTGCTGTGCCTAATAACCACAGGAATCTCTGTAGGGCTCTTTAATTTCGTACTCGTGGAGAAATTCTGCAGAGCTTCTTGGTATAAGATTCTTTTCTCATCAGGTGTTTTTTCACTGTTAATAGGGCTAACAATTCGCTTTCCATTCTTTTAAGTCTGCTTTTACGGGGATCTAGATACGTGTCTGGATTCCTTTGCAGTGAGGCGTACACCTCGTGGGGAATCACTACCACTTTCTTCATTATATTAATCTAGTCAGTAAAGGACCCAAAACTGAAAATAAGATGGGGAGAATGACCCTCCTGTTTACAATAATTCGTTTTTTCTTCGCTACAGTTTGGCTTACGAGCGAGTGCACGTATTATGTTCTTGTAGCGGCGTAGGCGAGCCTCTGATGGGTTTTCATTGATACATTGCAATTTATAACGTTAAACAGATTTCACAGATGCATTTTAAAAAGTCGGCGTCGATTTTTTAATAAAAATCTGCTGCATTGCCCGGGCAGTCGATGATAGATTTTTATTAATTCACGGTATTTCTTTAGTCTCTTTGTCATTCTGGAATATACACCGTTTCAGACTCGTTTGGAAATATATTCGTTCGCAGAAGCACTCTAAACGTGTTTCGCGATGAAGGTCGCAAAGCAAATATCCGTAACGCGTGCTTGTCGCTTCTTTAAAACTTCCAAAAACTCCTTACGCTGATTCGGGACAACATTGATTGGCTAATACCCAATTTGTGATACATCTCTACGTTGCGCGAATAAGACTAGATATTGCGTATTTAACGACACATCGCGCATGTATCTATTTTGAAAAATAGATTCTGATTGATGAAGAACACGCTTATGTTAAGATGGTGGGGAGAATCTGTAAATTTCTCGGCAAACGTTTTATCCATCTCCAACATGAGATCGTCAATTACAATGATTGTATGTTCATTTCCCTTTAAGGAATTAACGTCATATACGCCTTTGTGGAACAAAATATCATCTTGGTACTCGTTGAACACTGACTGATACGTCGAATAGCACCATATAACTTTATGCACAAATTTCGAGAACATCTCTCCCCTTTTTTAATGATTTTAAGCATAAACACAGTTTTACCACATCCTGTAGGTCCAGATATAATACATGTGGATGGCTCGTGAATCTGAATTTTTCTACAGAGTCCATTCTAACACGTCACACTCCTAAGTGGGTCATTTACAAAATATTACAAATTTTGAGTGCTGTTCCTTATATTTCTTCTCCCACAGAACCGTGAATGACGATGAGGTAGAGCAGCCCATCAATAACGGATGACCTCGACGACAGTGTAGTTGTGATCTCCTCCCTGCCAACGAAACCCTCACAGCGATACCCGGTAACACGTCCAAAGCGGAGGTATGAGATACCCACGTCAGGTATAAAGCGACCGAATACGCGCCTGTTGCACCAGTAATAGATCCCCAACCTCAACCTCTTACGCAACAACCCCCCCAGCAGCACCTCCCGCTAATATATCCCCTTATTCACCGCCGTCCCCCGTTCTGTTAAGTCTACAATATAGAGCCCCAACCATCAACCTCCTACGCAACAGACCCCCATCAGCAGCACCTTCCGCTAATATACCCCCTAATTCATCCGCCGCCCCCGTTCGTTGAGGAAGATATAACGCTCGAATTGGTGCGCTCCGCAGCCCCCACCCAGCCTTGACTAGAAAATCGGTATAGAGTCAGGGTCGACCCTAGAGTCATGTATAGCAATGGTATTGAGCGCGGACTACGCCGGGTTGTAGAGCGTATTATAGAGTTTGCTCTCAGAATCGCGCGAACGTGAAGTCAGACGAGTCTGTCCTTTGGATTCGGGTCAGATGACGGTGATGTAGACGATTATTGGGTGATAGTGCCATTTAGACGTTTGGCGGCTGAAGATGTAGAATATATATTAGGACGTATAATGCAAGCCGCCCAAGTAGTATAGCCTTCATATGGACACTTCACGGTAAATATTGACCGTGTATTCCGTGTTTGCGGGCCATAGTGCCATACCGATACTCTTAACCTCAATTCTCAAGCTATTTATAGACGGCATATAAACGTCGATCGTGGTTGCGGCTTTATAGCAGACTCTTAGCACGTATGTTTACTGTACAAATACACGAACTCAAAAAATTTGGTGCCTACAGTCGTGGAGCGTGCCGTAAACTAACTGTAGACTGTGAACTTGAATTTGACTGTAATCTGGGTCTGAAGAGCTGAGAAGGTAGAACAGGAAATGAATGTCCGCATAGTTGTGTTTGGGTTGGATGATCGATCGTCGTAGGACTGTGTATGTTTTTTAAAGCTGTGTGAGAGATCGTACAGACCCCTACTTATTTTTAGGATTGTCAGGGACAACGTATCTCCCCATCCGTAATATAAGGTGGCTTTACGGGAGTCATGACAAAAGTCGAAAAATATGGAGACATCATGATTTGTGTAAGGGGTGCCTCGTTTGCGGATGATTAGTGAGACATTGCAAAGAAGGTCACATGGTATGTGAGCAGTGTAAAAGCACCAAATGTGAAAGCCGTGTAGTGCCTGAGAAAGAGCTGTGTGTGTAGACGCACATTTTTCATAATAGCTGTTTTGATTTCCATAAATCAATTGGCACGTGCAGGAAAATGAAATCTGTGAATGTGTATGTTTCACACAATGGATAATTGGGGAAAATTTAAGCCAAGTGTGACGTAATTCACTGTCCTACATGCCAGGAGGAATATAAGGCGGATGGAGTAAGCATGTGTATTATATGAAAGATGCTAAGCCTAAAAATAACCCTTGTATAACTGTATACTACGATATAGAAACTATAACGAACGCTGAAACCAAAGAGGTAATTCACATTTACTTGTGAGCCAGAACTATCTGTGATGAGTGTATGGATATCGAATGTGACGAGTGCCCCAAATGTGGTAAACGGACAAACGTTTTTAAAACGAATGTCAGATAGTCCTGTGAAACTATTTGTGTCCTATATTCAAGTTAGCCGACAAGTTCAAAAAAATGACTGTTATATTCTCGCCATAACGGGGCAAAGTTTGACACGCAGTTCTTTATAAGGAGTTGCTTGAACACGAATCCTCTGAGATATTTACAGGTGATCCATGAAAAGAGCAACAAATTAATACAGATGCAGATAAGAGGCAATTACAATTTAAAGATACTTTATTATTCACACCTTGTAAATTAGCAAAGCTACCCAAGGTGATGGGAGTAGCAGCTGAAGTTTCCAAAGGATACTTCCTTACACTTTCCTCACCAGCGAGACTTTTAAACTACGTAGGCCAACCACCACCCAAACATTATTTTGACTCTATGGATGAACGTGAAGACTTTGATCGATACTACGACAGTTTTAATGAAAGTAACCCTTATAATATAGCTGATGAATGTGAGCGTTATTGCGTGAATGATGTGCGCGTGCTTAGAGTATGTTCCCAGGCTTAGAAGGATGTACATAGCCCGTTTCAAATGCGATCCACTGCAGACAGGTGTATACATAAAGGACGCCCGCAACACGGTGAAGTACCCATTAAGATTAATGGACGTGTTTTTTGGGTTGATGGTTAAGTGAAACCGTGTCAACTGGTGTGAAGACTGTGTACTCCTTTAACGGTTGCTGGTTGCATGGAATGCCCCAGTCCTGAGTGCGGAATCACCGGAGATATCCACGGTAGGTCTCCCGCCGACTGTCTTGCATCGACCCGCACCCGATCAACTTATAGGATCACAGTTCACTCACAAAGTCTTGTGGGAGCATGAATATGATACACGGATGGAGACAGACGAGGTGTACCGTGAGGAAATAAAACGATCAAGCGTTCAATGGTGCTGGATCCTCAAATGTGGTGATAGCTTGTTTGGAGGACGTACAAATCCTTTCAGACTATACTTTCCACCTACGGAGGGCGTGAAGCTCCATTACTACGATTTCTTTCTTTATACCCATACGTGATGAAGAGCAATCCGTACCCGTGGCGCTCCTGAGAAACTGGTGTCGAACCTAGCCTACCCTCCATCAATGAATTTTCAAAAAATTTGAATGATCGTACTTTGGGCTCTCTTCGTAGACGTACTCCCCCACGCAATTTATGGATGCCGATCTTACCTGTCGTTATCGACGACCAAGCTCATGTTTCCCCTGTGCGTGAATTGCGCGGAAGAGATACGGCGAATGTAACCATATACCCCACCAGCGTAAGATCAGAGGCGTATATACAAGTCCTGAGTTGGCCCTAGCCGTGCGCCATGGTTATAGAATACTGAAGATACATGAGGTGTGGAGGTTTCAGAAGCTACCCAACCTTTTCACACCATATATAAACACCTTTTTGAAGGATAAGGTTGAGGCATCAGGGTATCCGCGAGGAGTTGATCCCGAAGATGAAAAGTCTGCCTATATTCAACGTTACCGCGACCGCGAAGGTATACCAACTTGATCGTGTCCAAATTGTAAAGAATCCTGGCAAGCGCTTTAGTGCAAAGTTGTGTCTAAACAGTCTATTGGGAAAATTTGCGCAGAATACCGGCAGAGGGAGCATTCATTGGCACAACGTTATAGCGATGTCTGGGATTATGCCAATGCCCCGATAAAGAGGTCATGGAGATCGTAAATGTAGGTAATCCTACGTAATAAAGTACAACAACACTGAATTTGCCACAGATACCTCAAGGGTTACAACATACCTGTGGCCAGCTTCACAACAGCCTATGCCTATAAAACTTTGGGGTCTATTGGATTCTCTTGGGCGGAGAGTATTGTATGCGATACAGATAGCGTGATATTCACAGAGAGGGAGGGTGAATACATGCCCACTATTGGGGAGTTCCTCGGTGAGCTCACTGATGAGATCAAGGATGAGTATGGGGACAACGCATACGCCGATCTTTTGCCTCAACAGGACCTAAGACTTATGGGGTACGGGTCAGGGTGGGGGAGGAAATGAAATATATCGTGAAGGCAAAGGGTATTACGCTCAACCATGCGAATCGGGAGGTTGTTAACTTTGAGTCGTTGAAGGATCTAGTATGTTTGGACGATGATGAACAACCTCCCAACTAATTGTAGGCACCCACAATTTTCGGCGCAGAAGCTGGGGGGCGTGAAGGAACTTAGGGGTACGAAGGTGTGCCGTAACACCTATAGGAAACGTTACCAGTTACCTGGTACTATGATACCGTACCCTTTGGATACCAATGATGCTTCTATTGTTAACTCACACGTCTTGTATATAATCGTATCTATTGATTATTACACGTATTTGTAAATATATATATATAACTTGAATATCTCGTTCATTAAATCGTATTGTAAAATTGATTTATTACACGTATTTGTAAATATATATATATATAACTTGACTATCTCGTTATTAAATCGTATTTGTAAATATATATAACTTGAATATCTCGTTTGTTAAATAAATCATGTTTCAAATAGCGTTTCACTTTCTCCTTTGTGTGTGTGTTGTGTGTGTGGTGTGTGTGTAGGTGAAAGTTCTAAGCTCCGCCCACTGTAAGACCGTGAGTCATGCTACTATCTGGGAGTCCCTGCGTGGTCAGTCGACCGCAGTAAGCCCGAGAGATCAGACGTGTATTCAGATCAGACGTGTATTAAAATGGCTACCTTAATATTGCTTGTACAACGTTTACGAAATGGTATTCAGTAAAGTGCCAGGATGTGGTGGATACCGAAAAAACTTCCTATTCCTCACTCCTATGCCTCTTTAAAAACACATTGGATTGTGCGAAGTTCCAAGATGTACAAATACTCTACGGATGTTCTGGTGAGACCGTGAAGGCTTTTCGTTGCACAGACGATGTGCTGAAGTATACTGCAGAGCTAAACTTTATAAAGTCTCACATACACGTGAAGTAAAAGAAACAACGCGTGCAGAAGAGAAGCAGCAGGTATGGATAATGAGTCTTGCTGATGGGTGGTGTGACAAGCGGTATTACGTCATGCTACACCATGTCGATTACTCATACCCTACGACTGAAAATGTGAATCTCGTGATCATGGACAATTTTAAGTATTTTTATCACTATATTAACGTATATCATGATGAGGTTCGTAGTGAGGTTGTGGCTAGTGCCCTGCGTGAATTTTTAACAGAGTTTAGAGACGAGTATCGTTTGATGGGCAGAAAGGAAAAATAGAACATATGTTCCTCTCAAATAGTGCGCCGGAGTGTGGAGATGTTTAGTAAAACATAAAATGTTCCTAGTTCTTATCCAAACTGTCTGGTGCGTAGGCTGGTAGTGATGAAATTAATTCTTGTACCGAAATATGTACAACAATTCGACTCGCGGTCATACGAACAAGCCCATTCACGTATCATCGAGTCAGCCGCCCGTCGAACCATTCCTACCTACCTGCGTGCCTCACACGGCTCATAGTTATCTCAGAGCTTGAGCCGAGTGGACGTGCGCTCCTCGAATACGATGGAACTTCCTTTGAGCAGCATTCTCAACGCCTCGTACGATGTGTCCGTGACGAAATCGTTGCGCGTGTTCAGGCGTAATTCCGGTACCATTAGCTATGTACTGGAAACGGAATGTAGACCGACAAACAAACGGGTTTATTTAAGTATCGAGGAGATGAATAGAATCTTCGTGATAGTTGAGAAGTGGAGTGAAGATCGGTATAAAATACCTGCTAACGTAGGTACAAGAAGAGAGCAGATTAGTGACGCACCCTCATACGCCGTTGTATGTACGTTGTGTATAAATAACGATCGGCCGTGCATTGATATACGGCTGATGTGGAAGAATGCTTCTGATAATAACGCTCTTGTTCCTACGCGAAACCGTTTCATCCTCGACAGAATGTTTGAAATCGTCGGATTCCGTAAACTGAAACCTATATTAGACGCGCGTGTTACGGACATGCTTTATTTTGATACAGTACTTGAATACGCCTACACCGCTCTGCTCGATGGGTTTACCGAGTGTAGGGCTGGTGAGAATGGTCTAGAGCTGGACGTTTATTTAAAAGTTTAGACTCTTTGAAATACCATGAACTTTGGTACAAAGCAATTGATCGGTACAAGGCTGAGCTCACCTACACCGTTCACCTGAAGAACTATTTCTTTATATAATGCGCAGTTGTCGTAACGATTTAGAAGATTATTTCAATTGCCGCTATGTTGAGTGAGTTCACGATTGAAAAGCTCGAGTCGGTAGAAATAAACCCTCGATTGGAAAAGCGTGTTTATAAACTTGTGTTTAATAATGTAGCTAACGATGAACTCTTTGTGCGTGCTTTTGATTGTATTCTAGACGTATTTAAAGATGACTTACCAACCGGTTGTAAAGTGGGAACAAAAAATAGTACTGAACGATATGAAAGCCCTTCATATCGAGTACAGGTTTCCCTATACTTTAAGCGGTGAAATATTATTAAGCCGCATATACTGCGTAATGCAGAGCAATAATGATGTAATTGTAAACTCGATTAAGACCGAGTTTAGTATTTTGAAAAAAAAGTGAAATGTATTTATATATATTTTGGTTTGATATTTCTCCTCTACGTTTATGTACATATTTCTATTGAATTGTATTTATATATATTTTGCGTGATATTTCCCCTGTACTGTTATGTACATATTTC
Organism: Bathynomus jamesi; assembly: GCA_023014485.1. Lineage (NCBI taxonomy): Eukaryota > Metazoa > Arthropoda > Malacostraca > Isopoda > Cirolanidae > Bathynomus > Bathynomus jamesi. The sequence goes on along the minus strand of JAJOZX010001167.1, from coordinate 940,823 downwards.
TATTGAAATGTATATTTATTTCTATTTGAAATGTATATTTTATTTTATATATATCCATAATTGTGTGTATATATTTCCTGTACTGTTATATGCATATTCCTCAATTGAAATGTATATTTATTTTCTATATATTTATAATAAACAGAATGATGCAATGTTGTTTTACTTAATTGTTACGCCTTCTAAACCAAATTTTAAGAAATATAATAATGTATACAACGGTATTGCGGTATCTGGCGACATTTACGCCTTCTAAGCCAACTGGCTGATTAGGAGTCTATAATAGTGTATACAAAAATAATGCTAAAAAGTGGTATCTAGCAACTCAGTCTTCGATTAGAATTAAATGAATACATGGCGCTATCTGGCAACTCAAGCCATTTACAGCCAACTGGCTGATTAGAAGTCTATAATAATGTATACAATGGTATCTGGCAACTCAGTCTTCGATTAGAATTAAATGAATACATGGCGCTATCTGGCAACTCAAGCCATTTACAGCCAACTGGCTGATTAGGAGCCTATAAAAAAAACGCCTACTCGGCTGAAGTCTTAATATGCAGTTGGCTCCTGCCAGGTGAACACCTCTCCTCCTCCTTTCTCTCCTCCTTCTTTCTCTTGGGGGATAACGCCGCCTCCAAGTTTTCCTTGTTGCACCTGCAGCATCCCCCCTTTGGGGGAATTTTTTTTTCTTTTTTGTTTTTGTTTTTTTTGCACCCCCCACCCCCTCCCACCCATTTGCAACACCCTACCCCCCTTTGCAACAACCCCAACCCCCTTTGCAACATTACGTCATCACTTGCAACATTCTTGCACTCTCCCCTTTTGCGGCTATACTACTCAAGTGTAACATATATATATATATATATATATATATATATATATATATATATATATATATATATATATATATGAATGGAAACGACATAAGTATTAAGGAACGTTTCTGCACACGAGGAAGAGAAATCACGAATAAATGAAAAATGAGGCGAACCGCCCGGGAATCGAACCCAGGGCCTTCCAATTGCCGGTTGGATGCGCTACCATTACACTACGGACCTCGATCATTCACAAATCGAAATTCTCCTACATAGGGCAGAAACGAATGCCCTGAGAGGGCACCCTCGCAAATCGTGAATATGTGCATTTAACTGCAATGACCACGCAGTATATAAATGAATAGAAACGACATAAGTATTAAGGAACGTTTCTGCACACGAGGAAGAGAAATCACGAATAAATGAAAAATGAGGCGAACCACCCGGGAATCGAACCCAGGGCCTTCCAATTGCCGGTTGGATGCGCTACCATTACACTACGGACCTCGATCATTCACAAATCGAAATTCTCCTACATAGGGCAGAAACCAATGCCCTGAGAGGGCACCCTCGCAAATCGTGAATATGTGCATTTAACTGCAATGACCCCGCAGTATATAAGTATTAAGGAACGTGTGCAGAAACGTTCCTTAATACTTATGTCGTTTCTATTCATTTATATACTGCGTGGTCATTGCAGTTAAATGCACATATTCACGATTTGCGAGGGTGCCCTCTCAGGGCATTGGTTTCTGCCCTATGTAGGAGAATTTCGATTTGTGAATGATCGAGGTCCGTAGTGTAATGGTAGCGCATCCAACCGGCAATTGGAAGGCCCTGGGTTCGATTCCCGGGCGGTTCGCCTCATTTTTCATTTATTCGTGATTTCTCTTCCTCGTGTGCAGAAACGTTCCTTAATACTTATGTCGTTTCTATTCATTCATATACTGCGTGGTCATTGCAGTTAAATGCACATATTCACGATTTGCGAGGGTGCCCTCTCAGGGCATTCGTTTCTGCCCTATGTAGGAGAATTTCGATTTGTGAATGATCGAGGTCCGTAGTGTAATGGTAGCGCATCCAACCGGCAATTGGAAGGCCCTGGGTTCGATTCCCGGGCGGTTCGCTTCATTTTTCATTTATTCGTGATTTCTCTTCCTCGTGTGCAGAAACGTTCCTTAATACTTATGTCGTTTCTATTCATTTATATACTGCGTGGTCATTGCAGTTAAATGCATATATATATATATATATATATATATATATATATATATTAGGGTGTCACTAGGTAATAGGGGGAAAATTAAACGATGGATATTTTCCTATGACACCCCCTAAAATTGTTCCATTTGGTGTAAAACATACGGAAGAGAAATTTGGTCCTGATTGGTCATCATTTAAAGGTCGCCCTCGTCACTGAAAACAAGACCCATTTGTTGACGTCAACAAGCTGTTCAGTGTTCACAGCTTGGGCCGAACCAGATAATAAAAAACAAGGCAATTTGGTGAAATAACGAAAGTAAGACACTTAAAAACGCAAAGAATACAAACAGTTTATTATATAATCAAAATAGAAGACATAATTTGGCGAATAATGGTACAAAATGGAGAAGCAACAAAAGCAAAACTTTTAGAAATAAAATACATATACAGTAGCAGAATAATTGGTGCTCATACGCTGATCAGTGATTAGTTCTTTCGCGTCCTCACTAATGCTGATTTGTTCGGAGCTGGGTGTTGCTTTCTGTGGTCAGTGACAACTTGAACGAGGAACTGGAGCTGTTCTTCTTTCACTGTCAACTTTCCGTTCAGCTCCTTCACCAGAGCCACGGCCCGTTCTGCTCTGTCGTTCACCACTGCAAGTTTGGAGACCACATCCCGAGCTTGCACGTATTCAGAGTTTGACGTCCATGAACTGGGATGGTGGAGCAGAAAGCAATCTGGCAACTGAAGTTTTGAGAAGAATCCTCGGGTGTTCTTTGTGATCAGTTGCTCCAGTCCTTTGCTGTCACTGAGGAACATAGTATCAAGAACCAAAGGTCGTTTTGGCGGCATGTGAGGGGCTTCTTGATCTAACGCTGCAACCATGCTGCACTTCACTTCCATCGATATCCTCTCATCAAAGAACGCCAGACCCACTGCCTCCTCCGAATGGTACCACAGGTGCGCAGACAGCTTCTTGGTGGTACCATCAGAGATCTTCTTGTGCGGGTATCGAAGGAGCGTCCTCATCAATTCCCAATCATTCAGCGGAGCTTCGATGGACAGATGAGCTGTTGCCCACGCTTTCATGTAAACTAGAACAGAAAAGAGGCAGATATCTCGAATTCCGCGTTCCTCAGTGTTCGTCAGTTTAAACTGTCTTCGGAAGAGCCAGATCTTGATGGCATAGACCCCCTTAGCCATCCATCTCGCCCGGTGCATAGCACCAGGGGCGCGGAAGTTTAGTCCCTTGTATGGAACTCCTCCAAGAAAGATGACGGAAAGATCGAGGAATTCCTGATAGTCATCACGAACTTGAAGTGCTTGTGATTTTGCAAACTCAATGAGCTCCGTTCTATGCTTAAAAATAGCTGCTTTGGTGAACGCATCTGTGTCCGCAGTTTGGAACTGTTGCTGGTCAATGCGGGTCCAATAATCATGGAAGCGCTTGAAAAGCAGAATTTCTGGACCGGTAGATACTGAATCTAGCGATGCTGCGAATGCCGCCTGTAGCACCAACTCCAGTACATGGTGTCTGCACGCGCAGTGTAACAGGTCACGTCCAACTTTTTCTTCCAGAAGAACACAAGTTCCTCCACGGTGGCCTGTGTTTGTCGCGGTTGTGTCGAAACACATAGATTTGACATGATCGGTCACTCCCCATTCATTCAGGCAATCTATGATGGCATTTGTTTGTGCCAGCGCGGTTCCTGACAGAAGTTTTGGCACCCCGAGGAGCTGCTCTGTCCCGGAGCCAGATACAAGAATAGGTAAGCGGTCAACATATTCTCGTGACGTCAGATCTTGCATGAGTTTTCCGTCCCAGTGAACAGTCAACGGACTATTGCCTTGGAACTCGCTCTTCAGTTGCCGAGCCTTAAGGGTACGGAATTTTTCACGCTGACGATGAATGGATCCACGATTGATGTTGTAGTCGCTAGCATCATGCCCTAAGCTGGAAGCTGCCTCAAACAGCAGATATGTGGCCTTTCTTGACGAGAGTTGCGTGCGATCAAGCGCTGCCGCCAATTCCGATGTCATGATGTTCTTCGTTGCTCTTTGTTTAGACGCTAACGAACCACCACATGCTCCTTTTTCTTCGCTATCATCTGAGCTGGAGGATGAGGACTCCAAAACCGCTTCGTTGGATACTGCCTCCATTTCAGCTGCTGATCGCTTTCTTCGTTTCTCCTCTTCCTCCCGACGTCGAGTACAATCTTTGACTTGGCGCTGATGGGTCATGTCCAAACCTGCCATTGAACCTGGACGTCCTTTCTGGCGCTGCTGCTGAAGGAACTCCCAATCCTCTGGGTACTTGACCAATTTCTCACAATCAGCGTGGGCGATGTCAAAGAGACGATCGAGGCGTTCAATGAATTCTTTTTCTTTCGTCTTGTGTGAGGCGTGTTTTTTGAGTCCTTTCCACTCCTCGAAGACTTTATCCAGTTTGCTGACGCAGTGTGTCTCGAGTCTGGTTGGAATGTGAGCTTTCTCCCAGAAGGACATCACTGCTCGAAGTGACTTCCTCAACGCGTCACGTATTGTCATTTTCTTTTCATGGTGAAGGTAAAGGAAGTAACCGAATGCTTGCCTGTAGGAAGGAAGCTTGCATCCTTTCACCTCATCAACCGCTGCCCCTAATAGGTATATACACTTCCGGGTTTCCATCACCAGAAATCACGTAGCTGAAATGAGAAACGGTGAATCGTTAAGTATTGTTCACTTTATTTCTCAGATATTCAGACACACACAGATACACACACACACACATATATAGAGATATATAGATATCTAATGAACGATTATGGAGACGTCGCGCAAGCATTAAACTTTGGAAGGCGGGGGCGACCTTTTATAGTTATTCAAATAAAAAGATTTTTCAGTCACCATGTTTTTTTTACCAATGGAATAGATTCGCGGGGTGTCAGCATGAAAATTTCAAACTTTGCATTTAAGTGACACCCTAATATATATATAAACTAAACGCAAAATGTATTCTTTTTCTGACAGTTTTTGAATTCTGAATTTTGGATATAGTTTTTGATAATTGAATTAATGAAATCAAGTGAGGAAGTTAAATAAAAATGGTAATATAAAACTAACATATCAGGAAATTGAAGATCTATCGAAAAGAAAAAATACTTTATAAAGAAGATAACAATTGAAAGAAGTTGCAAGTTGCATGTTGAAGTTTTTTCTTCTGAAAACTGATTTCCTTAATAATTTTAGCAGTACAAAAAGAAAGAAAAAAATTTCCCCTGCAATGTTGCTGCAAAAAAGTAGTTTATTTTAACCCTAGAATGTATGCCCTTTTAATTTTACATCAATGCATGAGCCGCCAGATGCCCGGGTTATGCATTCTAGTGTTAAATGAAGTTATTGTTTTGTGGTATTTTATCTGTTGTTTTTAATTTATGTATTATTTTCTTTACATAATACTTTATTTAAATAGTTGCACAGTTTACTCTTATATTTTCATAAACAAAATGAAAATTAACGTAAAAATGGAAAAATAAATATCTTCATTCATGTTCGAAAAGCTTTTTCATGTACGTTACACCTTGGCACAGAAACAGTGAGGTTTACGTCTTGGTATGGTATGTCATTTAAAGTTTTATTTAAAACTCTCACTGATGTTGGAGGCGGTTTTCATTTTTACAATTGCTGATCAAGGTGCATCACAAACATTTTCATAGACGCTATGTCAGCGCTTCACAACGCTCAAGGAGGAATCTACAACGAATCTGAACTTTTCTACTGATTGATGGTTTTAGGGATGTGAGTGACATTTGGCTCAATGCTCTTCCAGCATGCGTATACAGATACGGAACATCCCGCTGGAGCAATGAGAAGAGATGATTCTCAAAATGAATATGTATTCAGCAAAATTAAGACGTCTCTTTGGATATCGTATTACTCTTTCCAGCATTCTAAGACACTTGTGGGATTGGTTAAAGGGTTAGTGGTCAAAGAATGTGACAGGTCTGTGTATTATTTAAATGGCTAATGTAAATCTTTACATTGATGGCTATGACAATCTTCTTTTAGAACGTCAGTATGGGTTCCGCAAGGGATGCTCTATTGGCGATCTTCTTGCATATCTCTCTGATTCTTGGTCATCCTCCCTTCGGGATTACGGTGAAGCTTTTTCTATTGCGGTAGACATATCAAACGCTTTTGATGGAGTTTGGCACAAATCTTTAATTTCCAAACTGCCCTCCTTCTGTTTCAATTCTTTTATCTGTGCATTCATCTCTGATTTCCTTTTTGGCGGATCTATAGCTGCGGTTGTAGATGGTCACTGTTCTTTTCCTAACGCTATAAATAGGATCCTCAGGGCTCTGTCCTGTCACCCACTCTTTTCTTTTTAATTATCAATGATCTTTTGAGTAGCACTTCCTGTCTTATACACTCCTATGCCGATGATTGCACCCTTCATTTCCCCAACCGCTTTCCAAAGTGTCCCTCTCAACAGACACTCAGTACTTCGCGTGGGAAGGCAATGGTGCGCCTGACCTCTGATCCTTCTACTTTCTCTGAGTGGGGTAGAGAAAAACTTGTGGCTTTCCATGTCTCACAAACTCAGTTTCTTCATCGGTCTACTTGTCACAATCTTCCGCACGACTATCCCCTTAATTTCAACAATACACAACTCAAGCATTCTTCTTCTCTTAACATTTTTGGCGTTTCTTTTTCTCGGGATCTTTCCTCGAAAGATCACGTATACCCTTTATCTAAAACAGCTTCTAAGAAATTTGGTGTGTTGTTCCGGCCTCCGCAGTTTCTTTAGTTGCTATCTCTGTCCAGGCATCTTCTCTGCCCCTGTATGGAGTACGATTCTCATGCATGGAATGACTGAACCCACACAGCTTACTTGACCGGGTGGAATCAAAGGCTTTTCGTCTTATCAATTCCCCGCCTCTTACTCACTGTCTTCAATACCTCTCTTTGCTGCAATGTTGCCTCATTCTCTCTTTAATATCGCTTTTATAACGAACACTGCTCTTCTGAATTCTCCAACTGTATACCTCCTCCTTTAAGAAGACGACGCAGTACCAGACTTTCGGCACAGTCTCATTCCTTTTCTGTCTAACTCTCTAATGCAAGGGTTAATCGGTATTTTCAGTCTTTCATGTACTCAACCGGTGAGCTCTCGAACACTCTTCCTCAATCCATCTTTCTCCCGTCTATAACCCCCAATCATTCAAACGCAGAGTGTCCAAGCATCTCGAAAACTCTGGACCTTGATTTTGGCTGTTTTCTTCCTCTATGCGGGGGGGGGGGTGCTTTTTCTTAGGCATTCGCCTTTTGCCGCTCCTTCCTGCATATATATATACATATAAGATAATGTAATAAACACGTTTTCAATAATTAATTAAAGGTACTTTATTAGAGAAAAGTTTATCAAGACCCATAGTACCAGTTTCGATACAATCTTGTACAATGAGAGAGTTGACAAGTTAAATCCTTAAGTATTAAAGCGGTGTGGGTTCAGGTAATTGGCGCGTGGCTTATTATGACCTTCCGAATCGCCGGATTAAATTTATAGGTTTCCTTTAATTAGCTGAAGTTTGGAAAAATGTTATTTAAAGCAGACCCCATTATTAAGCTCTTATTAATTTGAATTAAAAACTCATTTGCTTTTATTCCAGTTAAATGCGTGATTATTAAATTGGATGTGTTTAAAAACTGCAAGAGATTCGTTAGCAAATGTGACGTTTTTCTTGTGCTCTTTCAATCGCTTATCTATATTTCCTGTTTGTGCGTTATAGTTTTTATTACAGTTCTTACAAGGGTTTGTAGACATCAAGGATTTATCATTCATATCGGTTTTGTTTTTATTATTTGATTGTTAACTGTCTGTTGGGTAAATAAAAGCTATTTTAATTTGTATTTCTGAGAAATGTTTTAGTATTATCTAAGTGTTTATTATATGGTGCAATAATATATTGGCTATTAATTACAATTCCATTATTACTATGGGCAGCGCGATCATTATTGTTACAATAATTATTATTTTGATTTTGATGTATGAGCGTGTCAAGAAATGGAAAAGTTTCGTATTTTCACCATTCATATCTGAACTTAATTGATGGGTGCAAGGAGTTAAGTTTTTAACATTAATATTTAAAGTAAAAGATTGTGTTAAAATAGTCTCCTTTTGTGAAAACAGTTACTGTACTACAGACAATGTTATGCTTCTCTATGGACAGCCCTCTCTTGAATCCGAATTGTTACCTAAAATAACCCATCTTAGATTCAGGAGGTAAAATGATATCGTTTTAGTGTGGCAGAAACAACAAAACTCAGATAAACTTTTAAAGAAGCGTTACTCATTGCATAAATAATTGCTAGATTACGGCAACGAAACGTTCCTCAAAATTTCATCACATCGATGCTGCAAAGTGTTCAATCCATTCATGAACTACGTGGAAAAGACACGAGATAATAATTTTTTTAGTGCTCATTTTATTCTTGTCACTTCGTTTGTTTTCTTTATAATTCTTTCTTTTTAAAAGGCTTTTATGCTAACAAAAAAAAAAAATCACTTTTAAATTTACAAATTATTCATCTGAAAAAAAAAATCCAATTAAAGTAAAAATTATTTTTTATTTCTGAATTGCAATTAAAATTGGTGCAATGAAAAGCCAAAATTTAATTAAAAATGAATATATTAATTAGGGCAGGTTTCCGAACAGGTCTACATTCTCTAATATTCATATAAAACTTTTATTATATACACCTTTGTGTGTGTGTGTGTGTGTGTGTGCTTGCTTGCTAGCGCGCATCAATGCAGCAGTCATTTATATACAGGGTGTCCCAGAAGTCTGGACTTACAGGGAAAATAGACATTATGTTTTTAAAATGAAACAAACACCTTTCTAATGTCAGTTTTACATATTTCAGGAAAGAAAATACCCTGATGGCTCAGTATACCAATCAAGAGAAGATGGAACTTGAATTGCTACATGTTTCCTGAAAAAGCCAGAGGAAGGCATGTTCGTGAAATAACTGACATATCTCCCTCTGGCTTTTTCCGGAAACATGTAGCAACACCAGTTCCACCTTCTCTTGATTGGTATACTGAGCCATCAGGGTATTTTCTTTTCTGCAATATGTAAAACTGACATTAGAAATATGCCTTCTTTCACTTTAAAAATATAATGTCTATTTTTCCTATGAGTCCAGATTTCCGGAACACTCTCTAATATATATATATATATATATATATATATATATATATATATATATATATATATTAGTGATGTAGGTCACATCCGCATCCGCATCCGCATCCGCGGAACATCCGCACATTTTCTCGCATCCGCATCCGCACTTTGGACTGCGGATGTCGTGCGGATGTGGACCGTTGAGATAAGACGTCATTAATAAGCGGAAATTATCAAATTCTACTATATTAATAGAACTAGTTCATTGTGCGCAAAAGTGATGCAAGCGACAAGACGAGAGGCTGTTCTTGTATGAAGTTACTCTCTTGCAACCTACTTAGATCCACGTTACAAAGCTAAGTTATTTTCACCTAGTACATTAGAACGAGTTAAATCATCACTTGGCAAAGCAGTTGAAGAGCTTCAATCTCTTGAATCTGTCGCTTCGCCACCCACCAAAAGAATAAAAGTTTCAGTGACAGAACCAACACCTTCAACAAGCAAATCTATCACAGAATCTGTCTCTCAGTTTCTTGAGTCAAGCAGCAATGACGAGACCTACGCGATGTCAAAAGATGTAGTAAAAATGATCGAGAGCTATCACCAAGAAAAACGCCTGGCTGCATGTGACAATCCTATTAGTTGGTGGAAAAATACGCAGAATATCTATCCATACTTGAGTAAACTTGCAAGGAAACATTTAGCCTGTCCTCCAACAAACGTACCAAGCGAGAGATTATTTAGCAGTGCTGGATTAATATATGATGAAAAGAGAAACAGACTGGCAGCAGAAAAGGCAGAAAAGTTAATGTTCCTTAAGCATAACCTTCCTATAATTAAGTTTGAACATTAAACGATGAACATCTTAGTTTACTTTATTTTAATTACTCATTTATAAATATGCCTAATAAAACTTTAAACTTAATATAAATAGTTATCAAGCTAATTAAAGATCTCTTTCTATAAGGGTGGAGGTTGGGGAAAGAGGTCGGTGGGGTGCATTTGAGTTGGGTTCACGTTCCGCATCCTGGTAACACAATTATAATGGTTTCTAATTGTGGCTGAAACTCAACAAAATATAACGAATTTATTTGCAGACGAATTCACTAATTGATTTCTATATTAGTTAGATGCTTGATATTATTTATATGTTCAGAGAAAAGTACAGCAATTATTGTACAATTAATCAATTATACTACATTATAGCTACAGCTCTCTATATATAATAACTTATTATATACGTTAAACACAACAAATCTCGAATATATCCTAAAAAATAACGAAAATGTAGACATCCGCATCCGCATCCGCGGATGTTGAAATCAAACATCCTCATCCGCATCCGCATCCGCGGATGTGAAAAAAATGACATCCGCTACATCACTAATATATATATATATATATATAGAGAGAGAGAGAGAGAGAGTTGACAAAAGTAAATAGACACCATGCTGATTTTCCTCAAGAACAAATGGCAAAGTTCATCAGAGGAATACCAGAAAGTGTGTCAGCTTTACATAATGGAGAGGGAAATAGTCTAGAAGCCGGACCTCATGACCCAAAATTCTCGGTTAAAGCTTTTTTCTCTGCTGATTGTTCATCTTTGGGGTGTATATAATGAGATCCAGGGGTGTGTGGAGGTTACACCCTTGGGAAATTTGAGATATACAAGATGGCCACCAAGAATACGAAAGTATACCCGAAAATCAGTTTTCGGCATTTCTTCACAACCACACATAATTCAAATACAAATAATACGTGCTTTTCTATGTTTTGGGCCATGGCAAATCTAATTTCAGTATCATTTTAACTCTTGGATTGATTAAAATCAATATGGCGGCCATATTGTCATTAAAAATGTATTTTACAGGGCTCCATAGGGCCAAGTATTATACATATCAATGTTTAAAAAACCACAGAGGCCAATCACTGCCCTGATATCTGCCAAATATATGCACGTTACCAATTATATGAAGGAGAGAAGACTCGCTGATGACAAGGATCGCCACAGTATTAGGATTAAGTTGGAACTGAGCATTGACCCTTTGGATCCAGAAAAACACCCTGATGCACTGGTGAACGTAGTCACGGGTAAAGTTGTCACACATCCCTCGGTGAATGTGTTCAGGGCAGTAGAGCTGGGGAAAGCACAGATGGAATCCTTTGAGCAGAGCTGGCCAAATGGATTTCATGAACCTATTCCGAAAGTTGTCAACACAATGTCATTAACACGCAAGCATATCAAGCTGGATGACAATAAAGTCTTTGACACTGAAACCATTTATGCCAGAGCCATGGGTTTGCAACGCAGTGCCCGTAATCTAGACAAAAATCATTTGCTCTCTCATGAGGTAGCCCCTCATCCAACCTCAATGTTTGATGAGGCTGGACACATGCGTGATGCAAAGACTAAATCAAATCTGAAGAAAGCACTAAAGGTGCATGTATCAGGAAGGCTTGCACTGAACAACATTAAAGTCTCTTTCCTTGATGGTTGCGCTGTTCTTTGGGTGGTGCCATGGCCTGCTAGTGGTACAGTGCAGGACTATTTGGATCTGTTCCGAAGCTACATCGCCAATCAGCTGAGGAAGAATGATGTCTACCTTGTGTTTGACAGGTACAAAGAAGGAAGCATCAAAGAGTCCACGCGTCAGGGTAGAGATCAGGGAGCCAGTAGAGTATACTCATTACGTGAATTTACTCGTCTGCCACCACAAAAGGTCATCCTGACTGTTTCCACAAACAAGTCCCAACTTATTAATCTCATCTGTACAGACCTCATTTCGCACACAGATGACATCGCGCCCCACAAGCTTGTCATAACAGGAAGTGACCCTGTGCCTGTAGAACTCGCCAATAGAATTTTGATAAGACGACATGACATGGCTACAACCCAAGAGGAAGCTGACACTATAATCGTACAACAACTGGTTAAAGCAGGAAGTCAGGCAACTCTTGTGGTGGCAGATGATACAGACATCTTCGTTCTGTTATTACACTTTGTGTGTAGTAGGGATATTACTTGGCCCGTCATGATGATGTCTCCCATACAAGGCCGGGCTGTGATTGACATCAACGCCACAGCACTCAAGCATCATGCCATTATTCCTGACTTGCTGGCTGCTCATGGAGCAACCGGTTGTGATACCGTTGCAATTTTCTTCGGAATAGGTAAGGGCGTAGCCTTGAAGGTTCTGCGTTCTAGTGCTTATCACCTCAACTATTTAGGGGACACAACAAAGACCATGCCCAATGTTGTAGACCAGGTTGAGCAGTTTATTTTGGCTTGCTATGAGCAGTCTCGATGTCAGTCGATGATAGAAGCACGTCTAAAGGTATGGTCCGCCAAGGTGGGCAAGAGTATGGCTGCTGGTGCTCCAAAAGCACAGACTCTGCCTCATTCTGGGAGAATGTGGCACGAGCGCACCTCCAGGTTGCTATATGGTGCAACGCACTTGAGTTAGACCACCCATTCTCGACCCAACTACACACGGTTGGTCAAAGGAAGACGGCTCTAACTGTCTGACCACAACAACAGTGCTCAATGACACACCTCTGGCTCCAGCAGAGTTACTGAAACTCCTCAAGTGTTCGTGTAGCAGTGAGCAGGCCTGCAGCAGTTAGCGATGTGGCTGCAAGAACAATAGCTTAGTGTGTACAATATTCTGTGATTGCCAAGGAGGCAATGCGTGTTACAACGAGTACACTATACAGGTACAACAAATTGAGAATGATGAACTTGCTAACAGTGACTAATGGATAATAAACATTGTAATTTTTATTTTCATGATTATATAGGGGTTTCTTGAGATGCTACTGTTGCAATCTGCATTTGTGTACCTTTGTATTGTTAATTAATAATTGATAGAATTTTTGCTATATCAATGATTCTGTATTAAACGGCAATCAACGGGAATGGCTATAATGCTGAATTTTGTATTATGGTAGCCACCTTGAATTTTGTGTGCTGGAATAATATATTATTGTAAGTACCGTATTTCCCAGCGTATAACGCGCACTTTTTTTCCCCAAAAATACTCCAAAAATCATGTACATGTTAAAATTAACTCGTTAAAATTGTACATGTGAAGTGAGGTAGGAGATATATTTTTTTCCAAAATTTTTATTTTCCTAAATTTTCTCTCCAAAATTAGGGTGCGCGTTATACGCCGGGAAATACGGTAATTAAAATCCATGACGTTGTATATATGTATGTGAATCAGTTTTATCATAACTCTATACTGAACGATGTGACTATTTTCTAATAAATGTGTTACTCAAGTTATATGTGGGTATTAGTGACCATTTTGCGGTAAATATGGCTGCCATACTGTTTTTTATCAATCCTAGAGTTAAAATGATACTGAGATTAGATTTGCCATGGCCCAAAACATAGAAAAGCATGTATTATTTGTATTTGCATGATGAGTGGTTGTGAAGAAATGCCGAAAACTGATTTTCGGGTATATTTTCGTATTCTTGGTGGCCATCTTGTATATCTCAAATTGCCCAAGGGTGTAACCTCCACACACCCCAAAGATAAACAATCAGCAGAGAAAAAACTTTAACCGAGAATTTTGGGTCAGGCCAAAAATCCTGGGTTGGCTTCCAGACTGGAAAGCAAAACGATTTTAAATATGTTGATTCAATAAATATGTTATTATTTATCGAATTTTATTTTCAAATCAAACACTACGGAAAAAAAAACCAAAGGTGTCTATTTAGTTTTGTCAACCGTCTGTGATTCTTAAGGCAAATGCTTAACCCTATTAATAGCATAAAACACATGCCTTGGGCCAGCTATGCAATTGGGTCTACATTTATATATGTTCAATTAAAGTTTCTCAGGGGACTATTCTGAGTTCTATCCCATATATATATATATATATATATATAGATATATATATATATATATATATATATATATATTCATGTAAAGAATGACGCTTGTTCAGAAGCGTGTCCGCACAAGAGGAGGAGAGAAAACAAGCAATGAAAAATGAGGCGCCTCCCGGGAATCGAACCCGGGATCATCCAACTGCCGGTCAGATATGCTAACCATTGCACCAAGGTCTTCCACGAATCAGAACTCGTAATTCTCCTACGTACGAGCGGAATCGAATGCCCTTTCAGGGGGCACCTTCTCATGCCGTATATATATATTTTTATTTTATTTTTAACTGCAAACGACACACAGTATAATTAATGTAAAGAACGACGCTTGTTTAGAAGATTAGAAGAGTGTCCGCACAAGAGGAGGAGAGAAAACGAGCAATGAAAAATGAGGCACCTCCCGGGAATCGAACCCTGGATCATTCAATATATATATATATATACACTTTGAAACATGTTCAATAGGATTCCTATCTGAGCATCTTCGTTCAAGCTCGAGAAAGAACTTCTAATCATTTTTGTATCTTCTGAGTAATGAATGTATTGTGAGTTGTGGCAGGTTGGACAGTAGGGCGGAGTGAAACCAGACAAAAGTTTTCTTTCCCTTTAGGCACACTGAAATTATATTGTGGCTTTAATTAGGAAACACAAAGAAAATTGAAACAATATTCTAGAGTATCTTGAACTGCCCCACTTTTGCCAAAATATAAAATGAGTGTCGTAACTTGGTTTACAGGGAAACAAATAGATAGAACCCACACAAGATTTAAAAATATATCTTCTGCAAGTAATTCTCAGGTTATTTATTGAATTTTTATTTACTTTTTCTTTTCTGTATTAATGATATTCTCGAATTTTGTGTTTTGTTGCAAGGAATATGAAGAAACAAGGAAAGAAAAATAAACTTTTTTTTATTTGTTTTATTAAATACATAAAGAGTATAGAAACACACAGCAAATGAGTACACAAATGGTAACTACAGAAAACAACCTTAACTAGTTGAATATAGAAGGCAATCTACGTCTGGCATCAGACTAAGTGAAATTATTCTAGCTCTGATGAAACCATTTCGTGCTTCAAACCCAAATACCGAACTTGAAGAGTCCGTCACTAATTTAATACAACGCTCTACATTCTGGGTATGATTGGGATAATTTGGAATGTTCACTGCGTTTCCTTTGATAGCTAAAATTTCTGTTTTTGTTAGCTTCATTGTAAGAGGTGGCTCACTTAGTTTAGTATTATTCCAATTAATTATTTCATCCCAGTCTTTTGCATCAAAATTAAGATTAGGAACCTTGTAATCTCTCATTTTTAAATTTTGACTAGTCTCATTTCGCATGTCCATGATTTTGCTAACAGCTTTTTCACATTTTTCCCGAGCTGAGTCACACAACATTGCCAGAAGAATATTTTCCGGTTGAGTAAAATATGCATTTCGGGATATATACTTCCTAACAATTTCTACCGATTCTCAAGGCAAATGCTTAACCCTATTAATAGCAGAAAACACATGCCTTGGGCCAGCTATGCAATTAAGTCTACTTGATGTCAAACCAATTAGGACCATAATTTGTCACAATGAAGTGTGTTATTATGTAAAGTTTCTTTGTTGGTTCCACTGTTGAAACATAGCGCCTACAAATCCTATTAGCAAGAGTTAACCATCTAGCATGACTAAGAGGACCTGGCTTTCCATGAGCAAGGTGTTCTTCAACTGTACCATTTCTGATTGCTAAAATAATGTGGTATAAGTACTGCTGATCTCCACTAAGCTCATCAATAATGTGTTGTGGCAGATATAATAGTTCCTTACCACTAATTATAGGTTTAAATTGTACTACTGGATTGTTTTCACAAAAGTGAATGGCTTTTCCCAGTAGGACCAACAAAAGTACTTGCCCCAGCTGTTGTACCATCCAATGTCTCGAAAATATGTCTTAGAGGTAATTTATTTGTATGAAGCATACAAATCACACCTCCTTTATAACCAGTGTTGGTATTTGTGCTATCACAGCCTATTACAGCTATATTATTTTGTAGATGTCTCTCTTTAATAACTGACAATACTGAATTTGCAATGTCTTCAGCCTTACTCGATGCTGGTGTCTGATGGGTAATATACTCTCCACCTGGTTCAGCAATCATTACATAGTGTTCTTCACTCTGGTTTTCACTGTACCCTATCACTGACTTTCACTTTACTTAAAGTCTGATCCTTTCGATCATCGAAGTATATGAAAGTAATAGGATTCACTTTATCACTTTTCAATGTTTTTCGAAGTCTTTCTCCTTCTCTCCGCATTTTACTTCTGGTCATCTTCTTTGGTGATCATACCAACGTCTATCAAAGTTGCAGTTGCGATAGCAGCAGTAGCACGAACTGATACACCAAATCTATCTGCCCGCACTGCAACATGCGCCAAAACATTCCCATTTGGTTCCCAGTATTTTCAAAACCACAGTCTTCAGTTTCCATTATCCCATTGTCACTGTCTTCATCTGAAGAATTTTCTATTAAGCTCAAAGGTCGGACTTCAGTGGAACGATTGATAATTTTCTTTTCTTTACTTACTTGTTCTGAGAGCTTTCTCTTGTATCTCTTTTATAAAATTTGTGTGGCATGCACATCTACACTACCAATGTACATTTTACGATCACTCCTCTGATAAAGTAGAAACTGTAATTCCTCTTTTGGTACTTTTTTATCTCTCCGACATATGCAATCTATGTGAATTTCTTCACAATCATCACTGCATCCTATGTCTGTAGGAGATTTTAAATTACATTTACAGGCACATATATCAAAGTAGAGTTCCTGAACCAACTGCCCATAAGTGTGATATCTGGAGAAGTTGTTGGGGAGATATTACGATACAGCACCTCTATCTTACGCCTAGTACTAGGATGTACCTAAAAATTTCTTAGGGTTAAGGTTTAACCCCGGAAGTAAAAAACTCTCTCCATCTGGAGTAGAAGGGAAAAAACAAAAATAGAAAAAACATATTATTGATACTATTCATATATTCATTTTTTTAGTTTCACTGATGTTTTTGATCTATTTAACGTCGCTTCTCTTTCTATGAATCTTGCTACCTTTTGAAACACAGCTTTTTCCTGAACTGTGGGGATTGATGCTTGCTGCCAAAGTTTTAGTAGCTCCTGAGTTGTTTGTCTGATGATTGGCTTGTTAGCTGCATTTTTCCCTTCTTTGAGATAGAGAAAGTACCGAGCCACTTGTAAATTAGTTGGCAAAAGATTATGAGGCAACTTCTCAGGAGTTCCAAACGTACAATATTGCTTACAATGCCTTGTGCTTAGAAGTTTTTCCCTTGCTGAATAGCATGGGAAACTTGAAAGCGCAGATGCTACTGCATGGAAAGCTGTTGGTGTAGCGTTGCTGTAAGAAACGATGTTGCTAGCTTGATGTGAAGAAGGATGTTGTTTCAGTTGTGGAGACACTGGTATGTGGGATGCTGATTCCATCTCTGCTCTTCTATAGGTGAATTATTAACTGAAAAATAAAAACAAAAACTCAAATAAATTTCAGTGAATTTTAATTGCTTAAGGAAAAACAACAAATATTTACTCACTTTACTCACATCAGTCAAATGTACATTATAACAAGTGGAACAGAATGTTTTTTATCTCATTTCTCATAGCACGCTCACTAACTTCTTAACTCTGGATTCTGTAGCTGGGGGACAACTACTCCAGCTGGCTGTCAGGCGAACTGTGGTGCCTGGGGAGTCAGAAATGGGAATGACGCAAAATAATATATTAAAGTTATAAAAATATATAATTGTGGTTTCATAATGACATTAATGGGGGTTATTCATATGATGTAATGTTGACGGATGTATGCTAGATGAGAACTCTATTTTCTGTTTGTTAAAATGTATTCATGCAAAAATGGGCAGTTATAGAAACCTGGCACAAATTGTATCTCCATATTCGTTTTTTTCAACAAAAATTTCAATAAAATACCAGTGTGCTATTGTAAATTATCATTTTCAGTCCGCCCTATTGCACGGTCTTCTTGTAACATTCGTATGAAATTAGTTTTCCTTGATGGAGTAATGGAAGAGGTTCTCAATGACAGATATATATTTGTTTGAGTTTAGACCTCTCTCGATGGATATCAAGTCATCTTCCCAACATCCCATACTGCTACCCACTGCCCAGGTCAGGCAATACAGGGTGTTATCAAATTATGTTTCATAAATTAGTACAATAAAATTATCATTATTATTATTATTATTAATTTTTTTTTTAAGTTATGAAGAGTATTGCTTCTATCTTTTCTCGTATGCAATGCGTCGGAATTGAAGTGGCTCGTGCTTGTTATGATCGAGATAAAAATCCTGTCATAATAATAATAATAATAATAATAATAATATAATAATAATAATAATAATAAATAATAATAATATAATAATAATAATAATAATAATAATAATTTTATTGTTCTCTGATATATCTAAAAAGCATACAATAGGTGTACAGAGAATAGCATCGTCCTTGGCAAAAAAACAATGTATCTCGGAAACGAAGCGATTGCAGATTTATGTTCATAGGAACATTTTTGTTCACTTTCACGTCCTGAATATGTATACTAACTTATGAAACATAATTTGATAACACCCTGTATATATAGCTATATATACCAGACTTATATAGCCTTCATACAGTACTGTATGCTGTAAGCAGAACTCTTTATCAGCCTCGTTTGACTTTCTCCACAGCTGTCTACATCTGTCTGACGTATACACTGGAAACAAAAATCTCAGAAACTTCGTTTGAAAACAGTTTTATGCCCTTTATAAGACAGTTTACAAGAAGTTAATTTTTTTCCAAAATTTCTTTATGAAAGAAAATTGGATCGTTAAGATCTCAAAGACAAAACTTAAAAAAGTTAATTTTTCAATTAACAAACTAAATCATATAAATAAGAAATTTCAGTTGCAAGTGCGAAACAAATTTATGATAAAGAATGATAAATTTCTTCCAGGCATTTCTAATAGAAACGTTAAAAAGGTATTTATTTCTTAAATACTTATTGCGTTATATACCCGGTGATTACAAATGATCTTCTCGATTTTAAACAATTATTATGAAAAAACTAACAAAGCTACAGCGAAAAGCAAGATATACAAATAAAGAAGAACTCAAAAAGTTTTATTTACAAGCTATTGAAGTTCAATATAAACTCTTTTTGTGGCTCTGCAGACATCAAAGCGGTATTCTGTTTCCCTCCATACATTTTGTAGCATATCATACTAAACTTTTCCAACAACCTCACGTATCCTTTCCTTCAAATATTCCAAATTTGTTGCCACTTGTGGAACAATAACTTCATTTTTGACATAGCCCCAGAGGAGGAAGTCAAGTGGGGGGGTAGATCGGGAGAATGAACCAGCCAAGGAATGGCCATTTTCGCGCCACCTTGTATATATATACATATATATTAGGGTTTCTTTCCCGGGATCCCGGCTGTTTTTATTGGATTTAAAAATCACGGGAATTGGACAAATATCCCGGGAAATCCCAGAATTTTAAAATTACTTAATTTATTTTTTATTGATTTATTTGTTTTTCTTTTGTTATTAGAAGGCTTTTGGGTAGACTTAAAGAAAAATGCATAATATTTACCACATTTTGTTCTACTTTTCTGCTTTCTTAAATGAACACCTACGAGCATTAGCAACTTAGAGCAATCTAAAATTGGATCCGTATGCCAAAAACTGGCCGAGGGAATGTCGCTAGCACTGGGCATAATACAAGGAACCGAGTCTCAGTATATTACCTAGCAATCGCAGGCAACTCATCTTGCTCAGAGTTTAAGCAAGCATTTGAAGCAAGAACTGCAGTTATTCGAGACAATTGGGAACAGAACTTCAAACATCATGAATTAATTTGATGCACTGAAAACCATTCCGCCAACCTCTGTTGAATCAGAAAGAGCCTTTTCTGCAGCAGGTTTATTTATCACCAAGTTGAGAACTCTTCTTAGTGATAGAAGTATCGATTGTTTATGTTTTTTAAGAAGCAATTTTAAAAATGTTGATTGACTCTTTAAATATTTCAAGATAAATATTTTAAGATAAAAGGATGAAATTATTTTTTCTAATGAAGTTTAT
Organism: Bathynomus jamesi; assembly: GCA_023014485.1. Lineage (NCBI taxonomy): Eukaryota > Metazoa > Arthropoda > Malacostraca > Isopoda > Cirolanidae > Bathynomus > Bathynomus jamesi. The sequence continues at coordinate 920,600 of JAJOZX010001167.1, read as the reverse complement.
TTTATTTTTATTTTTTTGTATTGGCTAAATATTTTAAGATAAAATATGTTGAGATAAAAGGAATAAATTATTTTTTTTTTAATGAAGTTTCTTTTTTCTTTTTCTTTTTTTATTTGCAAATGCACTTAATTATAATTAAAGGAATATAATATTTTAGCCTTTTATTTGTCCCCTGCAGATGAACAGCATGATAAATATTATGTTTAATAAATAATAAATAGCTACCACTGATTGGTAAACTCAATTCAAGTATTACAATGCAAAAGTGGTCATCTAAGCATAAGTAATTGGTTATCCCAATTCTAAAAGGGTATTTTATCACTGAACACTAAAAAAAATTACCGTTCTCTTAAATATACAACCATTTCCTGGATTTCTCCGGATCCCGGGAATTGGCTTTATTTTTCCGGGAATTCCCGGGATTTCCCGGGATGAAGAAAGCTGCATATAAGGAGAAACCCTAATATATATATATATGTATATATATATATAAAACCTCGTAACCTCGTAGCAGTTCCTTGCGTTGGTCTCTCTTCACACGAAGCTCAAGCTCGTAGCCCGACTCACATAGCCAGGTACACCCGGTTCATCTGGTACCATCCTGAGCTATGTAACTAGTCTTCTTTTGAAGACTTCAACTTTGACCCCTGTAAGTTTCTGAGGTCCTTTGGAAGCTGATTGAAAAGTCTTGGCCCCCTAACAACCAAGCTGTTTCCCTTCAGTGTTGAGGAGGCCCATTGTCGGGCCTATAATTTTGGAACACCGCACATTCTGCTTTTCCTATTTTTCCAGTGTTGTTTGGATGGTAATTTTGTTTAGTTTGAGGTTTGGTACCAGTTTTTCGAACATTTTCCATGTATTTTTTTGGTGTAGGGGAAGGTGGAGCAACTCGGGTCCCTGGGTCAACTCGGAACACCCCCTTCTACAGCCCAAACTAGTACTGCCATCCAGCTTTAATCCATCTCCGTCGGTGCCGACACTGATCAGTGGCCTTGCGACAGTGGTACTGGGCGTGTTCCGTCACACAGCTCAGCAAAAATTAGTCTCATTTTTTCTCCATTTGATCTCTCATCAGCGAATTTTTCCTTGATTCATAATTTCAAAGGTGTAAGAACTTATTTGGTTTTTTTTTGTGTGTAGGCTTATGGATCAGTATTTGATTTTCACGTATCACCGTGTCTGAAATTTCACCAGTGACCGCGTGGTACTGAAATTTGGGAAAAGGGGCAAAAAGGAACCCTGGGTTCCGAGTTGCCCCACGATCTTTTTAACCAAAAAATTGCAACGGCTTTCTCAAATTCCAGTTACATCTAATGCAAAGTTAGAACGCTATAACAAGTGATACAGAATGGAAGACAGAAAGGTGAAGATAAATTTTTGGTATTTAACGGATCCAAATACTCGTCTTACATGCCAACAAAATTGTGATTTCCTTACGGGTCCCGAGTTGCCCCTCCTTCCCCTGCCTCTCTCTTCTTCTTTCCAGGGAGTACAGATTTAGTTTACGTCGACTTTCCCAGTAGTTGAGTTTTTTGCAGCCAGTGATCTTGGCTGCGAAATGTCTCTGAATATCTTCTAGTTTATTAATTTTTTTCCTTTTTGTATGGGGACGTCAAGACTGAGCAGTATTCATGTTTTGGTATGGTCAGTGTTTTCAACAGGGGAATCATTACTGTCTTGTTCCTTCTTTTAATGGTTCTTAGTACCTGTCCCGCGACTCTTTTTGCTTTGTTATCGCTATCTGATTTTGTGTCTACAATTTCACATCATCGGTCTTTATAACCCCAAATCGATCGCTTTCAGTGCTTCTCTGAATTTCCTGTCTGTCCGGGGCATAATATACTGTTTGTTTAAGTTCCTCATTTTTACCATATCTCAAGAACTGGAATTTCTCGGTGTTAAATGTCATGTTGTTGTCTTTTGACTATTTGTATATTCTGTTTGTGTCCCTCTGCAAGGCCTCCACCTATTTTGCATCACTGATTTTTCTGTTGATCTTTGTATCGTCTGCAAAGGATGTTACTATACTGTTGCTGTTTACTTCATTGTCTCAGTCTGTTAGCATGATAATGAAAACGAGCACGGCCAATACTGTTCTTTGTGGTACTGAGCTGCGTACTTCAAATTCTGATGATGTTATACCATGAATTTTAACGACCTGTAGACGTTCTCTGAGGAAGTTGTAGATCTATTTTTCAACTTTGCCTGTTATTCCTATCTGCTTCATTTTATGCGTTATTATACCATGATCACATTTGTCAAAAGCTTTAGGAAAATCTGTGTATATGACATCATAGTTTTCATCGCCTTCAAGTGCGTCTTGGATATCGTTACAGTGATCTATAAGTTGTGATAGGCATGATCTTACTGATCAGAATCCGTGCTGATTTTCGTCGAGTCTTTCCAGTGTCTCCAAGAAGTCATAGATTTTCCCTTCAACTATTCTTTCAGATACTTTGGTAAGATGGGACGTCAAAGACACCATTCTATAGTTTTATTGCTTGAGATCTATCCCCTCCTTTATATATAGGGACAATGTTTGCTCTTTTCAAGATACTCGGCATTTCCCCAGTGTCTAGGGATCTTCTCCATATCCAGTATATGGGTGTGGCTATTTCATTTTTACAGTTTTTAATCAATAATGCGTTCCATTTGTCCGAACCTGCAGCTGAATGTGATTTCATTTGTCCTATAGCTCGCACTACATCTTCTATGGTAAAATCAAAATCTGTTATACAGTCTTGTTGCAATTTCTCCTCAAAGAAAGTATGTATGTCAGGTATCGCTTTGCCACTTTTTGGGGTATTGAAGACTGATTCATAATGGGCTTTCAATGTTTCACATATTTCTTTTAGATTGTCGGTTAGTTCATTATTTCCTTTCTTTAAGTGCCCGATAGTGGCGTGCGTTTTTGTTTTTCTTTTCGCATCGCTATAGAAATATTTTGGATTATCCTTTATTACTTCTACCACCTTTTCCTCTTCCCTCTCTGCATAGCCCTGAATCAGGGTTTGTATTACTTTCCTGGTATTATTACCTCTGCAATTAACTAACTTTTCCGCTACTCTCTCTCTTTTGCAGAAAATTGTTGGCTTTTGCCTCTCGAACCAGTTCCTCTTTCCATTTGGCTGTGCTTTTGGAGCATATTTTTCTAAAATTCCCAGCGTCTTTTCTTCTAAGATTGTTAGCATTTCTTCGGTTGTTTTATTCTCGAAAACTGGTTTCCACTCTATTTGGGTTATGTGTGATCTGATTGCTTTCCAATTTATAATCTTGGAGTTTCAGTTAAGAGTCCCAAATTTGCTTCTTTCTTCAGTATGGGTATTATCTTTTAATGTTTGTGGGATATTTGTTGATATCTCGATTATGTTGTGGTCTGAGATAATAGTTGGGGTTATTTTTATATCAACAATCAAGTTCGTGTTATTCGGGAATACCAGATCTAGGCAGTTAATTCTTCTGGTGTTTTCTGTTATTTCTTGTGTCAACATAAACTCGTTTGTTAGAGCCATCAACATTGTTGCTTGATCTTGGTCTTCTCTTGTGTCCGCCTTTTCCTGGTGTATATATATATATTTCTCTCCACCTGTTTGTATTTTATAAATGGGAAATTAAAATCTCCGCAGAGTTATTGGGGGATGGAGAGTTTACAGACTTTATTAGGTTTCTGGTATCCTCAATGGCAGAGAATTTTTCAGTTGGAGTGTTTGGAGGTCTATAGATGACTATCAGTACCACGCTTAGTTTCCCTGTTTTCACTGCTAGGAGTTCCACGAAACTGTTTGATTTACTTATTACCGTCTCTGTCATATGACTCTCATATATATAAATAGCACACCCACCTTTACGGTTCGCTGTTCTATCCGCTCTTTGTAAGTTGAAACCGTCGAGACGCACCTCTTTCTTGTCAATTCATCATTCACAGTTTTCGCAGTTCCTTTGGCAATCTTTAAGATGCGTTTCTGTGAGGCATGTGATGTTCACCTTTGTTTCGTCCATAAATCCTTTTAGGAACGAAATTTTGTTTAGTGAGTTGTTTGGTTTTATTCCTTGAATATTAGCTGGGACAGCACTTATGTCCTTTCAGTTCTGAAATGTTATTTCAGAACTGAAGAAATCGCACATACGAAACTACTGTATAGGTTATAAGTTATATTATATAGGTGGCGCGGAGGTAGGTAGAACATAATTAATTCGAACCGGAATTAGTCGACTTATACTAGCCGTAATTAAAGACAATCTTAAATTGTTTTACTGGAATAATATTGAATCTGCGTTAATTCCGGATTAATCTGATTCAAGTACGTCATTATGATACAGGAATCCTAGTTTATTTTCGCATAAAATATCCTTCCGATCTCCCAGGCCTTACATTTTTACCTTCCAAAATCTATTCTTGTTTAAAGGGTTGTACTAGGAATAAGACATGAACTTAATGTCTGCATAATGTCATTATTACTTTCATTATCATATAAATTTTATTAATGCGACCTACGCATGCGCATTACCACTATTTAATGGGTGTGACCTTGAAATGATTTGTATACCTTTCCATGAAGTGTAGATACTAAAATATTACGTGGGGACTCTGTCAAATGAAGGGAAACAATGCGCGGTGTGTCCAGACAAAGTGCACATTGTTCAATTGCCAAACTTTGTCCGTAACATATATAAAGACTTTAATAAAGGGTATCTTTTCCAAATTGCAAATGCTTTACTATATTCCAAATGAAGGCGAACACTCTCTCATGCCATCGGTAAGTGACCTTGAAAATGTAAAACGACGTTTTATATAGTAAATTGTATAGAATGTGTTTGTTTGCTGTTGTGACGGTTACACGTGTTTCGATCGAAGTCCGAATAAAAGCGGTATTACAGTAAAAATCCTGCAGTTAATCAGTTTGAAACGGTGCCGATATTGTGAGTTAATTGATAGTGCATAGCGGTATTTCTTTTTAAAAAAGTAAAAATCGCGGCGTATACCAAAAAAGTAATAAAATCAAAGTGAATTAATATATACAGCATTTGTTTTTGTTTTTTTCCGAGTCTCTTTGTGAGGAAAGTTTTGTTTTTGAAGTGCCCGCAAATATCCCCCCATTATCCCCCGCAGCCACGTCGAGAGGACCAATCAGTGAGAAGTATACAGCGTGCCACATCCCCTACCCTGGAGTAACGGAAAATTCTTTCCCTCACACAGCTTGAGTCATCCCCCACCCAATACCTCCCATAATACCCCTTTTTGAGTCACTTCACCAACATGGAAATTAATACATACAACTCTGTGGTATCTGTAAAGCTGCAACAGATGACAGAGGCGATGAGGTGCGATTTTTGTCAGCTACTTTTTTTTTAAATGCCTAGAATGGGGAGATGAAAAAATCTCCCTTATAACGAACGCAAAGCAGTTTAATGGATAAAATTTTCTGCGAGAACTGCTTGACCGAATTAAACTCTTTTACGGTATTTAAAGCAGAAAGAGACTACGAGAAGAGAATGAAAGAGGAAAGTGGAAACAAAGAACAGTGGAAAACGGAAGAAACGGAGAAAGGCGAAATAGAAAAATTCAAATACCGTCACAAAACGAGGCCGAAAACACAGGCGACAAAGAGTGTAAAGACAACACACAGCATAAGGGCAACGAAGGACACAAACACAACTAGCACAAATAGCACAAATAGGACAAGACAAGAGGGCAGTCAAGTAAACGAAGTAAAACTGTCCCCCAATAAGGAGCAAAAAACAAAAGCCAAGAGTAAATATGGGGAAGGAATTATATGCAGGTATTATATAAAAGATAATTGCAGATTTAAAAGAGGACAATGTATATATGAACATCCCCCAATATGCAATTTCTTCTATAATAATGGTCATTGTAAATTTGGAGACGGATGTAAATTCTACCACCCGGACATTTGCAGAACTTACGCAAAATATGGAACCTGCAAATTCGGGAATAAATGCTACTATCAACATCTCCCGACGGACTCAACGAACAAAGGAAAAAGTTTAAATGACAATAGGAATAAAACAATAGGAACAACAATAGGAACACAATAAGCGAACAAGAAAATTTTTTCAACATCTCAGACACCTTACGAATGCTAAATGTCATCCACATGCAGTTGACACAGCTGGAAACCCCCGAGCCAAATCGCTACCGGGCAAGAAGCTACCAATACAAGTAGAGGAAACGGATCTCTTTCGGAGGATCATAGAGCAACGAATCAAGCGATATCGAAGGAAAACGAACTTGAAATGCACAAGGGGCAACGAAAAACAGAGAACATAAAAATTGTCCTGGCTAATATTCAAGGAATAAGACCAAACCAATCACTCAATAAGGTTTCGTACCTGAAAGGATTTATGGACGAAACAAGGGCGGACATCGCATGCCTCACAGAAACTCATCTTAAAGATTGCCAAGGAAATTGTGAAAACTGCGAACATTGTATTGATAAGAAAGAGATAAATATAGAGGGCTTCAACTTACTAAGAGCGGATAGAACGACGAGACGGAAAGGTGGCTGTGCTATATATGTACAGGAAGGTCATATGACAGAGACGATAATAAGTAAATCAAACAGCTATGTGGAACTCCTAGCAGTGAAAATAGAAAAACTAAACTTGATAGTAATAGTCATCTATAGACCTCCAAGCACCCCAACCGAAAAATTCTCGGAGGCCATTGATGACATTAGAAAGCTAATAAAGGCCATAAACCCTCCATCCCCCAATATAATGATCTGCGGAGACTTTAACTTCCCATTTATAAAATACAAAAAGGTGAATAGGAATATATATATTCACCAGGACAAGGGGGGCACAAGAGAAGACAGGAACAAGCAAAAATGTTGATGGCTCTCACAAACGAGTTTATGCTGACACAGGAGATAACAGAAAATACCAGAAAAAATAACTGCCTGGATCTGGTATTCACGAATAACACGAACTTGATTGCTGATATAAAAATAACCCCAACCATTATCTCAGACCACAACTTAATCGAGATATCAACAAATATGACGAGCATTAGAAGACAATACACATATTGTGGAAAGAAGTAAATTCGGGGCCTTTAACTTAAACTCGAAGACTATAAATTGGGAAGCAATCAGATCGCACATGGCCCAAATAGAATGGAGAACAATTTTCGAGAATAAAACAACTGAAGAAATGCTAACAACCTTGGAGGAAAAAACGCTGAGAATTTTAGAAAAATATGCTCCGAAATCACAGCCAAAAGGAAAGAGGAGCTGGCTAGAAAGGCAAAAGAGAAGACTATTCCGCAAAAGAAAGAGAGTGGAGGCGAAGTTAGGAAACTGCGGAGATAATGACAGGAAAGCAATAAAAGAAAAACTGGAGGGTATCGATAGGGAAATACAAGCCCTGATTAAGGACCATACAGAGAGGGAAGAGGAAAAGGCGGTAGAAGCAATAAAGGAAAATCCAAAATACTTCTATAGCTATGCAAAAAGGAAAACAAAAACGCGCGCCGCTATTGGGCCCTTAAGGACGGGAAATAATGAACTAACCGACGATCCAAAAGAAATATCTGATACATTGAGAGCTCAATATGAATCAGTTTTCAGTACCCCAAAAAGTGACAAAGCGATACCTGACATAAATGCATTCTTTGAAGAGGAATTGCAAGGAGAGTATATAACAGACTTTGAGTTTACACCAGAAGATGTAGCGAGAGCTATAGGAACAAATGAACACATTCAGCTGCAGGTCCGGACAATTGGAACGCATTATTGATTAAAAACTGTAAAAATGAAATAGCTACACCTTTATACTGGATATGGAGAAGATCCCTAGACACTGGGGAAATACCGAGCATCTTGAAAAGAGCAAACATTGTCCCTATATATAAAAGGGGACAGATCTCAAGCAAAGAACTATAGACCAGTGTCATTGACGTCCCACCTCACCAAAGTATTTGAAAGAATAGTTAGAGAGAAAATTTATGATTTCCTGGAGACACGGGAAAGATTCAACGAAAATCAGCATGGATTCCGATCAGGTAGATCATGCCTATCACAACTAATAGAGCACTACAACAATATCCTAGATGCATTGGAAGGCAATGACAACTACGATGTTATATACACAGATTTTGCTAAAGCTTTCGATAAATGTGACCATGGTATAATAGCACATAAAATTAAAGATGGGAATAACAGGCAAAGTGGGAAAATGGATCTACAACTTCCTTAGTGATCGTCTGCAGGTCGTCAAAATTCAAGGTATATCATCATCAGAATCGGAAGTACGCAGCTCAGTACCACAAGGGACAGTACTGGCCCCACTCCTGTTCATTATCATGCTAACAGACATAGACAGCGGAGTAAACAGCAATAGTATAGTAACATCCTTTGCAGACGATACAAAGATCAGCAGAAAAATCAGCGATGTACATGACGTGGAGGCCTTGCAGAGGGACACGAACAAAATATACAAATGGTCAGAAGACAACATGTCATTCAACGCCGAGAAATTTCAGCTCTTGAGATATGGTAGAAAAGAAGAACTTAAACAGACTGCATATTATGCTCCAGATAGACAGGAAATTCAGAGAAGCATGAAAGCGATTGATCTCGGGATAATAATGACAGATGATGCGAAATTCGAAACACAAAATCAGATAGCGATAAATAAAGCAAAAAGAGTCGCCGGACAGGTAAGAACGTTCAAGAGAAGGGACAGGACAGTAATGATTCCCCTGCTAAAAACACTGATTATACCAAAACTTGAATACTGCTCAGTTTTGACGTCCCCATATAAAAAGGAAGAAACTAATAAACTAGAAGAAACGCAAAGGCATTTCACAGCCAAGATTGATGGCTGCAAAGAACTCAACTACTGGGAAAGACTACGTAAACTAAATCTGTACTCACTGGAAAGAAGAAGAGAGAGGTACATCATAATCTACATATGGAAAATGATCGAAAAACTGGTACCAAACCTAAAACTAAACCCAATTACCATTCAAACAACACTGGAAAATAGGAAAGGCAGAATGTGTAGTGTTCCCAAATTAAAGGCCGACAAGGGACCTCCTCAACCCTGAAGGAAAATAGCTTGGTTGTCAGGGGGCCAAGACTTTTCAACCAGCTTCCAAAGGACTCAGAAACGTAATAACTAATAAACTGGAAAACAGGAAAGGCAGAATGTGTAGTGTTCCCAAATTAAAGGCCCGACAAGGGACCTCCTTAACTCTGAAGTAAAATAGCTTGATTGTCAGGGGGCCATGACTTTTCAACCAGCTTCCAAAGGACCTCAGAAACGTAATAACTAATAAACTAGAAGAAACGCAAAGGCATTTCACAGCCAAGATTGTTGGCTGCAAAGAACTCAACTACTGGGAAAGACTACGTAAACTAAATCTGTACTCCCTGGAAAGAAGAAGAGAGAGGTACACCATAATCTACATATGCAAAATGATCGAAAAACTTGTACCAAACCTAAAACTAAACCCAATTACCATTCAAACAACACTGGAAAATAGGAAAGGCAGAATGTGTAGTGTTCCCAAATTAAAGGCCCGACAAAGGACCTCTTTAACTCTGAAGGAAAATAGCTTGGTTGTCAGGGGGCCAAGACTTTTCAACCAGCTTCCAAAGAACCTCAGAAACGTAACGGGGTCAAAGTTGAAGTCTTCAAGAGAAGACTGGATACCTGGCTCAGAACGGTACCAGATGAGCCGGGCGTGCCTGGCTATGTACGGTGGAGAGCGCAAGAAAGCAACTCGCACCTCCACCAAGCCTGACCTAGAGGCGGGGCCACCAGCTTGACCTCCGTGTGAAGAGAGACCAACGCACGAAACAACATAAGGTTCATAAGGAATGCATAATAAAGCAGAATGTGCGTCAGAAACGTAAATATTCTGACAAGTGAATACATTTTATACAAGGACAAAGTAAAATTAATTTTAAGTAATTCTTCCTTCTACTGAACGGTGGGTAAGGTTTAACTTACTTCAGAGCTAAGGAACTTTGGATCACCTGAAGATCAGGGCCCCCAACCTTCTTTAGTTAGCTTTATAAGGCTAACTAACGAAAATATCACGACCTAACCTAGCCACTCGTCAAGGGCGTACAGTTGACCTAACGATTGGTTAGGTTAGGTTGTGATATTTTCGTTAGTTAGCCTTATAAGGCTAACTAAAGAAGGTTGGGGCTCTGATCTTCAGGTGATCCGGAACTTTTTATACTGACTAATCGAATAAGTTGGAATATTATAATTTTTCCTTTTAACTTTCCACTTTTTTACTTTACATAATTAAAATTGAGTTAAATAATTATACCCACTAAAATGATGGGCAAGTTTTATCTAATTTTATTTGTATATAAGTACTATCAGCATTGTTAATTTTGATTAATAGAATGGTTAATTCTAAATACGATACATGCGATGTTAATGTTTATTAATTAATTTTTAAACTGCAACATATTTCACCCGAAATAATAAATAGATTTTTGGAATTTGCGCGTATTGTTTTAAAAACATATATATATTTTTATTTTCGGTATTATAGGTTACTTTATTTTCATTTATAAGAATGTATGTACATACTAACAAATACATTTTACGCAATTTT
>JAJOZX010001167.1:550000-905000 GCA_023014485.1 Bathynomus jamesi | reverse complement strand
GTAAAAATCGATAAAGGTTGTGAAGAGACAAATTCAAAGTTTTGGCTTGGCCATCACAATTACCCGACCTGACTCCAGTAGAGAATTTATAGGGAGAACTGAAGACCTCTGTTCATAAACGAAAGCTACCAATTTGCATCAGTCGAAAGAATATGCAAATAAAGAATGGGAACGCGTCACTCGGGAAGCGTGTACCAAAACTCATTAAACTCTGCAATAAATGACTGGTTAAATTTATACATGCCAAGGGTGGTCGCGAGAAGTACATATAATTGTTACAAAAGTGTTTCTGTTTATTAGAATGTTATTCACCGCCATGTATAACGACATATTAAATTAAATTGGAAAGACAAATAAAAGAACTTTTTATTCTAGAAAATGAAAAATTCGGGAAAGTGTGAATAATATTTTCCCACAGATACAGTGTGTATATATATATATATACAGGGTGTCCCCAAAAAAAACTATATACTCTTTATAGCATCATATATTTTATAATTTAAAAAAAAACAATCAATATATTGTTATAGCAATTGCCAATGAAAAGTAAATTAGTAATCTAAGTGATCAACATGTTATAGCGAGTTGTTTGCATATAAAATTTAATTAACTACGCCAAGTGCTCAAAATGTTCTCCGGCGGCATGAATGCACTTTTGAATGCGTCGACTAAGCCTGGCCTTGTTTTATCAAAGGCCTTGTAATGGCGAAGCCTATGGACCGAATAGTCTAGTCACTCACTAGCTTGCTTCGGACTTAGCCGACGCACTCATTCCACGATACAAACTCTACAGCATTCAACTTTATTCAGTTCAGCAAAAGAACCCATGTTGCGTAAACGTTTGACACTGGAGCAACGAAAAAGTGTTCTGAAATGGTATTGGAAATTTGAGAATGTGTCCGAAGTCCAGCGGCAATGGATCCGGGAATTTGGTACAAAGCCACCGACACGTCTCGCCATTACAAGCATCCGTGACAAGTTTGAGGCAGAGGGATTTGCTCAAGATATGCACAAGCGAAGATCTGGACGACGCACATCAAGTGCGAGTGATGAAAACTCCGTTTTAGTGTTGCAAAAATTTAATCGATCACCACAGAAATCAGTTAGGCAATGCGCCCGTGAAACCGGAATCAGCAAATCAGGTGTTCACCGGATTTTAAAGTCGGCAAAATGGAAAAGCTACATTCCAAGTCTGTTACACGCCATGACTGAAGATGACCCTGATCGCAGACTTGAATTTTGTGAATGGTTTCAGTCAATGGAAGCCGAAGACGTACAGTTTGCCAACAAAATCGTGTGGTCTGATGAAGCTACCTTCAAGCTGAATGGCACAGTAAATCGACACAACTGCAGGTACTGGTCACTTGATAAGTTGAAGTTGAACCAAAGCTGGGCACTTGAGGTTTTTTTTGCGGTACTGCGGTACTGCGGTACTACCGCACTACCAAACCGGTACCGCATAACGCAGTACCGCAAAAAATGCGGTAGTGGTACTGCTGTACTTTCAGCGATCCTTTGCGGTACTGCGTTATGCGGTACCGGTTTGGTAGTGCGGTAGTACCGCAGTACCGCAAGTGCCCAGCTTTGTAATGATAACCCACACGTTTATGTGGATAAACATGCTAATTTACCAGGATTAACAGCATGGTGTGGTTTATCATCCAGGGGTTTGGTTGGACCATTTTTCTTTAATGGGACAGTTACCGGTGCCGCATATCTCGACATGCTGAGGACAGAAATTATACCTGCAGTTCGGAAGTTGTTTGGAAACGACGACTTTTACTTTCAACAAGATCGAGCCCCCCCTCATTATCATTGTGATGTCAGAAGGTACCTCGATGAAACGTTGCCTAACCGTTGGATATGACGAAGAGGAAGCGTTGAGTATCCGCCACGTTCACCGGACTTGACTCCACTTGATTTTTACTTGTGGGGCTACCTGAAGGATGCAGTTTATGGTACAAGACCTGCAACACTCGAACACCTTAAGGATGCAATTAGGGAAAAGTGCGGGGCCATCACAGCATCCACATTAGTCCATGTCTGCGAATCAGTTAGTCGACGCATTCAAAAGTGCATTCATGCCGCCGGAGAACATTTTGAGCACTTGACGTAGTTAATTAAATTTTATATGCAAACAACTCGCTATAACATTTTGATCACTTATATTACTAATTTACCTTTCATTGGCAATTGCTATAACAATATATTGTTTGGTTTTTTTTAAATTATAAAATATATGATGCTATAAAGAGTATATAGTTTTTTTTTTGGGACACCCTATATATATATATATATATATATATATATATATATATATATATATATATATATATATATATATATATAGAGGATGAATTTCACAATTAGACACGTGAAATGAATGAATGATGCAAACTCACAAGGAAAAAGAAAAATGATTCCAAGGCCTTTCGTGTATTCAGAAGTACACCTCGTCATTCCCCGACGAGGTGTACTTCTGAATACACGAAAGGCCTTGGAATCATTTTTCTTTTTCCTTGTGGGTTTGCAGCATTTATATATATATATATATATATATATATATATATATATATATATATACAGTACATCAGTGGCGTGGATTCAGGGTAAGCTACGTAAGCGCCGCTTACCCTAATAAAATCTTATTAAAGATATTAAAGACATTACCGTATTTTTCAGAGTATTCTACAGTACATACCCACTAGCCAGGTATGAAGCTTATCATTAGCTACTATAATTATATAATATGTACAAATTGTACATATAGTGTGTGTGCTCGCACGCAATACCGCTTATCCTGTAGAGTGTAGACGTACCCACCGCACGCCACTGATATATATATATATATATATATATATATATATATATATATATATATATATATATATATATATATATGATACACTCAGACCGTGCATGGAACAAGGAATTCTTCTGGGAAAATTAAATCCACTGTAGTCCGAATAAGTAATGGTAAACAACAAACGCTATAGTTTTTTCTTTTTCATGATGTTAGCCGACGTGGGCAACGGGTGACTCGTAAAGAGGCCCCAAAAATATAGCTTCCCTCATCAGCTCTCTGCAAAGAAAAAACAATATTTGGTTATATTTTTCACTATGATGTACTTATTATGGATAAACATCACAAAAATGTTTTTAACTGGTGAAAATATTACATTCTACAGGTTTTTTATTCTCTTTCCGTCTGAAAAATGCTGGAACTGAGGTTCACGTTCCAACAATTAGTAGGTCATTGCGGAAAAAGAGTCTTCGTGGCAGAGTTGCAAGGAGGAAGTCATATTTTAAGAAAAAGCATGTAGGACCAATTAAAGTTTGCAAAGTAACATTTCAATGGTTCTCAGACATTATTGGAGAACATTTTATGATCTGATGAAAACAAAATTGGACTTTTTGAACAAAATCAACAACGGCATACTGAAAATCTGTCGATACCGATGCCGATTCTTTGCCTATATTTTAAAAAATCGATTCCCTTCATAAATTTTACTAATCTAATGTGAAAACTTTCAATTTTCATATTTTTACATATCACATTTGTTTAAATGCTTTTCCTGAGCGCTCTGCACAAAATACAGCATCAGAATTTGTTGGCCTACTCATATACCGTAGCTAAAATGATGTTAAAAAGTTTTATTACTCAGTAAAATGATAAAATAATTTTATTTTAGTTCCATAAATTGAATACCAATATTTTAAGTAATTGGTTTTCCTGATGTTGAAGATATCTTCTTTCTTCAACACTATCAACAACAACAAAATTTTTAGTTAAAATTTCAATGCCCTTGTCGAAAAAATTTATATATAATTTGAGTTCATAAAATTATTAAAATACTTAAAATGAAGTCAACATAAGGGGCCGTTCAAAAATTACGTAACGTTAGTTTTGCTAGAACTTGACACCACCCACCCCCTTCTAACGTTCCGTAACGCTAGACCAGACACCCCTTATTAGGGGTTACATAACATCTTAGAGGGTGTCTGGTCTAGCGTTACGGAACGTACAAAGCGGTGGGGGTGTCAAGTTTTAGCAAAAATAGCGTTACGTAATTTTTGAACGGCCCCCAATAAGATGGTTTAATATATAAATTATAAAGTACTACTTAATAATAGCATTATTATTGATATAAAGTAGGAGATTACAATAGTTCATAATATTTACAGATTAGCTAGTTAGAGAAAATGTAAATTTATGGGAAACAACTTTTGAAGCTGTTTTTTTCACGAATATAAAATATTTTTATATAATTACACTTTGAAATGACTATAAATTATCATCAATAGTGTTTTTTGTCTGTCCAGTTTTCTATAAATATAGATTTTGTTTTGTAATGAAAATTTTAAAATTTCAAAGAATCGGTGAGAGAATGGGCTAAATTTGGCCGATGCCGATGCCGATTAATCGGTAGATCACTAGTATTAACTAAATATTAATATAACTGTTTCACTACTTTGGCACTCGCATACATTTTTCCTTATTTCTTAATTATTTCTACTAATTCTAAATAATTTTGTTTAAATAAATAATATTTGGGTATATTTTTACAATACTTTTATCATATGTAAACAAAAAAATATTTTTAACTGCTAAAAAAGTTATATTATTTAGAGGTATTTGAATAATTTCCTAAACATATATATATATATATATATATATATATATATAATAATAAAATGAGGCTACAATTCACGGTTGAAGCAATATAAACCTATGAAGCATAATAATTTATTGCTCGTTCAAGAATGCTTTTGGCATTTTAAATTATGCCTTGTTTTCATCATTTGCATGCAACATACAGTGTATATATATATATATATATATATATATATATATATATTAGGGTGGTTCACAAGAATAGGGAAAATTTAGCATCTGAGATTTCACTTTTGGGTCATTGTTGCTTTTGTTCCTACACTTAGTTTGAATAACTGTGTGAAGTATGGTTGGTCTACGGTGTCGTTAAGAGGTCGCTTCTTCTTTTGTAGGAATGTGTAGAAATGCCGCCGAAGCAATCAAAAACAAGGTCTAGCAGTGAGGTGTGGTTACTAGGGAAGGCGGAGAAGTTAACTAGGGCAGGACTCCCTACCAAGCTTCAAGTCCTCCGGAAATTCATGTTCCACCATCTGGAGGAGAGGAAGACAGAATATAACAGTGCGGTGATGACCATTGAGGCTTTGATCCCGTTTTGGACAAAAGCAAACGTTCCATTGACGGATACCAGATACGCTGAGAAGAAGCTCCTGAAACTGTACGAGCAATACAAGGGGCTGAAGAAGAACCGCACAAAGAATTTCCCATCCTACAGAATGAAGGAGGACATATTTCGCGGAGACCTTGACGACGTGTTCGATCTTTCACGTCATGACGCCCTCGAGACCATGATGAATGAGGAGGACAAGAACTTCCTTGTCGCTCAGCTCGATAATCCCACTTCCTCCAGCTTTGGCCCGATTGACAAGAAAATGGCTGACCAACAAACGAGGAAGAGGATTCGGTGTGAGGCGGAGATGAACCAAGAGGAGAAGGCCAAGCGCGAGGCAGATGCGAGATGGTCTCAGGGAGAACTGGAAGCTTCTAGTTCAAGCACATCTGAATCATCAGATTCAGATACTGTAGTTTTTAAGGAGTCGGCACGAAAACGTTCCACTCCTAAGCGATTGAAGTCTGTGATCACGCCTGACATTTCCTTAGCCTTGGATCGCCACAACATCAGTGACAGGAAAGGAATGGCAGTGGTCGCAGCAACTATTAAATCGCTGGGGCACAACTTGGACGAAGTGTCAATCTCACGCAGCACCATTCGTCGCGTTAGACAATGTACATCTGAAGCGGTGTGCCGCGAAGATCAGGCCACTTTCAAGACCCATAAGCCCCTTCTCTTGCACTGGGATAGTAAGCTGCTTACAGATATCTCCCATGGGTTAGAGGTGGTGGACCGTGTGACTGCTTGTAACTGGTAACGGGGAAGAGAAACTCCTTGGAGTTCCAATGGTAGCTGCTGCAACTGGAGCATCTCAGGCTCAGGCGTGCCTGAAGCTTGTGGACGGCTGGTCTTTGAGGGGCAACGTTCGAGGTCTTGTTTTTGATACAACTGCGTCCAACACGGGACTTCATGCTGGAGCTTGTACTCTCATTGAAAAGGAGTTGGGTATTGATCTGGTGTGGATCGCTTGCCGACACCACGTGGTAGAAGTCGTCCTTGCTGCGGCCTTCGGTGCTTGTTTCGGAACATCCAGTGGACCTGAAATTGGCCTATTCAAGCGCTTCAAGCAGCACTGGGTTTTCATTGATCGCAGCAAGTTCGAGAGTGCACCCGACAGCCTGTTCATTGAAACAGCAGAGCAGAGGAAGGAAATGGTCTCCTACTACAAGGAGGCTGTCAAGAAGAAGAGCCAGCGGGATGACTATGATGAACTGATGCTTCTCTGCCTCCTTTTCTTGGGAGGGAAGCTTGACGGTCCTGTGAGAATTCGAAGCCCTGGAGCCATGCACCATGCGCGATGAGTGGCCAAGACCATTTACACGCTCAAGGTGTTCCTATTCAGAGATCAATTCACCTTGCTTCAGACCGAGAAACGGAACATCGAGGAACTAAGCCTGTTTATCACGCTCCTTTACGGCCGTTACTGGAACGAGGCCAGTATTGCATACATGGCTCCATTGAATGACCTCACTTTCTTGCGCCAGCTGAAAGCTCACCCAGGAAAGACGAACGACGCGGCATTTGCCGCGATGAAGCGCCATTTGTGGTTCATTTCTGAGCACTTAATCCCCTTGGCACTCTTTGATCCTCGAGTTCACGCGTCCACGAAGGAGAGGATTGCTCACAACATCGTAGCTGTTCCCGAAAAAAGAAAAGGACTCAAGCGCGTGGACGGGAAAACGTTCTCCTCGAGCAATCCCTTGGAATTCTATGCCACCAAACGTTCAGCAATCTTCTTCAACCTCGTCATGCAGCAAGGAAGTGAACATGCTCAATCATTCCTGTCCAAGACACCAAATGATTTGAACACAGATCCAGCTTACCAAGGAATGAAGGAACGTGTAGAGAAGATGGCAGTGGTTAACGCTTGCGCAGAAAGAGGAGTTGCGCTCATTAAGGCTTTCAACAGCACAATCACGAAGGATGAAGCGCAAAAGCAGTACATTCTCCGCGCAGTCGCTCAGCACCGCAAGGAATTCAAAGAGCCGACTAAAACTGGTCTCAAGAAGACCTAAAGATCTTCAACTGTGTGCATTATTTGTTCGGCTGTTATAATTTCATAATATATTAATATATAATATATATACAGCCTGTCCCAAAGAAATGTATACCCACTTTGTTCGATAATACCAGCTATGAGGATAATAAATATATTACTGTTTATATGTTTTTAATAAAGAATTTTCTCCTGAATCTAAATATGTAATTATATTTATTAAAAATTGAAGAACAAAAAAGTTACAGATGTTTAAATTAGAATTATTATTTTCGAGACTTCATGTGCGATATTTTCTAATATTTTTCTTTATGGCCTGGCCTGCCTTTTAACCGACTGTTTTGAGATACTTATGTTTAGCGCCTAGCTTAGCCTAGCCATTTCGTTGAGTTCTAATTAGGCAAGACTACAGTTTTGCTCTAACCTTATCTAACATCTTATAACTCTGCGACGTTTGTTCTTTTCTAACGACAATTTGAACATCTTAGATAAAGTGTCATTTAACCATGGAATTTGTAAATTTTTTGAATTAACTAATAATTACAACATTTATGCTTCAATATCAACACTAAACATAAGTATCTCAAAACAGTCGGTTAAAATATTAGAAAATATCGCACATGAAGTCTCGAAAATAATAATTATAATTTAAACATCTGTAACGTTTTTGTTTTTCAATTTTTAATAAAAATAATTACATATTTAGATTCAGGAGAAAATTCTTTATTAAAAAACATATAAAAAGTAATATATGTATTATCCTCATAGCTGGTATTATCGAACAAAGTGGGTATACATTTCTTTGGGACACGCTGTGTATATATATATATTATATATAGAGGGTGTCCCATAAGTCCGGCATCATATGAAAAATAATAAAAAAGCAAAACAAAAGCTTTTATTTACAGAACGTGCTCAATATGTCCACCATTGTTTCCAATAGACAAATTCAGACGTGATACCCAGTCAGCAAGCACACTGTGAATGATGTCAGGAGTAATGGTGTTGCATGCCCCAATAATGCGCTGCCGCAACTGTTCAACACTCCTAATTTTCTCTGCGTATACCAGCGCTTTCAAGTGGCCCCAAAGATAAAAATCTAGTGGCGTGAGATCCGGGCTTCTAGCTAGCCATTCCACAGGCCCTCGACGTCCTACTTAATGACCAGGGAATTGTTGCTATAGGTATTCCCTTACTTGGGTGCTGTAATGTGCAGGAGCGCCGTCTCGCTGGAACCATGTTGGGAAATTTCCTTCTTCGTTCAAGACACTGGGAAATGCTTCTTCCTTGAGCATACGTAGGTAGGTGCCTCCAGTGACATGTTCATCGAAAAAGAGGGGGCCTATGATGCGATCCTTCCAAATGCCACACCATACCATCACCCGAAATGCACCTTGTTCATTTGAAAAGGTATACCAGTGAGGGTTGTTTTGAGACCAGTAGCGGGTATTCTGTCGATTTACCTCACCATTTCCATAAAAAACAGCCTCGTCACTGAACAGAATGGTGGACGGGAAATTGGCATCCCGAGCATAAGAAAAATATGAATTATGGTTTGTAGAAATAGAAAAATATGAATTTCTCCTATGATGCCGGACTTATGGGACACCCTATATATAATATAGTCATAAATTGTCAAGTCATTATTATCCTTGTTCAATAAATGTTCCATTCATAAATTGTCAAGTCATTATTCAAATTGTTTCATTTTGAGCGAGTGCATAAAAAGGTCCTAGAGCAAAGATAATTGGCACGTTTATTCTTGTGGGGGAATAGAATAAGGGTAGATGTGACCGAATTTAAAATTCCAAAAAACGCTGTTGTGGACCACTCTAATATATATATATATATATATATATATATATATATATATATATATATATATATATATATATATATACACTATATATCAGAACCTGTCAATGTGAACAACTTTGCACAGTAACTACCTAACTAAAGTGACCATTTTACTGCACTTCCTGCAAAAATCATACATTTTTAATGTATATTTTTATCAGAATATAATGACCAAGTGCATAGCATGAAAACTGACCGGTTTTACACAGCTAAAATTAGTTTTTGTTCAGAATTTAATTGGCTAAAGGGACCATACGGTTTGAATAAAACACAATAATGGTATTACAGTTTAATTCTGTCCCGATTTGTACTTATATTCTCTGAAAAATTGTTTCCATCGTTAAATATATAACGAGTGTTAAAACGAGAGAGTTAAAGTACAAAAATGCATCGTTTTGGTTTTTTTAATTTGTGTAATAATCCTTTTTGGAGCCACGTGCGAAATTTCCGCTGGCCCGTTTGCCCGAGCCCAGTTGTTTTCACATCGGATCAGTAATTTTCATAAGATAGCTGGTCCGAGTGGCCAGCGATGTTTTAACTTAAAACATCGCTGGCCACTCGGACCAGGTGTCTTATGAAAATTACTGATCAGATGTGAAAACAACTGGGCTCGGGCCAACGGGCCAGCGGAAATTTCGCACGCTGTCTGCAGCTTTTTGTTATTACTCTCAAGAGAAGTATGATTTTGCTCTAAAGTGACTACTTTTGTGTGATCAGGTTTATATTAGAGATGGAACCGGGTTTTAAAAAACCGGTTTTTAACCGGTGATGAAAATTTTTAATCATCACCGAAACCGACGAGAAAAACCAGTTTTCACATTTTTGCGCAAGTCTCCGATCACTTTGGTCCATTTTCTATGAAACAAACATCTCCAAACGTTTAAAAAACATAGTAATTACGTTTTGCATCGTTTCGTATCGTTTTTTTTGTTTATAAGTGTAAATAATTGATGCTTCAGTCTTGAATGTTATGTGGATGATTGCACATTGATCAGTTAAGATTCTAAGATTTAATACTCTATCATGTCGAAGAAATCAAATGCTTGGTATCATTTCACTCGTGAGAATAAAGAAGAAGCAGAGTGTACGACATGTCACAAAGTTTTAAAGTGTTGTGGAGATTCTACTTCAAGTTTATCATCCCACATGAAAATTATTCATGGCATAAACATCGACCAGATTAATCAGCCATTGAAGAAACAAAGAACAGTGGAAGAGTTTGTGCAAAAAAAGTTCATAGAAGAGGAAATTTCGAAACTGAGTTTCCAATCAATTGCTAAAAGTGAATTCATTCAAGAAAGCCTAAGAAAGATAAAATACGACAAGCCTCATCCAACTTCCCATAATGTTGTCAGAAAAATGGTGCTTAGTTTTTATGAGAAAAAGAAACATGAATTGGTCAACTACTTCAAGAATCAGGTGAGACAAGGAATCCGCTATTCATTAACTATGGATGAGTATATATCTTTGCAAAACCAAAGACATTAATATTAATGTTCATGATGAAAATCAACATTGGTCTCTTGGTCTCATGAAAATAAATGGTTCTCTCGATAGCACGAAAACTATTGCAATCATTAGGAAAAGATTGGAAGACTTTGGCTTGGACCTACTGTAGATAAACATATCGTGGGTTGCACCACCGACGGTGCCTCAGTAATGGTCAAATTTGGAAGAGAAATATGATAGTACCTGATCACCAGCAATGCATTGCACATGCTATACATCTCGCGGTTTCGGATATCTTGTATTCAAAAACTGCTGAAAATTCAGTTGAAGGGGAAAGTGACCCTACCCCTGAAGATGAAGCAATCGAAGAAGATGAACACTCTGCACATGAGTTAAGCGAAGATGAGTGTGAAATTTTATGCACTGATACAATTTTTGAGTCCGACATAGATGACGTAATTGTTCTTCGAAAACTTTGAGAAGATTACTTAAAAGTAATAAATAAGGTGAGAAAAATCTCCCGCATATTTCGAAAGTCTCCCTTGAAAAATGAGAGATTGCAAGATTTTGTCAAAGATGAATTTAATGGAAAGGAAATGAAGCTTATCCTTGACTGTAGAACGAGGTGGAACAGTCTTTTGGCCATGATAGAAAGATTTTTGAAACTCAAAAATTGCATTCCAAAGGCCCTCAGAGTGATACGCTCAACAGAGACGATTTCAGATGAAGAATGGAATGCTCTAAAGAGCCTCTTTGATACGCTTCGTCCACTGGAAATTGTTTTGAAGGGACTCTGTTCCGAAGATGCAAATTTGCTCAAAGTTGAATCTTCCATGAAGTTCATTTTGGATAAATTTGAAAGGCAAAACAATCCTTTAGCTTTTGAGCTACGTCAGTGTCTCATTGATTGCTACTCATCGAGAAGACAAAAAAAGCTGTCTCCTTGCTGAGTTTTCTCCACAATCCCGAGGTCTTGAAAAATGAATCATCAGCACCGTTCCTCTTTCCTTGAAGACAAGCACTTAAGAAGTATGCGGATCATACATTTAAGAGGCTTTTTCCAGAAGCTTGCTAGATTTCAGAAACAGACAACCAAGTCCAAACAATTGCTTCGAAACTCGAAGATTCACAATGCAGCTCAGGTCGTGAAGTAAATGATGACCATCAACTTATGAACGAGTATATGTGTGAGATGAACCAACTGAAAATGAAACCCAAGAAAGATTCTTCTGAGACCTTTGACGTAAATAAATAATGAATTCAAATATTTTGAAGCTACTTTGAATAGAAGCGAAAATTTGGATCGAATGTACGAGGCGTTGCTTACAATAAAAGCCATCAACGTAGAGTCCGAGAGAACGTTTTCAGCTGCTGGTTTAATCGTCACAAAGATTCGATCAAGAATGTCAGATCAGACACTTAGTGCTCCTTGTTTTCTCAAGTGTTATTTCAAAATTCAAGTTCGATAATAAACTTTTTAATTCAAATGTTACACATACTTGATTGAATCAATTAAAACCTTATTTCTGTTTAATATTTTGATCATTTACCTCCCTAAAAAGCATACAGAATCCCATCGGTGAAAACCGGTAAAAACCGGCTTTAAGAATATAGCGACGGTGAAAAGAGTTTTACACTTTTTGGTTATTTTCCATCCCTAGTTTATATATATATATATATAATATATATATATATATATATATGTATATATATATATATATATATACTGTATGTAGTATATATATCATGCGTGAATCCACACGATTTTTCATGATGAAAAAATCACCCTCACCAAGGTTCGAACCTACAACCTCTAAAATGAAGACCCTAGCCAGTATACTACGACGGGGTGAAAGTTAATGCAACCTGTCCTACATTTAAACAACCTAGGAAACACATAACAATTTCGTGTCCTGAGACATTTTACGCGTTAACCCTCCCGCACTCGAGGTAATGACCAGCCTTTAATTCAAACTATCTGGCGCAACGCTGGGGTGCCTTAAATGGAATATTATGCACGTATCCTCACGATTTTTTATGATAAAAAAATCGCCCCAACCCAAAACCTCTTGAACCCACAATCTCTTGAATAGAAAGTTAGTTAATAACATGATATAAATATGAATTACATATGTAATCTTAATGAATTTTAACAAAATATGAATAAGATTGCCATGAATCTATAAGATGCGTGACAAGAGAGAACTAGAAATTGGGGAGCAATACAAACTTAAAGAGTTACAGAATTACAGGCTAAGAAAAACCCTAAGGTCCACTCCAGCGTAGCCCAAGAAAGAAGTAAAAAAAAAGAAAAAGAAAAGCAAATAAAAATAAATAATAGTGAATACTCTCCTACCATAAACGTATAAACGTATAGACTTTTAACACAGTAGTAAAATATATAACAGACAATGCTCTCCCTCCACCGCCAGCTACTGCTAACAGGAAATTGTTGTGAAGGAAGATTTATAGGAAAGTACGAACAAGAGTAATGAAAAGAATAGGTTTAAATTTCATTCACACCAAGTATACATTTATTCCGTGTACCCAAAAACTCATTAGAGGATTGTGGAAATTAAAGAATAACATGAAATACTAGACTGTGAACTTAATCAAATCTACATCTTCCAATTTTTAAAGGATTTTTTAAGAATTTGTTTATTACACTCAAGAATTCATCATTTCATCGCCGCATCATTTCTTCGATGAAAGCCTAAGGCCACCGTAATGAAAGGCTGACATTTAAACATTTAATTATGTATATTGCCATCCTTCAACTTGGAATTACTTAGATACGGGAGCACTGATCCAGAAGCACCTCCAGCCGGTCAGCACACTCCAATTTAAGAATTCCTAAAAGTGTACATCATGTGTGTAATTTCCCCCTTTTAGCTGAAGATTTATCATAACGCAATTTAAATTGTGTCCTTCGCATAGCAATTGCTTAGATGAGGAAGCACTGATTCAAAGGCACCTCTAGCTGGTTACGCAATTTTTTACCCCTTGTTTTATGAAATTTTACTACGTATTTTTAAAACTATGAAATTCTGCTCTAGTTAAGTAGCATCCCTGAAGTTAAACATGTCTCATTCGGAGGTTTTGACTCCTGAGAGTTCCTATCAAGTTTTCCGTCTCTCCCAATGGGATATCATCTGAGAACTTACAGTGCTCTGAAACTAGAGAAAGCCAGTACTTCCTACTATTTTTAATGGCAAAAGGGAACACTCCTACTTCTACATAACACTATGACAGTATTCTCTAGTTAGCCAACAAGTTAAATACACCGCTATTTTCCTGAAAGTACTTACAGTTCTACACTGTATACCCAATTAGCATTCCTGAAACTGAAAAAAAAAATCTCTTCGGAGGTTCAAACTCTCAAGAGTTACCATGAAGCTTCCCGTCTCTACCACTGGATATTATCTGAAAGCGTCCAGTGCTCTGAAACCAAAGCAAGTCAGCTCCTCCTACTACATTCAGTGGGAAAAAGAACATTACTACTTCTTTTCTAACTCCATTAGTCCTCCTTGCATGCAGCTTTCTTTATACTGACGAAGAATAAATAGGAAGGAGCAAAAATAAGAAGAGAGAGAGAGAGAGAGAGAGAGAGAGAGAGAGAGAGAGAGAGAGAGAAATACCCAATTCCTGTGCGACTTTCCTCAGTGAAGTTGTTGGATCAACTTGAAAAGTAGCGAGAACATTTTCTTTGTTGTTGTCTCCTTGTCGCCGTTACTGGTCTTCCGCTTCTTAGACAATCTTTTACCAGGCTCCTTGTTTCCAAAAGTTTGAACTTCCGGTATCGAAGAATAGTTGCATTTGGTGGTGGTTTATTATATTTTTGTTGAAATAAAAGCAAGCTTTCTTCACAATTATGATAAGAAATAGCCCACGATACAAGATACACTTTTTCTTCATTGGCGTATTCCAGCCTTACTGACATGGCGCTGACTGGGGCTAGGACCTAGGACCTAGGGCCTTCCTGTTCTAGCCTAGAGTCATTCCTGGCCTTGTATAGTTGTTTTGCAAGGTATCGCATACACTACAGTGATATCATTGGAATTTATTTATAATTAACAAATCATTTGTCTGTATAAAATCCTTAAAGACTTTTCTACCACCCTGTATATATATATATATATATATATATATATATATATATATATATTATATATGACTAGTTTATAGATATCTTATGTGCGGAACTGCCCTACATGTACACACAAATCTAATTCAAATTTTACGTATCATTATTAAACATTTCCATTCATTATTTCCGCGTTATATATTTCCTATAAGACCAACAAATGGTTTAAATAACGCGAATAAGATGGATGAGCGAATGCCGGACCACCCGCTGACAAAAAAAAACAAAAAAACCCTCATGTTCTTTTCATTGAGATTTTGTTTGTCATGTTAGGGGAAAAAATAGGATATTGTCTTGCCAATTCTTGACAGAATTCAGGAAAAATGAAAATATAAAACGCATTTTGGAGGATTTTTATAGATATTAAAGCAGTATTGTTGGAAATGTTAACGGTGTACGAAATATATTTGTACATGTATTTAATACATATGAAAAATAAGAACTTTTTGTTGATGGACATTCATAATATTAATATACATTGACGTGAATTGTTGGTATTTCGTTTTTCATTTTCCCTGCTTGTTAAATATTCTTATCTGTAAATGACTTCGATGCTATGCTGAAGTTAAGTAGGACCGGTGTAAAACAATTTTTTGAGGGTTATTTAAAAAAAGTTGTATTAATTTTGTAATTAATACAGGAGAACTTAAATACGCTCTTTTTCAAAAACCGGACCGTTCTTTATAACTAGAAAGTTACATTATTATTATGGGTTTTGCCGAGTTCAAGAAAGTTATCATTTTTTTTTGGAGAAATAAAAAATAAAAAAGGGATCACCTGAAGATCAGGGCCCCCAGCCTTCTTTAGTTAGCCTTATAAGGCTAACTAACGAAAATATCACGACCTAACCTAACCAATCGTTAGGTCAACTGTACGCCCTTGACAATTGTTTAGGTTAGGTCGTTATATTTTCGTTAGTTAGCCTTATAAAGCTAACTAAAGAAGGCTGGGGGCCCTGATCTTCAGGTGATCCGGAGACGGTCTTTGCATCATGCTTTTGAAGGGTTCCTTATCTTCTCTGTATATATGGGTGGTGCGGAAAAACGTTTGCTAAACTAAATATCTGTGGAAAATATACTCAAAAGTACAAATAATTTAAAATTGGGTGTAAATTGCCTTAGACCACCCCGTCAATTTTTGTTATTGGGTATTCAATACGCTGTTCCTCCTCCAGAGACACATTTCCACTTCAGAGCAAAGAGCATTCCTCCCTTTACCTATCCCTCATTTTCCCACTCCGAGTGATACTGATAAAGTAGTAGAATATATATGTATATGTAAAAATGAATAATTCCTGTATGATCTTTATATTCAATTATTAATTTTTACATAGGGACCAAACTCGCATAGCACGATTTATCTGTTGTTTAATTCATACGCACATGCACATACGTCCACATGTATTTCTTTTTTCCTTAAAAATTAATTAGTTTCTCGCAATCTCATAAATATTTATGCGAGTGTTCGAATTTTGTTGACCACCGCGGAAGCAAAGCATTTCTGAAATAAAAATAAATTTCCTCTCGCTCTAATGCAAATTTATAAAACAATTATCACGTGTGTTATATTATATATATATATATATATATATATATATATATATATATATATATATATATACTGTAATTAATGATAGTAATTTAATACAATGTAATTAATGTACTTTAATGGAATTGTAATTAACAACAATAAGTGAATGTGAATTGATTGGTGATTGTAATCATAATTGTAATAAACCAAAATTACACCGCACTCAGTGATGTCCTTGGATTGTACTAGATGTCCGACACGACATTGTGTCGCCATGTAGGAATGTACACTCAGCGATATTGTTAATTTTATTTTTTTTGTTCGTTGGAATAAATTTTGGAGTTGCTTCCTGGTTGGCAAATAATTGGTGACTTATTCTTTTTAAAATTCTTAATAATTTTTTTAGATTAGAAGCATTCTCTCTTCGTTATAAAAGATGAAGTCATGTCTTGCCTTAACCTTATAATTTTTGCCCAT
Source organism: Bathynomus jamesi (assembly GCA_023014485.1). NCBI lineage: Eukaryota > Metazoa > Arthropoda > Malacostraca > Isopoda > Cirolanidae > Bathynomus > Bathynomus jamesi. The sequence goes on along the minus strand of JAJOZX010001167.1, from coordinate 888,322 downwards.
ATGCATATCTTAATGTAAGAATGCATGATTCAATTTCCGTTCTAATTAACTCGGAGGATCAGGAAAAACAACAGATCTAAAAATATGCGGTTTAAGCTAAAAATATGACTTCCTCTTCCTATATCCTGTTTATCTTTTACCCATTGTTATAACAACAAAATTTACTTTATTTTCAAACATTGTGCAAAAATAATGCAGCCTCTTCAACATATAATAATGATGATGTTAGTAGAATCGGAGTATATAAAGCCCAGTAAGTTCTTCCATGTTCATTCAGAAGTCAATTCAGAGGCTGAGCACTACCTGTACATTTTGGCAGTAAATTACAGTAAAAGAGTCTTTATCTTCTCCTTCGAGTCTTGCTCTCTTCAGAAGAACTTAGTCATTAAACTTCCCTGATACGTTATAAGAAGAGTCAGGGAATCTTCAGAGAATTTAGTAAGCCTCCCTGAATCCTCCGAGCCACTATAGAAGAACTCGGAGAGTAATATAGAAGAAAACTACTGCAAGTAACACATCCGTTGCTGCCACCTAACTAGAACCCCGTCGACTTCGAACCAACCCAGGCCAAAGAAGGAGAGGTTAACAACTGGCGACCTTGCCAGGATTTTAACAACTGACAACTTCTGCATCCAGGATTCTTCCAGTCTTCCAGGCCCTGGAACTAGAACCAATATCCAGTTGACTGGGGTGTCACGACTTCTAGTTCGTCACATCCACCCTTGAACCGGTGTGTCACGACTCCAAGTTCTTCCGCCTAGTTTTCATCCAAGAACAAGTAGCCATCAAGACACGTCTGCAGGACACGTCTCCAAGGATTTCGCCGTAGGAATCTTGTTAAGTACAGAACTCTTTTTTAAAATAATCTCTGAATATTTGGAAAGTCAGTATTATTAAGAGTAAGTAATTAGTACTGAGCCAGAATTAACAAAAAACACAGTGAACATTCCATACACCAGTGATACATTTCTTTTTAGTGAAACCGAGTTATTTCCAGTAGTATAGTATAATTTTATTTAATGTACCAAGCATAGTACCAGGATAATCTTGCTTACATTTTTTTTATTATTATTTTGTTTGCAATCTTTTCAAATTCTCCCGTAGTTAGGCAAATTATTGTGTATTTATTTAATGTGTATTTCTTAGGTACAGTAGTTAGGAAAACCACTCACGTGATCATTCCATAGATTAAGATCGGTCAAGCAGACCCAAGTAGAACACATTAATAGTACCTTCACATATGAGCGATTCAGACGGTGCGCTTTCTGACATCGAAAATTTACCTACACCCATTTTTCCACCTACCCCGCGCCCCTCAAACATACTCCCAAACACACAAACTTCAGATCCAGTACCAGCCAATATGTCTCAAACCCCCGCCCCAGCGTATATTAACTTAGGTAGACTAGTAAACCTTCCCCATACTGTCTTAATTTTTAAGGGGACCATAGATAATCACTTTGTTGAACCACGCGTAAGACCTTGGATTGAATCTTTAGAACAACATTTCTTACGCGAAAACATCACCGATGATGATATAAAGATTAGGGAAGCGAAAAGGTTTATCGACCCTAAAGAAGGGAATGCTCATGACACAGTCACCTACGTCCCATCAGTTAGCGAAGCTACAACATGGGACAATTTTAAACAAAACTTATTAGAATTTTTTAAAGAAATAACACTTGCACAACCCTTAGCCACGTTAGAAGCAGTCTTCCAAGCTAAATGGAAGAAAGAGGAACATGAAGATTTAAATAATTTTATTGCACAAACACATAAACTCGTAGTAGAAGCCCTCCGAGCAGCAGAAAATACGTGTGGCACTACTTTCACTGCAAAACAAAGAAACCTCATAGTAGCAACGACAATTTACCAAAACCTACCTGGAGCACCTAAAAAAAGTTTCAAGAGTTTCTAAATGTTGAAAAACCAGTAAGTGTAGCTATAAACAAAACACGGGAACATTACCCAGATTTAGCAAAGCAGAACTACCGAAAGGGTAGAGAAACCCCCGTACATTACATTCAGCAGCAGCAACCACAACACAAACAGCAACAACAACAATCAACCCTAAAAATCGAGGCCAATGTAGGGAACACCACCCCAGAAACAAGCCCCCCCCCAAACCCAGAATACACGCCCTCCTTTACAGTGTTTTAACTGCGATAGCTTTGGGCACATGATAAGTCAGTGCAATTATCCCACTTATTGCTCCCACTGTCACGAACATGGTCATCGCCGTGGCGATCGCCAAAAATGTGCCGAGAAAGCCCCTGCAGGGTATAGGCCCCACTTCCAGAAATCGAAACCCCAACGTTCCCAAAAGTCCTCCAATCCCCAGAAACCAGTCCATTCCCAGCCTCAGTCAAACCACCAACCAAATAGATTACGACCACAGGGTCAATCACATTATTACCCCATGTACAAACCCCAGTACAATCAACAATGGCGGATAGTTCGGTACATAGGAGTGCCCGCGGAGGAATCATTTTCCCCAGAGTACAGTTTTCAAGAAAACCCTCCAGCGTATGGTGATCCCATAAAATATGACCCAGGTCCTCCCCTAGAGGACAATTCGAGCCCTTTTTTAGACCCTATTTTGGAGGCGGCAGTTCAACCTCCCTCCTAAATTACAGTAATGAACCCAGATACACACACAAACTCCCCATCAGGATAATAGGTGCAGACCTTCTAGATTTAATAATAAAGTGTAGCACTGATAACCAAGATTTAACTGCTCTCCTGGATACAGGAGCACACGGGACGTTAATTAAGAAACAATGTGTAGATGAATTACTAGAGAGTACGGTGCTCGGACTTTTCGTGGCCGGACTTTTCGTGGCCGGACGTTTCGTCGCCGGACGTTTCGTCGTCGGACGTTTCGTCGAACGGACGTTTCGTCGCAGGACGTTTCGTCGACAGACGTATCGTCAAATGGCTATTTCATATTTCTACCACCCCCATCTCAGATAATGTAATGGTGCAATTAGAGGTTAATCAACCAACCAGGTAATTGCACACTTAGAGGTTATAAACCAACCAGCGTTCACAGCCGGGTAAAGTTTACGTTCCCCCTACATTATCCTAGTGTAGTTTACATTCCCCTACATTATCCTACTGTAGTTTGCGTTCCCCAACTTTGTCCGCGTATACCTAATCAAATAAAACGTTAAAACTAACGAAAATATTACGACTTAACCTAACCAATCGTCTATATATATATATATATATATATATATATATATATATATATATATACACACACACTGTATATATATTGACGATTAATTAGGTTAAGTCGTAATATTTTCGTTAGTTTTAACGTTTTATTTGATGGATTCATTTAAAAAATGTCTCCTAAAGATCCTAGTGTAGTTTACGTTCCCCAACTTTGACCTAGTGTAGTTTGTGTCCCCTTTTGTGTCGGGGAAACGTAAACTACACTTGCTCCTAATATATTAATATAATATATTAATATATAAAAAATATATAATTACTAAATATATATATAATTACCAAATATATATATACCTAAATACCTAAAAGCAATAACCTAAAAGCTATTGCACATAATTTGTAAGTTTATAGGGGCACAATTTTAAAATTTCTTTCTTCCGAAATTTAAATAAATATATTTTATTTTTAAATGAAAATACAGTTCTTTCCAAAAAAAAATCCCGTAAAGGAAAATAAACCTCCTTTTAAACAAATTCATTTTATTTTTACATGAAAATGAAATTCTTTTAAAAAAAATCTTTCGACGAAACGTCCGTCGACGAAACGTCCGTTCGACGAAACGTCCGTCGACGAAACGTCCGTTCGACGAAACGTCCGTTCGACGAAACGTCCGTCGACGAAACGTCCGTTCAACGAAACGTCCGTCGACGAAACGTCCGGCCACGGAGAGTACAGATAACAAATATGAAATTAAGGCACCCTCCTGTCAATTCAGAGGAGTTACGGGCACACCCATACCTACATTCGGAGAAATTGAATTATATTTAGAAGTTGGAAACGCGGTATACAGCCGACACCTTTCAGACAGATATCCTACTAGGTATGGATTTTTTTAACCGGAATCAATGGGAGATTTACCCAGCCGGAAAGTTAGTAAATTGTCAAAATAGGACACACCATCTCCATGAGAATAACAGACTGCTTAATGCTAATAGAATAAGTTCAGTTCAGATTTCTGAAAGCAATAGGAAACCCTCTCCACTTGACAGCAGTTCAAGTCAGTTGGTTACATCCAAAGGGACAACCGCTCCAGAAATCAGCCCGAAGAGTAATCAGTTCCAGGTGTTGAATCCAGTTGGATCAACACAGTCAGTTTCCAGTCAGTCAGTTTCCAGTCAGTCAGTTTCCAGTCAGCCAGTTTCAGTTCAGCCCATAAGGCAAATTTTAGTCGCCGAACCAGAGTCAGATTCTCGATTTTTCATATGCCCGACCGAGCATATAACAGTAGCACCTTATGAGAAAATCTGTTTCCTAGCAGAAGTAGTCGACAGTCAAGGAAAATTATTAGAGTCAGAGCGTACTCTGATTACAGAGGAAAGTAATTTCAAAAGAGATGTTCTTATTGCCCAAGTCCTTTGTCAGAATCAGAATTCAGCTATCCCTGTTCTTTGTTTAAACAAAGGAAAAAGTCTATCGAATTAACTTCAAATCAGAAAATAGGAACTGTTTCCACAGTAGAAATAGATTCAGACTTCCCCACCAGTACGATAAATCGTGTTTCCAGTTCCTTAGAGTTAAACCCTTCAGTATTGAAAGAAGAATATAAGGAATGTCTGGAACATTCCCTTCAGGAGTCACCAGCCTTACAGGATCCCAAGCCAATGGAATCACTTCTCGATTTCCTAATAAGAAATAGAGATGTGATTGCCCTAAAAGGAGATCCTCTGGCCCGAACTAATTTGGTCCCTTTTGACATCAAGCTGGAACCCAATTCCAAGCCCATTTTCATTCCTCCCTATCGGGTTCCACATTCCCAATTAGTCACTATTGAGGAACATATCACGGACAAGTTGGAGCACGATGTCATTCAGCCTTCAGCTAGTCCCTGGTCCGCTCCTATGATTCTCGTCTCAAAAAAGGACGGAACATCTCGCCCTTGTATAGATTTTAGACGCCTAAACCACATTACCATCCCAGACCGTTTCCCTATTCCAAACATGCAGGAAGCAATTCTGAACGTAGGGAAAGCGAACTTGTTTTCATCCTTCGATTTAGCATCCGGTTATTGGCAAATGGAGGTCAGCCCCGAATCTCGGGCATTGACTGCTTTCTCCACTAACCGAGGCCATTACGAATTCCAGGTTTTACCTTTCGGAGTCCGAAATGGGCCTGCTAATTTCTCTAGGTTGATGAATATAGTCCTTTCCGAACTATTAGGTGTTGAAGCTCTCGTTTATCTTGACGATGTTATCGTTTACATTTTGAACATAAAAACACACTTTCAACGTCTTCAGAATGTGCTATCACGCTTGAGAAAAGCACATCTTAAACTGAAACTTGCAAAGTGCAAATTTTACAAGAGTCCCTGGTATACCTAGGATTTCTACTATAATCCACGGGAATTAAACCTGATCCAGCCAAACTCGAAGCACTGGAAAGGTACCCTGTACCCAAAACCATCGACGACGCCCATGCATTTATTGGTTTTGTCGGATTCTATCTGAATTTTATCCCCCAATTTTCAAATATTGTTAACCCATTACTAATTTGTTCCAGAAAAACGCTAAATTTAACTGGGAATCTGACCACCAACATGCCTTTGAAACTTTAATTGGTAAACTAACCTGTCATCCCATCCTACAATATCCTGATTACAGAAGACCCTTTGTCATAGTCACAAATGCCCTCTCCTATGGACTAGGAGCCGTCCTATTACAGGACGTAGATGATGTGGAATTACCCATTGCTTATGCCAGTCACATCAACAAAATTATTTCACTACGGACCGAGAGGCCCTAGCGGTATATTGTGCTTTGAAAAAATTCCGAAATATCGTCTATGGCTAAGATGTAACCATCAAGACTAACCATAAGCCGCTCATGTTCCTCTTCAAGGACAAGCTACTTGAATGACGGTTGAGTAGATGGGCTCTGTTGATTAAGGACTTTGCAGCAAAAATCGTATACAAACCAGGAAAACTTCAAGTTATTCCCAAAATGGGATGGCCCATATAGGATTATGAAAAACTTCGGAAAAAACCGTTACGAAATCCTCGACCTCCGGGATCATTCCAAACTAAAGATCATTCACGCTGATAATTTGAAGATAGCTGCCGAACAACACCTTCCAAAAAAACAGCTGCCTAGTGTTCAAGCCGCCTATCCTTCGAAAGGTGAAGGTATTAACAAATCGAGCAGGGATAAAAAAACTAAAGTGGTCACCAGGGGAACCACTACCCATGACGAAGATTGGTACCTCGTAATACCACCAGTACTCGAGCCAATATCTGAACAAGAGGAGGAGGCCACAGAACCATGAGTCCCATCGGACCCAGACCCTGGAGAAACTCTTTCGAAAGTATCACTCAGTGGTACTCCACCATCTCCTCCAACTCCACCATCTCCTCGGTCACCACCCTCACCAATTGATGATCGACGCACGGACCCTACATACCGCCCGCAAATGCATCAACCACGTGAACTAGAACCTTCACATAAGAAACGAACCTGCTCAGAATCCGAGCTTAACGGTCGACCCCTATTGCCACCAAAACGAGGCCGACCCCTTCATCCACAAACACAAGTATCCACACGGCCACCCCCAGCTCCGTATAATCTAAGACGTAGAAATGAATAAAATTGTCCCCCTTATAATATTCCAAATTATTTACTCTTTTAGCCCTAGCATTAAAATTTCTACCGGAGTTGTTATAGAAAAGCTTGCAGAAAGTAAATTTTTGAAAGGACACGCGGACCTTTTTATCAATTTGCAACCCCCTGCTAGAATTAAAACCAATCTCCTTCAGATAAAAACCCAATTAAAAACGTTTGAAAATAAAGTTCAGGAATCTGTTAAAAATGTCCCGGGAACCGACCAGACTAGTCGCGTTCTATTAGAAAACACATTCGAAAATATTCAGACTACAACACGCGCCCTATCAGAAATATTGTCATTACCATGGATACAAACGGAAACTAAAAACTCGGAAAACTTTAATCAAAGAAATAAAAGGGGACTGATAGATAGTGGAGGAAAAATATTCAAGTGTTTATTCGGATTAGCAACCGAAGAAGATATTAAAAGAGTTGAACTCATATTGAATCTCTTCGCGCGGAATCAGCAACACGATGGACACATGTTAGAACAAACTATTAGATCTCTACACGAAAACAATCGCTTCCTCCACTCCCTTTCGGACAGATTCACACACCTTGAATCCATGTTAGTTCAATACAAAGAACACAAAAGATATCTAGAATTAATAGAGATAGTTAACCTCAAGTAACCCTAATCGATAAATACTTACAACGAATAACTACGATTCATTCCAAGGTTTTGCGTGCAACCCAGCTAGCCCATGGAAAAATCACTCTTTCCACCATAATACCATGGGAAACACTTCAGTCCTTGATTCACACCGCCCAAACACAATTAAAATTATCACCCATATTCCCATTCAACCATACTAATTACCCCAAATTTCTAGAATACAATACACCTGGACTGTACATGGACCACGCCCCTACACACACCTCATAATTGTACCACTTTTCGATGTACTCACTTACGACGTATATAAATTTTACCCTTTCCCAACGCCATACCAAAACAACTCTAATGTTTATCGATTTTATTTAGCTACCGTACCACCTTACCTTTTCCTCACCAAAGATCTGTCAGCCTATTCTACAGTATGATGTCAGATAGCGACGTCCGGCATTGCCGATTCCCGCAAACAAATAAACAACTCGTTTGCCCTCCACTCAAACCAGTCATTCTTCCAACTACTAGGTCTTGCTTTATCGACTTAATTCGTGACCGGCATGCCCCGGTATGTTCATTTACAAAATTTAATTGCTCTAAAACCGTCCAACTACGAATTGGACCAGACATCTGGGTTTCTTTCGCGAAGAGGACTACCGCTACTCTCGAGTGTCCGTCAAATTATTCCCTCATCACAATCCCTATGGTTATTCGGCTACCAATTGGTTGCTCCTTGCGTTCAAAAACCTTCCAAATATATAACCCATACAAGGTTACCATTAATAACTCATACCCCTTCCCGTCGCAAATTAAATTTAAACCCGTCATAGAGATCTTAAATCTCTCCATAAAACCTGTAACCATCCTACCCGAGGTACATGCCCCTGAATGGAATGATCAATTAAGTCGGTTTAAAATTTCAGATGATAACCAAAATAACCTCTTGCAAAAACTACAACCTGTAACAATTTTTTTCAACATTTGCCGTTAGTATCATTATTGTATGTGCTATTATCCTCAGTATAATTGTGATAAAAAGATGGTTCTTGGAACAAAGAAAAACAAGAAACACCACGTGAAACTATTTATGCACGCCCAAGAGTGCGTACCCAGACCACGTGAACTAGACTTAGCCACCCCGACTAATCTTGTGTATATAAATCTATATTATAAAACCAATGGTTAACACCTAGATAGCATTAGTTAGGATGCTATATTATTGTATTAATATCATTCTAGAGGGAGAGCCCTGTAAAAATGAACCATGAATAATTCCTATATTCCTATACTATCTTATTCATTCGTGAAATTTTTATATTCATTTATAAAGTTCTTGTATCCATTTGTAAAATTCATGTGTTTATATGGTTCATGTATTTATATAATCCCCAAGATCTAGGGGTGCAAAGAACTAAATTACTGGGAAAGGTTACGCGAATTAAACCTATACTGTATTCACTGGAAAGGAGAAGAAGAAAGAGATACACCATTATTTACACTTGGAAAATAATGGAGAAATTAGCCCCTAATCTTTCTCTAAACACTGTAACTACCCAAACAACAATGGAAAGTAGAAAAGGAAGACTGTGTCGTGTTCCCAAATTAAATGCTAGACAGGAAACATTCTTAACCCTGAAAGAAAATAGTTTTGTTGTGAGTGGACCAAAACTGTTTAATCAGCTGCCCAAAAAACTAAGAAACACGAGTAGTGGGTGTTGCGGTGGACATCTTGAAAAGAAGATTAGAAGCCTGGCTCAGAACAATCCCAGATGAGCCGGGCGTACCTGGCTATGTGAGGTGGAGAGTACAAGAAACCAACTCACTACTTCACCAGGCCAACTCGAGAGGAGGGGCGACAAGCTTGACCTTCGTGAATTGAGAAATCATCGCACTGAACCTTTGAAAGGTAGAAAGGAAAGGTATATATATATATATATATATATATATATATATTAAGTGATAGGCTTTTTCTGGGAAACCTCAAACGTATAATGAAAAGGAAGACCAAGGAAGCAACATACAGAATGACTAATATCTACATTAAAGTTATGTTGTATTCTGCTTCCTTGGTCTTCCTTTTCATTATACGTTTGAGGTTTCCAAGAAACAAGTCTATCAATTCTATTATTAATACAAGATATAGTCAAAATGTCCTTCGTACCTTTCAAGAATTCGAGTCGACCTCAAAGAACTTGGAAAAGAATAAACTAGATCTTACGTGTTTAGAAACCTGCATTTCCAACTGTGTTTATCCTAAATTTTTATATTTTAAACTTTATAGAAGTAATGGATCACCTGAGGATCAGGGCCCCCCTGTATTCTTGTTTTTTGCTTTAGAGTACCAAATATAATAATAAATTAAATTGAATGCCCGGTTAGGTCAACTGTACGCCCTTGACGATTGGTTAGGTTAAGTCGTGATATTTTCGTTAGTTTTAACGAAGATATCATTTGGTAATTGAGGCTGGGAGCCCTGATCTTCAGGTGATCCGAAGTAATTTATATCATTCTAATTTTCATAAATTTTGCTTGGATAAGCTTCTAACGATCGAGTTAAGATACAAGAGTCGACAGTTTGAAAACTTACGAAATCTGTTGAATACCTTTAGAAGGACCCGTTTGAAGTTTCTTCCTTTACTTTCTGTTTTCTGGTAAACTTTGCTTCCAAAAATATTAATAATTTGAATATTATAATATCATAAATTAATATTATAAATAATAGACACAAGCAAAAATTGTCTAAATTGAATATTTCTAATTCTTTGACTCCATGTAATTCTGGAAAGTTAATATTTAATTTTTCCAATTATAAATTGTCCGATAGGGAGAAATTTCTCCTCTCCTTTGGTCTTCAGTTTAATTTTCCTGTTTTTAGGATTCATTTTTTCAATATTTTCTTGCTTTTGAGAAATTAATTCTTACATTGAAGAAGTTCCCTATTTTGACTAATAAAAATTTTAATAACCTTAAGAAATTAATCCAAAATGTAGCATTTAAATATTATTATAATTTTAAACACTATAAAGTTTTTCTCCCATTTTTTAAAAAAAGGGCAGTTGTCATATGCCACATAAAAGAATATACATTAAAACCTCTCTATAACGAAATATATAAACCAAATGGCTGTTGTTGTAGAGAGGTTGTTCGCTATAAAGAGGTTTTCTTTTGTCGATATTGTGGTATATATTTTAATGACCTATTTAGACCCTCACTAGTTATTTATACATACGTTATACGAGTATAATGCTGTATATACACAGTATATTAAATGCATTACTTAAAAGTAAGTTAGGTAAGTATTTAACAGTATTTTTCCGTGAGAAACATTCTAGCCAATTACGCATCAGCTTTTAGGCATCAACCAATCAGCATACCGCCTACTGTCTTGATCGTGGAAATGGCGATAGAGGAGACGAACATGTGCAGCTCAGGCTGAGTTAGCGAAAACACTTCCTTATAACGAAACATATTCTCAATAAAGAACGATTTTCCCAAAGCCCAAGGTGTTCGGTAAAGAGGTTTTTATTGTGGATTGTCGTTGTTGAGAGGTTTTACTGTATAGACAAAATCCTGACTTCTTCCTGATACTGGTAAGCTTCGCCAAGTTAAAAATTCAATTTTTTCTGTTATTTTTCGAACTTAGGATAAAGTTAATAGGTTCTTACGTTATCTAAAATCAGCTGGTTATTTAAATGAAATTGATTACAATAACCTTTTTATTACTGGTTCTACTCCTGGTACTCTTTATGGCCTTCCTAAAGTCCATAAAAGGGCCGTGCCAATTAGACCTATTGTATTCTTGCAGCCTACAATTGAGGAGTACAGAATAGAAAGGGCGTACGCCTGAAAATCAAGTTTTGAGATAAACACATTTATTAAAGTTAGCGAACGTTATTTCTCGTTAACGACTGAACCGAGTTTAATAGTTTTGGTCTCAAGCCCGTGTGGAGGTGCGTCACACCCACAAACAGAGGCCCACAAACAGATCGCCCCTCCCCTTGAGCTAATAAATTATTATTATTTTCCCAGTAAAATTCCTAGGTTACAACAGGATGAGAATGAAAGTGAAAAAATTTCTGCGCCTTCGGCGCTACCTCTTGCCTCCCCTACTACTAAAAATCTAAAATGGCTTAGGGTCCCGAAAACTCTTAATCCGGCCCTGAGAATAATTAAGGAAATGCTTAATCTCGAACTTAGCACTTTTTTATTCTTATGTTAATACAAATCTGAGCATCCTAATTGCGGTTTGCATTGAATATTATGTTACTAATCAGATTTTTATCATAATTTTTATACTTTTTATAATATAATTTTTATATTTTTATTCATAGTGTGTCTTAGCAGTAGCTAGTTAATCATCTCTAACTGAACGATAAGCTCATCATGAACGTACATAAAAATTATTTATCTCTATTTCAATTATACTTCTACGATTAGTTCCAAGTTCGCCCCCCCTTGGCAAATTTCTAGGTACACCCCTGCCCACAGAATGCAGCGTGCTGATTGGTTACTGCACGAAAACGGGATATCGGGAAACCGGGGGATATGCCTGTGCCATTCTAATGGCCTCAATTCTCCTACCCATCCTTTGGCTAAGTTCCTCATTCCTATTTTATCCCCACTTACAACCAATGATCACTCGGTAAAATATTCCTATTCTTTTGCTCACGAAATTAATAGCATAAATTCTAATGTTTTTATGTGTAACTATGATGTCATTGTTTCCCAATATTCCATTACACGGAATTACTGACCTTTGTGTCCACAAACTTTTTTCTTCTTGCGGGACCGTTCATGATCTTAGGTTAAATTTCAGAAAAATTTCTTGAAATGTCGATTTTTAATTCCTATTTTGTATTTAATAATCACCTTTATGAACAAACTGAAGGTGTTGCTATGGGTTCACCTTTGAGTCCCACTCTGGCAAATATTTTCATCTGTCATTTTGAAAAACAGGTCCTTGATACCTGTCCTCTTAATTTTCGCTCAGTCTTTTACCGAAGATATGTGGATAATACCTTCACTCTCTTTCGATGTTAATCATATGCCAAGAAGTTCTTAAATTATCTTAATGGACAGCATTCTAACATTAAATTTACTATCGAATCAGAGAATAACAACAACCTCCCTTTTTTGGATCTGTCTATTGAGAAGCTGAATTGGTCATTTTCTACCTCAGTATTTCTTAAATCAACTTTTACAGGTTTGGGTACGAGTTATTTTACTTACACACCTTTCTTGTTCAAAGTTACCTTCATTACGACACTTATTTACCGATCTTGGTAATTTTGTTCATTTTAATTAGTCTTCATAATGAAGTTGAATATTTAATTAACATTTTTACTTCAACTATTTTCCTAAGAAATTCATTCATAAATATATTTCTAAATTTTTTGACAATATTTATAGACCTAAGACACCTGTTTATAATGTTCCCAAAGACAATTGTTACCTTACTTTTCCTTGCTACGGTTTTGTCAGTGACAAGACTGAGAAAAACCTGTCTGCAGCCCTGAAGAAATTTTTCCCCAAAATTAATTTTAAATTCATTTTTGTAAATTCTTCCACGCCATCTTTCGTTTTAAAGATAGATTCCCTCCCCTTTTGCACTCGTCATGCGTTTATAAATATGATTGCTCGTACTGCAAGAGCGAGTCTTATATTGGAAGTACCATTCAGTTACTTCAGTTCCGCAATGACCAGCATTCAGGTCGGTCGTCTCGCACCGGTCGTCCCATCAGTAACCCACTGGAATCCATAATACTTGAATATTCGGTTGGACGTAACACTTCTTTTTCACTAGATAATTTTAAGATTTTAAATGTGAGTTATAACATAAATGATCTTAGATATTACTGTAATCTATTTGATTTTTAAACATAAACCTTCTTTAAATCATAGCTTTCGTATCTCTCTGAATGTTTTGATGTAAGTTTTATTTTATAATTTTTTGTTTTACTTTGCAATTGTTTTAAAGTTTTACTTTTTTTTTCCTTCTTCTAATTTTAGAATTTAACTTGAGGATGAGGGTTGTATCCGTCGAAACGTCAGACCTATATTAAAAGTCATTCTTTATCTTGCTTCCTTGGTCTTCTTTTTAATCCCATATATATATATGTATGTGTGTGTGTGTGTGTGTGTATGGGATGAATATCAGTGGGTTTGCATCATATATATATATATATATATATATATATATATATTATGACTATGATTACCATATACTCTATATAAATATCTTATGTATTATTTTAGAGTAATTAAAATACAGATATGCTGTTCAGAGTAGATGAACATATGCTTACATTAGAGGTGCTCAGACTTTAGGTACTTAAGATCTACTTTTGCCAGCCTCATCAAAGCGCACTGAAATTGGAAAAAAAAGTTTGCACACCAAAATATTTTCTTTATTCATGCAAAATACATGTATTTAAATAATAATTTTGGAATAATAATATATTCTTTGGTTCTTACATTATCAAATAGACGTAGATGATTTGCACTGCATGGCGTCAGCAAACTATGCAAAGATTGGATTATAGTTGCTGACTGTTAGCCTCAAGCAGGGGTCAAATGATTATCTGTTAGAATGGACCGATACTTGGACTTCATGATCTTCATGTTTGAGAACGCTGATTCACAGAGGTAAGTGGAACCACAAATTGCTGTCAAGTACATGGCACTTTTTCTCAGATTTGGATGTTTTTTCTCCAAGAGAAAATTCCAAAATTTTTTATCGGATGCCCTCGATTTGATTTGAAGGTACCAGTGTTAAAATTTCACTTTCGATGTAAGATGTGTTCATGTGAAACAATGTTGCTAGTTTTTAATGCAGTTTCTTTAACATCTATGTCTGCATCAAACTGAAAGCACATAAATCTTGCTACAGGTTCTAGCATTAAGAAATTTTGGAAGCACCTCTCAAACTGTGATGAGGCCGTTCACCCTGTTCCACATATCAATCATTGTCAAAATTTGTAGGTTCTTTTTCCTGGCTTTCTAGCTCTGTCATCATATTTAGAAAGTTCGTGTTGATACAGTTGTGAGAAGAACAGTTTTAATTTTTTGTTTAACGGCATTCGCAGAACTAATCATTGACAATATTTTTATCTTTTTCTTGAAGCTCTAAATTGAGTTCGTTCGGCTTAGCAGTGGCATCAATCCAATAAAAGCTAACTATACTAACCACATTTACTCTTCCAACTGCTTATATTCATCACCTCTTGAGGCCAGAAATTACTCCATTTCGGTCAACAAATCTCTAAATCTCTGAAAAAATTTTCTCCTCCTAAACCAACTTACATCAATGTGTCGCAAAAGGTTTGTGTGTTCGGCTTCACTTTCTTCCAGTTGAGACTTAAAGAGGCGCCTCTGCAGACTTCTTTCCCGAATAGAACATACAATCTTGAGCCTAATATCCATAACTTCTTTCATATTTAGCATTTTACTACACAGACCCTGTTGATGAATTATGCAGTAACTATGGAAGTTAGGAAAATCACTATCATTTTTGCAAAGAGCAACGAAACCAGTCATCGGTGGTAATGGACACAAGTTTGTTAGTGGGTAACTGTTATTAACAAAGGTTTTGAATGCCTGGAAAATATCCTCTCCTCGAGTTTTTCCCTTCAACGGTATGATCTTTAGCAGTCACATTTATAAATACCACTCTTATGAAAATACGCAGCTGGGATGTATCAATACCATCTGTCGACTCGTCAAATTGAAATGAAAAGAAAACGCACTCATTTATATCTTTATTTACTTGCACTCTCAGATCCTCACCCATCACTTCTGACCGTCGCGTAATAAAGTGTCTGGATCGCTGAATTTCCTTAATAGTTGAAATTATTTCCGATTTACTTGTGAAATGATCAAATATTGAGTCTGCTGCCCCCCAAAATGCATCTTTTACCATGTCTCCATCCTCGAACGGTTTCTCGCGCTTAGCTAACACATGATTCACCCGGAAGGATGCACTTGGGTTTGCCTTTGATTTCTCGATGGGCCTAGTAAATATGGGATTGTTGGACAGGAAGTTGAGACTTCAATTCCCTCATCTTCGTCTTGCGTAGTTCACTTTTAGCTGGAAAGTCGCTCTCATATTTCATGTGAACAGTTTTTGACTGCTTCTCAACATTTTCATCTAAGCAAGAGCTATACGGTCGAATGGCAGCTCAAACACACGCAATTTGAATTCACCATTGTGAAAAAATAATCTTCTTCCCACTCATTGTGAAAATTATTAGATTTTTTTGTTGTTGTTGTTGGTGTTTGGTCCGGCACTCGTGATTAGCCCTCCACTAAAATTTGAGTTGAAAAATTCACTGGAAATCTACCTTTGGAGTAATCTTTTTCTATAAAAGTTTAGAATTTAAAAAATTTAGTACACTCGCATGTGCTTGTTTTTTGAAACATACTACAGGATACTGAGTAATAAAGGCTGTCGGTTCATGGAATGACTGCGGAGTTGCCAAATTTGAAATGTCCATCACCCACATCGCATAAAACCGATAACTTGTGTACCGTAAGAATTTGTGACGTAACTCATTGAACAATTCTCTTCGCGAAAAATGTTAGAAGAAAGTGGGCATTGCCAACTGGTATACAGTAGTATCACTAAAATCAGTGCATAATTAAAAATTAAATTAACAAGTAAAAAACGTGTGTAGTGTGGCTGGGGAATTAAAAAAGGACGGCTTCAGGAATAGGAATACAAACAGGTTACAAGTGCAAGCAATGCGATCTTTCCCTCTGTCGCCACCTAGAGAGGTGTCAACCCTAGGTTAACGGTATGGTAAGTTTAAAAAATTTCCGCGGTCTACTTGAAACGCGTTAACGGTCCACCGGTATATCGCGATCAACGTCCTGAGTCCCCCCTGGCCTACATGTTTCCTTTTTATCAATACTAAAGAATAATTCATAAACCATATTGTTACACATTTTCCTTAATCCAAACCCCAATTCCACTCCTCACTCCCGAGTTTCAGAACTGAAAATTCTCTTGATAAATATCATTGCATTTATAGTGGCCTACGGATCACCGATTTGATGCGGCTAAGAAAGTAGGCTTACTATAATTACTGAATAAAATTGAAATGAATAATTAGGGTCACCAGCTTCAGCCTACACCCCGAAGCAAACAATATTTAATAAGGAGAGAAATTACTTTGTTGTTTTGTGTTTAATTAGGAAAATAAATCAATTATTTGTTCACAGTGATTAACAATTTTATAACGGTAGTTATAGTGATTAACAATTATATAACAGCATTTATACTATGCTAAAGATGACTGATTCTTAGCAATAAGAAATGGTTATACCGTCTAATTGTTAAGGACACTAATTCAGATAGGCTAATGAGATATGCCGAGGTGAACATAGAAAGTAATGAGCCTATTGATAACTAAAATAATGCAAGTACGATTGGTACAGTAAATGGATTAGGTCGGTAAGGATGAAATGAGGGCCTGTTGAGATACTTGTTGAACAGGCGCCGATCGAATTGTGATGAGAGGATGAGTGACGAGCAAAGTGAGGTTTGTGGCTCGTAGCCTACTAGAAGGTTTACGGATCTGGGCTTCGAAGGATTGCTGTAGTGATTCCCCTCATTCCCAATTCATTACATATTTACTTTACTTATTCAATTTCTTTTATCATTGCTTTTTCTTCTTTTTACACTCGTTTTACTGTGCTTTATAAACACGGGCAGAAGACGGGTAGACGCGGCGGCCATTAAACTTTCAAACACAACAAAGGAGGACAGGGAATAATTACACACTCTTATTTACTCTTTACTGACTTTTTATTTATGCCGAAATACTTTAGACGAACGGGGTAATGCGAGGGCGGAATTAGCGTTAACATTTAATTGCGGAGAGAGACATAATTTACGGAAAATCCGTCCAAAGACTGAATTGGGCATTTCACCCAGCCTCCAACTTGGGCACAGCTCAGATGTTGTCAATTTGTATTTTTATATTTTTAATTTCAAACAAAACATTATCAATTTCTTATTTACATACAAACCATAATTAAATTTCTAATTTAACATTATTTGCTTCTTTATTAAACAAAACATTATTAAATTCTTATTAGACATGATTATCTTTATTAAAAAGCCCAATACACTACACTCGCATCGCCCTCTTGAAAATCAGTTCTCACTTGGAAACGAAAATATCACAACTTAACCAAACCAATTGTCAAAGGCATACAGTTGACTTAACTGGGCATTCAATTACCCTAACCGGGCATTATATCCCATAGAATGAACTGTGTTTTATTTGTCCTTTAAATTTTTTGTTTTAGTGTAATTGAACTAATGTTTCTCATGATTCCCGCTTTTATAACCCCCATTTTTTATCGTACTCTTTATCCTAAATATTGGGAAGCAATATGTTAAAGTGATTAACACTGGGAAGCAATATGTTAAAGAGAGGTTCCTGGGAAGCAATATGTTAAAGTGATTAACACTGGGAAGCAATATGTTAAAGAGAGGTTCCTGGGAAGCAATATGCTAAAGAGAGGTTCCTGGGAAGCAATATATTAAAGTGATCCAAACATTTTGTTAGACATTTCAATAAATCAGTTGAAATGTTTATACTGTATTGTTGCAAGTTTTTAAACATTTGAAAAGACTAATCTGAAATGTCTAATGAATTGTCTAACAATGAAATGTCTAATACATGAAAGCTTAAGGAGTATAAATTTAAGTTTATATGAAAAGAATTGCTTCACAGCATTACTCTTAATAACTTTTGGCTTTCAATTTATATTAATTTTTTCTTGTAATTGACTATGTATCCCTATCAAATAACTTCCTGTAATTTACATTATCAAAGTCACTTATCAGTTTTAAATACTCGAATTAGTTATCCTATAAGTCGACTCCTTTCAAATGAATACATATTCAGCTAATTTTTCCTCAGATATTTTACTTCTCAGTTCTGGATTCATTTTGGTTGCACTAGCCCGAACTCATTGTAATTTATCAGTGCCGTTTCTCAAGTATAGACTGTATAACTTAGAGATTGAACCTAGGGTTGGTCTACCGTATATCAAGAGGCCTAGGGTTAGGGTTATATAGGGTTCAGGATTGCAGGCTGGTTCTTAAGTTTGGAAGACTTTACTAACGAAAGCCTAGCTATATAAATAAAATTAATAAATGCATAAAAGACACTTCGAAGATCTTAGCCTACATGAAATAAATAAATAAATGCACAAATATAATAATTGTTTTCTCCTCCTTTTTAGATAGCCTATAAATGCAAACACCAATAAACTGCGTCACAATTTCAAAATATTTTTAACCACAATGCGCATGCGTAGATCTAGATGCAAAGAATAGAAAACAACTAACCTATTATAGAAATCAAATGTTTAATTTCTACCCATTTATATATCTGAAACATTTAAGGGACCTTTTCCAGTTTGTGTACCGTTTTTCATATAATTTATTTTTGAGAATATTTTTCTTAAAACTAACGAAAATATCACGACTTAACCTAACCAATTATCAAGAGCGTACAGTTGATCTATTATTAAATAGTAAATACTATTCCAGAAACAAACAATGTTATAATTAATAATAGATCAACTGTACGCCCTTGATAATTGGTTAGGTTAAGTCGTGATATTTTCGTTAGTTTTAACAAAAATATTCTCAAAAATAAATTATATGAAAAACGGTACACAAACTGGAAAAGGTCCCATTTAAGCACCGTTTTCAGATATTTGAAATATCTAGTAAACATTTCAAAATAGCAATTATTCATTCCAGAAAGCTATTTAGGTTCATTATGAGATGTCAAATAGACGTTTCATATACCGGGTGATTGCAAATGATCTTCCCAATTTTAAACATTTATTATGAAAAAATTAACACAACTACAGCCATTGGTGGAACAAAAACTTCATTTTTGACATAACCCCAGAGGAAGAAGTCAAGGGGGGTTAGATCAGTCAAACGAGTCGGCCAAAGAATGGGATCTCCACGCCTGATCCAACAATCAGGAAAGTGCTCACTTAGGAATGTTGTAACCTCAAAAGGAACCACAAAAGGAGCTCATATTGAACTTCAACAGCTTGTAAATAAAACTTTTTGAGCTCTTCTTTATTTGTATATCTTGCTTTTTGCTGTACCTTTGTTAGTTTTTCATAATAAATGTTTAAAATAGGGAAAATCATTTGTAATCACCCGGTATATAACCAAACGTCTAGTACCAATTAGGTCTGTCATCCAGACCCAATGTCGCTTACTGCGCTGATCAAAAGCAAGCGGTGTTACATCAGTCACGATGTAACCCATAATGTTGAATGATCATTGTATCTGTACAATACATACATATATGTAGAATAGAGCAATCACAAAACCTTAATATCGTTTACTATCTATTTATACAAATGCAGTACATAGCTGCTCACCTATTTAATGAAATAAAATAATAAAAATTCATATAATAATAAAATAATACAAATTATGCAATAAAAATAAATAATTAATTTTAGACTGTGTTTTTCTCAAAGATAAATAAAATATTAATTACATATTAATCAATTAAGAGTCCCAACAACTAACTGAAAAGATAGGAAAATATTAATTCAAAATTAAACACAATTAAGAGTGTATTGAACATGTACGTTTTGTATTTGATATCTGTCTCGTGACTATGATTTGTAATTTAATTTTATTGTCACATTCGTCAAAATTCTTTAACATACCATAAAATACTCCAACGGCTATTACCACCACCACCTGCACCACCAATGATGATACTACTACTAATAATAATAATAATAGTAATAATAATTTGTTTTCGTACGCTTGCTTCATTAACAATGTTGACTTTATTTTATAGCTGCTTACTCTACTATTTATAGTAAGGAATTAATTAGTGAGTAAGTATCATTTACAAAACCATTTATGAGACATATTCGGCCATCAATTAAAAGAAATTAGTTTTTAACTTCATTTTCGATGTAAATAAAAATTTTTGAGCTCTCCTGTAAGGTCAACATTATTAAATAGATTCAATGTAACAAAAATTGATGACTTTTGACGTTGAAATTAATTATTAATCTGCAAAGGAGAAACTACTTCCTGATTTATCTTCTAACTGAACACGTATACTGTATTGGAATTTCTGGATTACATTTATTAATTTTAGGTGTCTGAAGGTCGAGCTGATATAGTACGAGAATAAAATTTAGTATGAACAACTATTAATATTTGCGGTATTCTCTAAGTCATATATTTAATGTTAAGAATTTCGCCTACATCTGTTTAATTAGTGAATTTACATTAACGCAGAATTTAATTGGATTTTCTGGATTTGTTGGGGCAGAAAATACGAGAAAAATGGCTCATCGCAAATGGTCGGAGAATTTCATTAACCGAACTGCAGTACCCTCGATTAAGCTTCACTTTTTCGTCATTCCCATTCTTATTTGCAGAACGAAAGCGAATGAAAAGGCTCCAAGCGACAACTTCACATTTAACCTAACCTAACCTAACCTAATCCGAAGACCAAAGGGCAAAATCTGTGAATGAGAATGGGAGTATCACTAAATAGAAAGAGGCCAGTGCCGTTGGAGTGGTTTCACTCCCACAAATAAAATAAATAATTTAATTGCAGGGAATACTAAAAAATAAAAACTAATTAAAAAATTCTAGCCTTATCTTCGTCTTTCTTTCTCTCTTACTTTATTTATCTTTATATTAATTTACCTTCTCTCTCTCTCTCTCTCTCTCTCTCTCTCTCTCTCTCTCTCTCTCTCTCTCTTTCCACAAACATCGTGTCCGATACACATCTAGCATTGGTATTGATGTCTTTCCCTATAAATCCATAATTTCAGGATCCGACCACCGACTTCGCAACATTTCTACTTCAATTTTCTCAAAATTTTTCCTATATTAAACTTTTTACAGATAAATTTTATTTTATTTACATACGTTTTATGTAAGTACGATATTTTTCTTCAGCAATTTTTTTTATATTCATTTTGATGGGGTGCGGGGTTGAAGGAGGGCGGTTTCTGAGGAACTCCTTTTATATTTGTTTTATTTCCCTTTTATTTACTCTACTGTTTCCCGTTTTCCCTCGATCCGAGTTGGTATGGCACAGCCCTTCCCCGGAGAGGTCATTTCCTTCATTAGAGATCTTTTATAGTTGAACATAAACAGCCAAACTTCCACAATCAGGTTACAAGAGCTGAGAGAGTACAGGAGGAAGGAAGGAAGAAGGGAAACAGGAACCAAAATCAACAAGAGAAACGTTGACGATATATACAATATATAAATAGATCGGAAATGTATTTTTGAATTTAAATTTCGATTTTCTCTCTCTCTCTCTCTCTCTCTCTCTCTCTCTCTCTCTCTCTCTCTCTCTCTCTCTCTCTCTCTCGCATAGTTTACCTTCCTTCCAGTAGAGATAAATTCTAAGTTCCTGCCATGCGTTATAATTTATTTATTTACGTTTCACATAAATAACATTTCTCCTGACACGGTTACCAAATTTGTTTAGAATAAATATATACATATAGATATATACTGTATATAGATATACTGTATAAACTTAAAGTACGGGTGGATGATGACAATGGGTTGAGCAGCCGATTCTATCAGCATTTTCTTAATCCCGTATGCTTACAAACATATTTATTAATTCACATGAAATGGATCACACTATTAAATACAATAATTTTAATTTCCAATGTAACGTAAATAAGTTCAACAAACAATTTTAATTTTTAAGTATAAACCAGACATCAGTGACCACACCCATTTTCACAAGCCTAATTTATATATCCTAGTATAATAGTCAACTATAAACGCCAGCCAACTATCTTCATTATCTGCCGATTACAGTTTTGGGGCTGCTTAACTCTGGTGACATTCCAGACATGCTCTGACTCAAGCCACTCTCAAATATGGGGAGGAGATACAGCGATAAGCCCGCTGCACGTAATGTACTGTATTTGGCTTGACCCACTTCTCTTTTTATTGGGGAATTAATTTTCCCGGTTGGTAGCGTTACCGCCGGCCCCAGTGCCCTTACTTGGACAAAAGACGTTAAAAGGAACAACTGTGGTGACCTAATCAGAGGGTTATTATGAATTTTTCTTTAAAGAATCTTTATACAGGGTGTACATAAAGTCAGGATCTATTTTTGTGAAGCACTTGGAAATTATATGGAATTCAATCATAAAATGATAAAGTGGTAACATTTATTAAATAATTAAGAGTAGGATTCGACGTGACGCCCATCAGTATCCCTGCACAGCTCAAATCGTTCCGCAGCATTTCTAAACACATTCTGGAGCATTTGCGGGGTTATGTTATCTGCAGCAGTTCGTATACGTGTACGTAAGTTTTCAAGACTCGTAATCTTCGTCTGATAGACGTGCGATTCGATAAAGCCCCATGCAAAGAAATCTAAAGGGGTTAAATCTGGTGATCTCGCTGGCCAAGGTCTGTTGCTTCCGCGTCCGATCCAGCGATTTGGAAAACGTCCATTTAGATAATCCTGAACAATTTTGGCATAGTGACAAGGAGCACCATCATGTTGATAGACGACGGGGATAGGATTGTTAGTACCGTCGTCTATCAACATGATGGTGCTCCTTGTCACTATGCCAAAATTGTTCAGGATTATCTAAATGGACGTTTTCCAAATCGCTGGATCGGACGCGGAAGCAACAGACCTTGGCCAGCGAGATCACCAGATTTAACCCCTTTAGATTTCTTTGCATGGGGCTTTATCAAATCGCACGTCTATCAGACGAAGATTACGAGTCTTGAAAACTTACGTACACGTATACGAACTGCTGCAGATAACATAACCCCGCAAAATGCTCCAGAATGTGTTTAGAAATGCTGCGGAACGATTTGAGCTGTGCAGGGATACTGATGGGCGCCACGTCGAATCCTACTCTTAATTATTTAATAAATGTTACCACTTTATCATTTTATGATTGAATTCCATATAATTTCCAAGTGCTTCACAAAAGTAGATCCTGACTTTATGTACACCCTGTATTATAAATATTAACAACTAGTTATAACTATTTACAACTAGTTAACATTTATTGATGGATATTTGAGTTGTATAAGTTTTTAAATCTTTGGTTTAAAGGTAAATTGTAAATTATATTGTTCTTTCTACATGGTCTTCCACCTTTACAGAGAGCCGAAATTACGTCAGCTGTAATGGTATTAGTGTATCATTTCATTTAGTGGTGAAACAATTCCTAACAACTGCCTAAAAATATTCTACTCTGGACTGCAATGTTCCCTCTAATTTTTTTTAGTCCGTGTGCGCAAGAAATTTTCGTTGTGCATACATTTAGATTCATGGTGAAAAATTGTGCAAACTTTTCTGAGCGCTATTATCTTCAAAATGATATATATATAAATATTAAATACTTAATAAATATTATTTCCATAAGGTGATAGCTTGATCATTACGATACTATTAAATGGATATTAAAAAACTGTTTACAATATTATATATTCTTTAAAAAGAAAACATTTTATCCATTCTAAAAATATGAATAAAATAAAAAATAGTAAAATAAAATTCAACAAAATAAAGAAATAAAATAAAAATAACATTAATTGAAAATGACTATTTTAGTTATCATTTCTCAAAACAATTTTTAGCATTTAGCAATTTAAAATAGACTATCAAGATTAATACATGATTTTTAGGGTGAATCGATTTTACATTTTTTTCGATTTCCATATTCTAATAGAGACAAAAACTTGCGCATGCATGAGGAAATAGCCTCTGCAAAATCTTACCTAAATAGGTAATCATCTTCTGCCCCCGGCAGAGCGATGAAAATCATATTTTAGTAGTCAAAAACGTATTTTTAAACCCTAGCCTAGTCATAAAATTTTGCGTGTGTTATTTCATGCCTAAGCAATGATATAAATGCTATGGGAAATATATAAATGCATTATTTAAGACAAAGAGCCGATCTGAAAATATGTATATTATACATATTTTCAGATCGGCTCTTTGTCTTAAATAATGCATTTATATATTTCCCATAGCATTTATATCGTTGCTTAGGCATGAAATAACACACACGCAAAATTTTATGACTCTAGGCTAGGGTTTAAAAATACGTTTTTGACTACTAAAATATGATTTTCATCGCTCTGCCGGGGGCAGAAGTTGATTACCTATTAAGCTTAGATTTTGCAGAGGCTATTTTCTCATGCATGCGCAAGTTTTTGTCTCTATTAGAATATGGAAATCGAAAAAAATGTAAAATCGATCCACCCTAATGATTTTATCCATTCACAAAATAGGAATAAAATAAAAAATAATTTTATTTTTTATGAATTATGAGATAATTACTATTCGTTTTTATGCAAAAATAAGAAAGAGAAGGTTTATATTCAATGCGTTAATATATAAAATAAAAAAAATGCAAATACATAGAGTAAAAAAAATCCGTATTGTGTAATTGCGCGGACGTCGGCGAAGTCGTGCGGAAGGGGTTAATACTTAATAGAGCGACTATAGAGTATGTTGATGAAAATGGTCAGACCTTGTGTAACGGTATACTATATTTTTGAAATTACTTCATTTACTGTCGTGACTCATGATACGCTTGAGCCTGTGCGCATTTTATTTTGCTGTGTGCGCGGGATTCGCAACACGTGTGCGCGCGCACACGCGCACACCTTAGAGGGAACATTGCTCTGGAGTAGCTGGTACCGTATAGGGAATCGCAGTAGTTTTCCTCTATGCTACTTTCCTCTTTCTTCTTGTAGTGGATCGGAGGATTCTGTGAAGCTGATTAAATTCTTTGAAGGTTCCCAATTCTTCTTGTAACGGATCGGGAAGTTATTTTTCTCTATTTGAGACTAAGTTCTCTGAAGAGATCAAGGCTCGAAGGAGAAGATAAAGACTTTTTCTTACGGTAATTTACTGTACCTAAGTTAGATCAGTCTAATCAGAATGAACATTGGAGAAATTTTATGGGCTTTTATATTGAATTTTTTTACTGACATCATTATTATTTAATGCTGATCTGTTTTTGTTTTTTATTCTCAATAGGCTAATTTACTTTGCAAAACATTTAAAGACAACAAATATTTTTGCTGTATCAATGTCTAGACTGCTAAGCAAGAGGAAGCCATATTTTTATTTTAAACCGCATATTAACAGATCTGATGTTATCATGATCTGCCGAGTTAACTAAAAATGGAAATTGAAATATGCCTTACATCACGAATTACAATCAAACATGCACACGAGCAAAAATTAAATGCTTAAGATTCAAAACGTTAAGCAGGATATGACCTCATCTTTTACAACGAAGAGAGAATGTATACAAGAAATGAACATTGCAGAATTTAACAAGATTACTAAATAAAAAAAATAATTAAGTAGTTTACAAAGAAATAATTCACCAATTATAAAATAGAGCAAATAAAAAATGTATCCAAACTTGTGTCAGCGTTATACGATTTTGGACTTTGTACTAAATGATTAAGTAGTTTACAAAGAAATAATTCACCAATTATAAAATAGAAAGCAAATAAAAAATGTATCCAAACTTGTGTCAGCGTTATACGATTTTGGACTTTATACTAAATGATTAAGTAGTTTACAAATAGATAATTCACCAATTATAAAATAGAAAGCAAATCAAAAATTTATCCAAACTCGTGTCAGCGTTATACGATTTTGGACTTTATTTGTCAAAATGAAAATATGAACAAGAATATAAGGATTATTTAAATATACGAAGTATACCAATGAACATAAGAATTATATGAATGTATATAAGAATATATGAGTATAGGAATTATTCATTGTTCATTTTTACACATATATATTTATATATATACACCTTGTTAACCTTGTTTGGGTTCCGTGCGTCGGTCTTTCTTCACACGATGGTCAAGCTGGTGGCCCCCGTCCTGGCTTGGTGGAGGAGCGAGTTGCTCTCTTGCGCTCTCCATCGTACATAGCCAGGTACACCCGGCTCATCTGGTACCGTCCTGAGCCAGGCATCTAGTCTTCTCTTGAAGACTTCAACTTTGACCCCTGTAATGTTCCTGAGGTCCTTTGGAAGCTGGTTGAAAATTCTTGGCCCCCTGACAACCAAGCTATTTTCCTTCAGAGTTGAGGAGGTTCCTTGTCGGGCCTTTAATTTGGGAACACTACACATTCTGCCTTTCCTATTTTCTAGCGTTGTCTGGATGGTAATTGGTTTTTGTTTGAGGTTTGGTACCAGTTTTTCGATAATTTTCCATATGTAGATTATAGTATCCCTCTCTCTTCTTCTTTCCAGGAGTACAGATTTAGTTTGCGTAGTCTTTCCCAGTAGTTGAGTTCTTTGCTGCCATCAATCTTGGCTGTGAAATGTCTCTGCGTTTCTTCTAGTTTATTAATTTCTTCCTTTTTATATGGGAAGTCAAATCTGAGCAGTATTCAAGTTTTGGTATGATCAGTGTTCTCAGCAGGGGAATCATTACTGTCTTGTCCCTCCTTTTGAACGTTCTTAGTACCTGTCCCGCGACTGTTTTTGCTTTGTTTATTGCTATCTGATTTTGTCTCGAATTTGGCATCATCGGTCATTATTACCCCAAAGTCGGCCGCTTTCGTGCTTCTCTGAATTTCTTGTCTATCTGGAGCATAATATGTAGTCTTTTTAAGTTCCTCATTTCTACCATATCTCGAGAGCTGAAATTTCTCGGTGTTAAATGTCATATTGTTGTCTTCTGACCATTTGTATATTTTGTTTGTGTGTCTCTCTGCAAGGCCTCTACTTCGCTTGCGTCGCTGATTTTTCTGCTGATCTTTGTATCGTCCGCAAATGATGTTACTATATTGTTGCTGTTTACTCCACTGTCTATGTCTCTTAGTATGATAATGACTGCGACTAGGTATATAACAACATGTGTGTATATATAACATATAATAACACAATCCGTCCATTGTATGCCTATGGCTGTCTATGTTATTGTGCATAAATTAAATGCACTACGGAATTTGTATATAATTTGGTTATAATTGTGCGTTGTATTATATATGTACAATTGTATTGCGTATAATTGTATTTTTGTGTATCACTTACAAATTCAGACTTAACTCTATGGCTGACTGCTACGAAATGTTAAATTTTCATGCAAACATATTTATAATATTACCCTGCAAAAAAATTTCATCATAAAGAATTAACATTAGTTGCTTTAGTTTCAAAAGAGTAAATTTTTCTTAAAAGCAAATATAAAATTTTTATCCAAAAAGACATTTAATGGAACTGTAATATAAAGCAAAACTATAAATAGTCAATTTGTCAAACACATTCATCACTCAGCGTGGTGAAACAAGAAGGGTACTCTGTGCGTTGCACGATGGATATCTCAGGGTGAGAGAGTGGTTCGAATCCAGTAAGGTTAAAAAAGTGTATAATTCTGCATATGAATGTGCATAACTGGATATATGGTAGTAGTTTAAGTTAAGAGTTAAATAAAGAAATACTAATATAAAAATAAAATTTCAGGGAATCCAGTTAGAGATGGGGTAAATGCCATTACTACATTACTCGTAGCGAGTGTTAGTAAGGGTTATGGTTAGTGAAATACTAGACCAAAAAGTTAGTCAACCTTCTGTTAGTCCATGGTTATCGCCTTTAATTCAGGTTAAAAAAAAAGACAACTTGCGACCATGCATTTATTACCGGAAATTTAATAACTTGACCATAATATTCGTTACGACTTCGTTTGTTCCAGTCATCTTGAAATTGATAGGGCATTGAAACGTTTATAGGAACGCTATCACTTCCCTCAAATGAGATCAATAGTAACCCATTGCTGCAGAGAATGTCCATATTGTTTGCGGTATAAAGGGTCATTACCACCTACAGCGCACATGCATAAATATTCTGTGCCAGAACTAAAATAGGAAATAAATATATCCTTGTATTTACAGAGCATTTCATCAGGTACAACAAAATCATATCTATTCCTGCCCATACTTCTGATATTATAGGCAAAACTTGTTGGAAAGAGTCGTGCAACACTTCTTTTCTTTTATCAGATAATCGCCCTTAGTTTACATTTGTACTGTTCAATAATCTTTGTAAATGGCTTATCTGAGAAACAGAACTACAAATTTTTTAGTGCATTGAGACATGTTTCTATGAACCTCACGGACTGGGATGAACACCTCACCGCTACCCAATGGTCTCTAAATGACTCGTATCATGGTACTCTTGGAGACACACCACACTTTGAATTGTAGCATTATGACAAACGCCTACCTTTCGATCTCAATAACTCTTCGATTGAAGAACCTATAGATCCGAAACATATCGCCGGTTAAAATGAAGCCCTTGTAGAACGTTCTTCCCAGATCTTCGATGAAACTCGAAAACTTTTGAACTTTCTGAACGAAGTTATGGTTCAAAAACAACATCATCAATTCCCACAACAACAACAAACAACCCCTGGAAATCGTTGTATGATTACCAACTTACGACCGCCAGGAAGAAATTGGAAACTTCACCAGAAATAGGAAGGACCATTCCGAATAATGGGGAACTTAAATTTCAATCGTTGTAGAATTCAACATCAAGATACAGTAAAGAGTGAAGTTGTACATAGTGACCAAATTAAAATTCCTGAAACGATGTACCATCTTCCATCCTCTACAAGGATTGAAGCGTCTGACCCAAGAGTAAGTGCTCCGCTTGCAACAGCAAATACGCTTTTCAAAGACCGTGATGACTATGAATGTAATCTTTGATCATCCCTCCATAAAACTGACGTACCTCCTTAAGCGGCAGAACACCATCTAATGTAGGAAGTCATGCCTCACCAGTAGAACCTCGCAGCGAGCCGCCCCCAGCCCCCTCAACAACCGAAATGGCTGTAGCAACTCAAAAAGATTCACAGAACTCACTCCGGAGAGTATCACCAGAAGCTCCTGCTCAGAGCCCTCCTTCACGTTCTCCATCACCTACCATTTCGAGTTCATTTGTAGCCTCCACAAGTTAGCTCAAAGGCCACTCACCCACTTTCAAGTGCATACGCTCGAACTCTCAGAACCATCCCTGGAGCCTAAAGATTGTCGACCAAAACTACCATCAAAACAACGACTAGGTTTCTGTCAAAACAATGGTTGAAACCTCCGACTACTAAGGAAAATTTTTTGAGTCACGTCCATAGACCGCCTCCTCAGTGTCTTGATTTGAGGATATAAAAGATATATTCTTTGGTGTTTCGAGAGATTCTTGGGCCGAGCAGTTGCACGTAAACACATCCACGCCGTAAATTGTTTACTAGTAATTTTCAACGACTTATTTCAATTGAATATTATTTGCTTTGATTTTCATTAAGTGTATAACTTTTGTCTCATAGACATTCTTCATTACCCTCCTTATATACAATATATATATATATATATATATATATATATCTTCTTCTGCAGCATTATTAGTCCCATTTATATGGGGTCGCTCTTGCGGATACTTCTCCTCCACTCCGCCCTATCCTGCGCCATTTCCTCCGTCAGGTTCTTCTCGCTCATGTCCATCCTGATGCGATCTCTCCACCTCATCCTCGGTCTTCCTTTCTTCTTCCTCCCGGGCACCTCCATAGATAATACCCTCCTCCCAACGTAGTTCTCGTCCCTTCTCATTATATGCCCATACCATGCCAGTCTTCTCTCTCTTCTCTCTCTCTCTCTTTGGTCCGCATGGTATCCTCTCTAGTTTTGGCAATAAATTTTACGGCTGGATGCCCTTCCTGACGCCAACCCTCCTCTTTTATCATGAATTGGGACCGGCTGGGGAATGGGCTGGCTTGCCCACCCGCAAACAGTTATATATATATATATATATGATGGAACCCACAAGGAAAAAGAAAAATGATTCCAAGGCCTTTCGTGTATTCAGAAGTACACCTCGTCAGGGAATGAAGGGAGAAGGCGAGATGACAAAAATATATGCAACGGGACAGAAAAACAAAAAGATTAGCACATAATTAACAAGAGTGAATGAGAGGCAAAAGGAATTTTAACAGGATAGTGTCAATTTTATACGTTCCCGCTGTTATTGAAATTATTTTTAAAATGGATAAATGTACATTCTAGAATATTCCTTTCATATCTCTGTTTTTAACGAGCGCTTTAGAACTATCCCACTTGATACTATAATTACATCTCTACATATGGTTAAACAATGCATTAGACTTATTTGCTGTTCTACACACATATTTATGCTGTTTTACCATAATATATAACGTTTTACCCGTTTGGCCTACATATACTGAGTCACATTGTATACATCCAATCGAATGCAAACAACCAACCACATTTTCCAGGCTATTCTTTATTAGGCGTGATTTAACAGTATTATTATACTTAAAGACTACACTGATACCAATTGCTTTAATTAAGTAAAGTCGGAAGATATTGAAAATTTACATGGTAAGTAGGCTAAGGATATTTTTACACTCAAATTCCTTTACAGTTACACTGTTATAATACCTACAGTATTCTTGGCTTTCCTAAGGCAGTTTCCGAAGGCAGTTTTTATACGTTTTATGTTAATGAAGATGATAACACTAAATTATCGAAAGATGAATTAAAAAAATAAATGTCTACATATGGTCTGGCTTTATTATTTATTATTATTGACCTCTGATTTCCGCGGATAAACAAAGGAGTGATATATAGAGTATATATTTTAATTTAAATCTCTTTGGTATAACACTGGGGGGCCCCATAGATGGAATACCTCGAGTGTACGACTCTTACTCAGGAGGTTCCGAGTTCGAATCCAGGTGGAGGTATATATATATATATATATATATAATGAAACCATGTACAGTTTTCGAAAAGAGTTTGTCTCCAAATTTTCTGAAAAGTATAAAAAAATTACTAATTGGTAATATTCTGTTCTCCTTTGGATATTTTATTCTTTTTAGTGACAAATAAAATTTGAAGTACAAAACTGAGTCATTTACTGACCAGTTAGTTTTCATTCTTTTTAGTTTCTTTCTTAGCAAAGTTTGTCCACTTCATGAAATAATGAAAATTTCAAATATCCTTAAAAGAAAAAATGGTAATAGGCTCAGAATTAATATGGTGGCACGCTTTCAAGCGCAAGTTGTCCAAATGAGAAGTGAAAGGATTTAGGTAACGTTAGTCAGCAATAATATTCCAATCTTTTAATTTATTTCTTATAATCATCTTCACCCTGCGAGAAAATGAGTGGATTCTGCAATACAGCATATGAACGATGTGTTTCCGCAATTTTGTGGAGCGAGTTGTCTCTAAGCTGCAATACTGTATCTCGATTGCTATGTTGTTCTCCGGCCAGGATGACTGCCACTTCTGATGTTGTGGGTACATTAAATCGACCCTCATGCTCTCCCTTTGGAGTCTTGTCTGCATAAAGACATTTTATACTTCTCAATCGCACACTTGAGGCTATTAACATAGTTATTCTCTCGGTGCAACATATCTTATAACTGTAATACTATGTCCAGCTTTGTTTGTCCAACACTGCTGCAACGCTCTCTTGCTTCGTTGACATTGTCACTCATGAAGAAGATTTGTAGAAACTTCGGTTCCTCATTGGATAAAGGCTGTAGGACACCAATGCGATGATAAACCTGACCTTGTACTTTGAATGTTGGCATATAGCCAGGCTCTCTGATCTCTCGTGTTGTACCAAAAGACGTCATCTGGAAGCAGTAACTGGATTTCCAAATATTGTTTTGGAAATGAATTACATCGGGAGTGTTGGATGTCATCAATGTAGTGAGTCTCAGGAGGATCAAGAAGAGGAGGCATGTGAATTTTGCCATTGCTGCAAACAGACGTGTTTTATCGAGTGTCCAGTGTTATCAATTGAAAAAGTGGTTTTCGTTGAGGTGTCTTTAAAAAAAAAATAGTGTTTGGTGCATTTTTAACTAAATTACTTCGTGTTACTAATCATTCATTAACGAATATATTTCATCTATTGACTTTATTCAGTACTATATTATTTGATTAAACAAAGGATAGTGCACGTGGCTTGCCTTGTTTGTTTTTCAAATCTATCAGAAAACGAGGAGTCATAAGGTTCATTTTCCCTTCTTTCGGGAGGTCAGGTAGAGTGTGGTTACACACCGTGGGTGGAAAAAAGGAAGTCGGTCGAATCGCGGACAGATAAGTACTATTAATACTCTTTCTTTTACAGATCTTTCGTCGGTAGCTTAATTATATATTCATTTAGTATAAATTTGTGTTACAAGAATCTGTTTCTGCGTTTCAGGAACATTTTTGCGGGTTTGCTCAGGTGACAGCGCAATAAGCACGCGGTAGACCTACGTTGTAATTTATTAATTTCCAAGCGCTCGTTTTTTTATTTTTTTGTTTTTTAACTAATTAAGAGCATGGCACCCCCGTCAAGTATTTGCAGTCGCTGTGAAGGGAAATTTGCCGCTTACGCGTTTACAATGGCTAATAATAATAAACAGTTAGTTTGCAGGTGGAGCTCAAGCATGGAAGTCCTGAGGAACGAGTTAGAACGTGAGAGGGAGGCTAGAGTTAGGCTTAAAGAAAGCGCGATGCTCCTGACGGCAAAATTAGAATCCCTTGAAACTCCAGTTAAGACCCCTACTGCCTCAGTTTCTACTAATAATATAAGTAATACTAATAGCCCTCTCTCTTCCCCTAGTTCCAAACCCTTCGTTCGAGTGCGTAATGGAGCCCCATTAAGAAAACCTGTCTTGTCTACCAGTAATAACAAACAATAGGTTTCTGTTTTAGGTTTCGAAGATGCTGATGAACCGGAAATACGACTCGTTGGCGATTCCATTGTTCGAGGGCAGCTCGAGGAATTCTGTGGGAGAAACCCTCGTCGGAGGCGCCGTTACTGCTACCCTGGGGCAAGGGTGGAGGATATAACTAATAGTGTTGACCATTTTACAGACGGTATCGCCGAGGACACAACGTATGTTATTCATGTCGGTACTAATAACGTTTTAAATTCTAGATCGGAAGAACTGCTGGCTAGTTACAGGGACTTACTAGAGAGATTAAAGGAAAAAACTAATAAGATTGTTTTAACAGGTATACTTCCTCGAATTATCCAAAGTAACGATTTCTACAGCAAGGCGACCTATATTAACAATAACCTAAAGTCTCTCTGCCAAAAGGAAGGAGTGCATTTTGCGAATTTTTGGGACAGTTTCTGCAGTAGGAGGGACTTGTTCCTCTGAGATGGACTTCATCTTAATGACGGTGGAGCTGCCCGTTTAGGAAGACTATATCGTAATACTGTCTCTTCTTTTCAGGCTGCCGTAACTCGAACGGTCCTAGCGTAAATTCCACAAATTTCCCCTGCGCTCGCGAAGTTGTCGCAATTACAAACAATTTGAAGGTTTTATCCTTAAATGCTCGTAGCTTACGAAATAAAATACACGAATTTTTTTCTTTAATTGCATTGTAAAGACTATGATTTAATTGCGATAAATGAATCGTGGCTTAGCACTGAAACACGTGACTTTGTAGGGGAGTATCAAATTAGAGGTTATAGACTTCTTGTTAAAAAGAGAATAGGTAGGCGAGGAGGCGGTGTTATGTTGTATACCAAAGATAATATTGCGAACATTATAGAAGTAAAGCATACAATTCCAGAACCAATAGATTCGACTATAGCAGAACTTAAATTGAACGATTCAAACTTGTTGTTGCGGTTATATATAGGCCCCTAATCAAACAGCTGATACGGACGAAGAGTTATATCGTGAACTAAAGAGAATAATAGGTAGTGAGCAGGCTTTAGTTATGGGTAACTTTAATTGCGCCAACGTGAATTACGATACAATGCAGAGAGACGCGGAAGGTAATCGTTTAGTTAATTTTCTCGAGGATAGCTTTCTTATTCAAAATGTTGGGGAACCTACGAGGTTGGACAGTATTTTAGATTTAGTAATAACTACGGATGATAGGCTAATTACTGATCTTCAAGTAATAGAACCGTTAAGCAATAGCGATCACAATATGGTAGAGTTTGTCC
This sequence comes from Bathynomus jamesi, assembly GCA_023014485.1. Classification (NCBI taxonomy): domain Eukaryota; kingdom Metazoa; phylum Arthropoda; class Malacostraca; order Isopoda; family Cirolanidae; genus Bathynomus; species Bathynomus jamesi. The sequence goes on along the minus strand of JAJOZX010001167.1, from coordinate 853,840 downwards.
TCTCAGTAAGTCACTCGAAACCAGCTAACTCGACTAAAATTCCTAACTTCCAACATGCAGACTTTTGTAAATTTCGAGATAAATTGTCACACGTCAATTGGGAAAACGTAATGGGGAACTCCAACGCAAAACTAATGTGGGAATCGTTTGAAACAGTATTTAGGACTATAAATGAGGAATGTGTACCGTACAAAATTAAGCGTGCGAAAGTAAATAACAAGCTCTTGTGGTTTACTTCTAGAGTATGAAACATTATAAAGAGTAGAGATAAGGCTTATAGGCTACATAAATGTGATAAAGACAATTTGTGGTTACGAAACAACTACATATCTCTTAGGCGTGAAGCGAAAATTGTGATAAAAAAATCCAAGCGCGAATTTGAAATCTCCATAGCTCGTGACGGTAAAGAAAACCCTAAGCGATTCTTTCAATACGTCAACAATAGAAATCCAGTAAAAAGTGTCTTGGGGCCGTTGAAAAATGTTAACGGAGATCTAGTTTCTGAAAACAAGGAAATGGCTACCTTGCTAAACGAATTCTCTATGTCAGTTTTCACTATAGAAGATGTAACGAATATCCCTTCGGTCATAGATATAATACCCTTTGATAATGGTAATATTTTGGATAATATTGTGGTTAGTGAAGGGGAGGTAATACGCTATATTGATAAAATGAAAACGCGTAAATCACCGGGACCGGATTCCATATATCCCATACAACTAAAAGAATTAAAAGATAGCATTGTTGTGCCGCTAACAAAGATTTTTAATGCGTCTATTTCTGAGGGGTGCGTACCAGATAATTTCAATTTAGAAAACGTAACACCTATCTTTAAGAAAGGCGATAAAGGTGCGGCGGGAAATTATAGGCCAATCAGTTTAACGTCTGTTGTAGGTAAGCTACTGGAATCAATAATTAGGGATCGTATAGTCGAACACTTAGAATTGCATAACTTAGTTAGAAATACGCAGCACGGTTTTAGGCGAAATAAATCATGCTTAACTAATCTTTTAGAATTTTTTCAAAGTATGGTTGACGTTTACGATAGTCATCGGGCGGTTGATGTAGTGTATTTAGATTTTCAAAAAGCGTTTGACACCGTACCGCACAAAAGACTCATTGAGAAAACTAAAGCTCATGGAATCAGGGGTGTAGTAATAAATTGGATAGAAGAGAGGTTGCGAGGTAGGAAACAGAGGGTGGTCGTTGATGGAGCGGAGTCGTGTTGGGCTAATGTAGCGAGTGGCGTTCCTCAGGGTTCTGTATTGGGCCCCTTGCTTTTTCTTATATATATTAACGATTTAGATGTCGGCCTACTCAGTACTGTTTAAGGCTCATGGAATCAGGTGTGTAGTAATAAATTGGATAGAAGAGTGGTTGTGAGGTTGGAAACAGAATGTGGTCGTTGATGGAGCGGAGTAGTGTTGTGCTAATGTAGAGAGTGGCGTTCCTCAGGGTTCTGTATTGGGCCCCTTGCTTTTTCTTATATATATTAACGATTTAGATGTCGGCCTAGTCAGTACAGTTTCAAAGTTTGCAGATGTCACGAAGCTAGGTGGAAGGGCGATTAATGACGAAGATAGAGTAAAATCCAGAATGATCTGAATAAAATCGTTGATTGGTCAGTCACATGGCAAATGAGATTTAACGTCGATAAGTGCAAAATTTTACATATAGGTTCGCGTAACGGTAATTTTGCGTATAGTATGTCAGTGAAAGAGTTGATAAGCGTAGAGAAGGAAATGATTTAGGAGTTATAGTCACTGGTGATTTAAAAGTAGCGAAACAAAGTACAGCAGCTGTCAATAAAGCGAACAAAATGTTAGGTTTTATAGCTCGGAATTTTGAGTACAAATCGCGCGATATTATAGTTCCTCTTTATAAATCATTAGTTTGACCCCATTTGGAGTACGCGATCCAATTTTGGAATCCGCATATGCGCAAAGATATAGACAAAATCGAAAGAGTTCAAAGACGAGCAACTAAGATGATTCCGTCGCTTTGGTCAAAGTCGTACGAGGATAGGCTTAAAGAGTTAAAATTGACTACACTCGAGACTAGGAGGCTAAGGGGTGATCTAATCCAAGTTTTCAAAATTATGAATGGGTTCGATAACGTAGACAGAGATAGCTTTTTCGAAATATGTCAATATAATAGGACTAGAAACAACGGGTGTAAGTTAACTAGTTGAAGGTTCGAGACAGCAGTTGCCAAAAACTTTTTTACACATAGAATAGTAAATAGCTGGAATAATTTGCCGGTAGAAGTAATTAGTAGCACGTCCATAAACATGTTTAAAAATCGATTAGACGCATATGTTGATAGATTGGGTATAGTTTAAGGTAGTAAAATTAAGGATTGGATAAGATAGATTTTGATTCTCTTTTCATTAAAGATCACAATAACGAGACTAGAGGTCAGAGTATGAAATTATTTAAGCCAAGATGTAGAACAAATTTAAGAAAACATAGTTTTACAAGTGTTGTGGGATATAGGGAGGCAGCATCTTGGGTTAGGGGATACTCTCTGTCCTTACACACCCCATTTAAAGAGATTCCTCTGCCGAGCGGTGCCCCCCATAGTACTGTGAGGTATTGAAAAACTCATGATCTTCACTTGCCCCACAAACACCTTTAAATGGGAGACCCAAAATGGGTGCACACACATTTCTACATTACTGTACAGTCTTTACAGCCACACCTACACTTTTCCTCCTAAGTATATATATTGTAATGTATATGGTTGTAAATTGTGACTTGGTCAGCAAATGATATGGACCGTGACTTAATTTTGGTTGGCAAGTTACTGGTATTGATGGATACCGTAATGAAATTGACTTGATTCTTTGGCTCTGATATATTTGCATGTCGGTTATAAATGGATATAGAGTGCAACATATTTGTGGATTGTAGTCTATTATGACTTGATCCTCTGGATCTAGAGATTCTATCTTTAGTTTTAAATTGATAATTAATTAGTTTTAAATTAATAATTATCTAGTTTTGTAAAAATTGGTTGTTGGCAATGTACAGGCTGTTTTTGCGTCGTGGAGCCGCCTCGATGGGCCGAAGTGGCCCCTAGTGTGCCCACTATAAAAATTTCATGTTCTTATGTTCTTTGTGGTTCGGAACCCACGTAAAATTGTAGGTCCCCTCCGCCACCACGGAGGACATGCACAATACACAATTACGAACACAGTTAAGTAGACCAGCAATGAGTGGATCCTAGGGTCTTTGTTGGTCTGAAACCTTATAACATTATAACGTCTCCTTTCCACCTTAGGGCATGGCAGTAATTGCAAGAAACGGACATAGAAACAATGGAAACAGATGGGTCTGCAACATAATCCAAGTCAGAATTGTAAGCAAAAGCTGACTTTTCTTTGTCTACCCAAAGGCGAATTCTGGCAGCAGCCATGGCTTGTCTATTCATCATTTGTCGCCGTTGCTGTTGTTCTTGAGTTTCAGTAGTCCTTGCAGCAGCCATGGACTCTTTATTCACCATTTGTCTTTGTTCTCGTTCTTCTTGAGTGTCAGTAGTCCTTGCAGTAGCCATAGACTCTCTATTCATCATTTGTCGCCGTTGCTGTTGTTCTTGAGTTTCAGTAGCCCTTGCAGCAGCCATGGACTCTCTATTTACCATTTGTCTTTGTTCTGTTTGCTGTTGACTTTCAGTTGCACTTGTAGCAGCTATGGACTGTCTATTCATCCTCTGTCTTCGTTCTTCTTGTTCTTGTGTTTCAGTAGCTCTGGCAGCAGCCATTGACTGTCTATTAATTCTTCGTCTGTCTTCCCGTTGTTCTTGACTTTCAATTGCCCTTGTTCCAGCCCTGGCCCCTCTAACCAGCATTCGTCTCCTTTTCTCTTCCTTTTGCATTTCAGTTGCCCATGTTGCAGCCCTGGTTTGTCTGTCAAGCGTTTGTCTTCTTTGTCGTTGTTCTTCACTTTCGTGAGCACGGGCTGCAGCCACAACCATGCGTTTCCTTTCCCTTGGGTTCTTTCAGAGATTTTTTTTCTTTTTCTAGGCGCCATCTGAAAAGCAATAAATTCCAGTTGTAGATCAATCCTGTTTAGATGTAGAGATTTTCTTAGGGTTTTGATGCGAGGAGCCACACTTACGCAGGCATGTATAAAAAGAACACCAAAAAAAATTTGTTTCGTATATAAAATACAATTATCTTAATTAAAGACATTCAAATACTAAATAATAAATTAAATGTAAAATATTGACAAAATTAAAAAATATGTCGGGCATGTTTTTTTTATGTACTCGCGATATATTTTTTATTTTTTTAAAATTAAATAAATATTTTAATAATTTAATTTATTAACACCCAGGTGTACAAACTCGGGACCTAATCAAAATGAATGAAAATGAAATGAAAATGAAAATGAAAAGATTTTTTGGCAGACTATAGTCCATATGACAAATATTATTAATACAATGACAGTTCATATACTAAGGATAGAAATATATACAATTGATTAGAAATAATACTGTAATGTCGAAGTTAAGTAGAGCTACAGACAGACGTTTTCGTACCAAGAAGTCCATGGCTTAGAGGATAAACGGCAGGACTCATGGATAGCTTGGATGATCGGGTTGGTTGATTTTTTAATTCCTTGCATTAGACTGTATTGAGCACGTCTTATTACCTCCGGGAAGCTCGGGACATTGCGGGTAGCAAACATTTGCGAAGGTGAGCATCTCGGGGGTAATTTATGTAAGAGTCTAAAAGACCTGTTGTACAACAAATTTAGGGTTCTGCCAGAACTTTTTTTATAATTCACCCAAAGTTGCTGTCCGTATATACTACTGCAGAAAGTACGAAAGAGTGTCTTTAGCTTCACTTGTACAGAATCGAAAGTTCATTATGGTCATCTTCGCTTTAGCACACAGGCTTCGAGATTGTTTTCTTATATCCGAGTCATCACTCAAGGAGCTGGTAATAGTTTGACCCAAATACTTAAACTCTTGTACTTCCTCAATTACTTCACCATTCATTTTAAACCTTATATCAGCTGGCTGATTACAGCTTTTAGGATGAAATTGCATAACCTTAGTTTTTGTAACATTAAAAAAGAATATGTTTCTTCGAATACTCTTCGCACACTTTTAGTAGCCGATCCAGACCTTTAACAGAGGGACTTATTAACACCATATCATCGGCATAAACTAAGTTATTTATCCTTGTGTTATCTATACAACATCCCACTTTTGCCGCGTTAAGTGAAGCAATTAATCCGTCAATATACACATTAAACAGCATAGGGGAGAGCAAGGAGCCTTGTCTCACCCCGCAAGAGGAGCCAAAACACTCGGACAGTATATGTGTGAAGTTTCATGTTTGTAACTGCTTCCATTTTGGACCTATGGCTGGAACAGACAGACGGACAGACTCACACACACACACACACACACACACACACACACACACACATCCTTTTATTATATATATATATACACAGTGGTCAACGGTTATAGTAAACACACTTAGAGTAAACCAACGGGTAGAGTAAACAAACATCAGGGAACGTTCCCGGGCATCGGGTGAAACCCTACGTTTATAGTAAACTTCACCAGTTTATAGTGAACTTACCAGTGTTGAACGCTACCCTTCAACACGTTGCATACTGTCGTAAGCAATTCGTTTCAAAAGAAAGTTGAGGATGTTGTAAGTTTGAATCCACTTGACGATGTTCTTATTCCAAAAGAGATCACCATGGAGGAATTCAACAGCCTCCTAGTTGTCGACGAGAAAGTAACTACACATGGAGAGCTCACTGACGAGAACTTATTTACCGAGATGATGTCTGCCAGGTCATCTGAGGTTCAACGAATAGACAAGGAGGGCGATAGCAACGACAATTTTGAACCACCCACCAACAAAGAAGTATCGCAAGCTCTCCATGTTCTTCGTCGGTTTTCAGCAATCGAAGGTTTAGAAAATGGTCATAGAGGAGGCCCGATCATTCATTAACCAAAAAATAGTTTCCAATCGCAAGCAAATATCAATTAACGACTTCATTTCTAAAGATTAATAATTATTGTCAATTTTCAGTAGTAATGTATTGTCAGTTTTAATGTATCTCATAGTTATTGGACATTTTTCTCATTAATAAATGATTTTCTTGCTTCTTGAGATATTCATTAGCCTTTTCTAGTAGAAATCTTGCACTGCTCAGCCACCTACGGATATAATAAACATTTGGATACTGTATAGTAAACTTTTGACCAGAAACCGACCAGTTCAGTAAAAATGAACCATGAATAATTCTTATATTCCTATACTATCTTATTCATTCGTGAAATTTTTATATTCATTTATAAAGTTCTTGTATCCATTTGTAAAATTCATGTGTTTATGTTAACCCCGCCGTCTATGGCCTGGGTTGGTTCGAAGTCGACGGGGGTTCAGTTAGGTGGCAGCAACGGATGTTATTATTCGCAGTAGTTTTCTTTTATATTACTCTCCGAGTTCTTCTATAGTGGCTCGGAGGACTCTGGTAGACTTACTAAAATTCTCAGAAGATTCCCAGATTCTTCTTATAGCGTAGCGGGGAATGTGACTGACTAAGTTCCTGAAGAGAACAAGGTTCGAAGGAGAAGATAAAGACTATTTCTTACTGGATTTTACTGCAAAAAGGTACAGGTAGTGCTCAACCTTTGAATCTATTTCTTAATAACATATGGAAGCTTTTCTTTGGGTTTATATACCCCAAAACTGCTAACATCATTATTATTAAATGTTGAAAAGGCTGCATTATTTTGCACAATATTTGAAAATAAAGTAAATCTTTTAGCTGTGGTAAGGTTTAAACGAATAAACAAGATATTTGTAGATGAAGCCATATTTTTATCTTAAACCGCGTATTTTCAGATCTGATGCTATCATGATCTGCCAAGTTAACTAAAAGTGGAAATTGAACTATGCATCTTTACACTAAAATATGCATACGAGAAACAATTAAAGGTTTAAGATTTACAATGAAATGCTTAGGCAAGACGTGACTTCATCTTTATATGAAGAGAGAATGTACACAAAATATGAACATTGCAAAGCTTAAGCAGGATTCATTATTAAGCGAAATCTAAAAAAAATGATTAAGAGACTTTGAAAAGACAAGTCATCAATTATTTGGCAAAGTAGAAAGCAAATCAAAAATTTTATCCAAACTCGCGTTGAGCAAGTTTGGTCCTTATGTAAAAATGAATACACACACGTACAATAATTTAGGGTGGATCGATTTTACATTGTTTTCGATTTCCATATTCTAATAGAGACAAAAACTTGCGCATGCATGAGAAAATAGCCTCTGCAAAATCTTAGCTTAATAGGTAATCATCTTCTGCCCCCGGCAGAGCGATGAAAATCATATTTTAGTAGTCAAAAACGTATTTTTCTTATAATTTTTAAAATATTTCAATATGCATCAAAATTATTCCTAATAACTATAAAGTCGATGAAAAAGACCTCATATGATCGTTTTTCCAAGCGCGTTGTCCTACGTTAATATCTTTTGACCCCGGCAACAACGTCAAATGTTGAAAAAATAGGTAATTTATATACATATTTTCAGATCGGCTCTTTGTCTTAAATAATGCATTTATATATTTCCCATAGCATTTATATCGTTGCTTAGGCATGAAATACACACACGCAAAATTTTATGACTCTAGGCTAGGGTTTAAAGGTCATCTCTGGTGAGTGCTGCCAGCAGCTGCTCTTCAGCTCTCGCGGCTCGAAATCCAGGTAAGATGGCGCATTCCAGGTGGCTGACAACAGCAAATAGATTTCTGCGCCTCTATGTTTCAACCAGTGAACCCTCCAGCACCTTCAACGAAATTGTGCGATTTATTATGACAGTTTACGCACCAATTTGGTTTAAGATAAAGAAAAACTCCAGTTTCACTGAGGGCGCAAAACATTTTTTCGAAATGATGCGTCTCTCTCTCAGACCATGCCTCAAAGATCTAAGACAATCGCCAACAAAGTCCTCCGTAGAAATTCTTTCTTTGCTCACCCAGAAAATATTTTGATCTCCATGCTACATGCCGATGAGCAACACATAAAGAATTGGGATGGAGAAGAATATTAAAAGCACGATCAAAACAATCACCAGCGGGGAAATTCGAGCCTTCGCCATGCCTGAGCTGCTCTACGATAGTCAAAACTATTACGAAATGACAACTGGCAAACGGCTGAGGTGAACCGAACCCCCGTTACAAAAAACAATACTGATACCCGATAAAAGAGTTTGTGAGACGGGAGACCAGCCTGATGGACTGATCCCACTATTCCCTTGTCATACTCAAAGCGGTCGAGAGACTCATCAAATAGTAACCGAAGCCTATGCCCAGTGTAAGTGGAATAGAGAGAGGGCCGGATTCATCCGCTCCGTCTCCCTCCGAACAAAAATTCCACGATTTGATTCTAAGAAAGATTACCGTTTGTAAATCGACATGCCAGCCAAAGGAAGGGTGGTGGGGCTGGATAGGGTGAACTCGACGTACAGCCACCTCCTCGTGGTGAGTTCTGGGTGCTAATTTTATAAAATTAGCAAGCGAGGAGCTGTACTTAGTACTTATCGTACTTATAACATCGCATAACGTAATTATAATCCACATTTAGACTTTTCTCGGGGACAGAGATATTATACTCTAGAGTCATAAAATTTGGCGGTGTTATTTCATGCCTAAGCAACGATATAATGCTATGGGAAATATATAAACATTATTTAAGACAAAGAGCCGATCTGAAAATATGTATATAAAATTACCTATTTTTCAAACATTTGACGTTGTTGCCGGGGGCAAAAGATATTAATGTAGGACAACGCGCTTGGAAAAACAATCATATGAGGTCGTTTTCATCGACTTTATAGTTATTAGGAATAATTTTGATGCATATTGAAATATTTTAAAAATTATAAGAAAAATACGTTTTTGACTACTAAAATATGATTTTCATCGCTCTGCCGGGGGCAGAAGATGATTACCTATTAAGCTAATATTTTGCAGAGGCTATTTTCTCATGCATGCGCAAGTTTTTGTCTCTATTAGAATATGGAAATCGAAAAAAAATGTAAAATCGATCCACCCTAAAGTCTGCCTGTCTGTCGTACATACATTTGATTATAGGCACTATATAAAGTTAAATATATACGAATATACAGGATTATATAAATACATGAACCATATAACACATGAATTTTTAAAATGGATACAAGAACTATATAAATGAATACAAGAATTACATGAAGAATAAGATAGTATGGAATATGGGAATTATTCATGGTTCATTTTCACATGGCTCTTCCCTCTAGAATGATATTAATATAATAATGTAACATCCTAACTAATGCTAACTAGATGATAACTATGGGTTTTATAATACAGATTTATAATACAGTCTAGTTCACGTGGTCTGGGTACGCACTCTTGGTCCTGCATAAATAGTTTCATGTTGTTCAGTGTCTCTTGTTTTTCTTTGTTCCCAGAATGATCTTTTCACCACAAATATACCGAGGATAATAGCACATACAATAATGATACTAACGTCAGATGTTGAGAAAATTGTTACAGGTTGTAGTATTTGTAAGAGGTTATTTTGATTATCAGCCGAAATTTTAAACCGGTTCAATTGATCATTCCATTCAGGGGCATGTACCTCGGGTAGGATGGTTACAGGTTTTATGGAGAGATTTAAGATCTCTATGACGGGATAAAATTTAATTTGCGACGGGAAGGGGTATGAGTTATTAAGGGTAACCTTGTACAGGTTGTATATTTGGAGGGTTTTTGAACGCAAGGAGCAACCAACTGGTAGCCGAATAACCATAGGGATTGTGATGAGGGAATAATTCGACGGACACTCGAAAGTAACGGCAGCCTTGTTCGCGAAAGAAACCCAGATGTCTGGTCCAATTCGTAGTTGGACGGTTTTAGGGGAATGCAATTTTTTAAATGAACATACCGGGGCATGCCGGTCACGAATTAAGTCGATAAAGCAAGACCTAGTAGTTTGAAAAATAACTGGTTTGAGTGGAGGGCAAACGAGTTGTTTATTTCGTTGCGGGAATCGGCAATGCCGGACGTCGCTATCTGACATCACAGAATAGGCTGACAGATCTTTGGTGAGGAAAAGGTAAGGTGGTACGGTGGGTAAATACAACCGATAGACATTAGAGTTGTTTTGGTAGGGTGTTGGGAAAGGGTGAAATTTATATACGTCATAAGTGAGTACATCGAAAAATGGTATAATTATGAGGTATGTGTAGGGGCGTGGTCCATGTACAGTCCAGGTGTATTCTAGAAATTGGGGGTAATTAGTGGTTGAGTGGGAATATGGTGATAATTTTAATTGTGTCTGGGCGGTGTGAATCAAGGACTGAAGTGTTTCCCATGGTATTGGTGGAAAGAGTGTTTTCCATGGGCTAGCTGGGTTGCACGCAAAACCTTGGAATGAATCGTAATTATTTGTTGTAAATACTTATCGATTAGGTTACTTGTAGGTTAATATCTCTATTAATTCTAGATATCTTTGTGTTCTTTGTATTGAGCTAACATGGATTCAAGGTATGTGAATCTGTCGAAAGGGAGTGGAGGAAGCGATTGTTTTCGTGTAGTGACCTAATAGTTTGTTCTAACATGTGTCCATTATACTGTCGTTTTCGCGCGAAGAGATTCAATTGAATTCGATTTTTAATATCTTCTTCGGTTGCTAATCCGAATAAACCCTTGAATATTTTTCCTCCTATACTATTAGTCCCCTTTATTTCTTTGATTAATTTTTCCGAGTTATGTGTTTCCGTTTGTATCCATGGTAATGCCAATATTTCTGATAGGCGCGTGTTGTAGTTCGAATATTTTCCAAGGTATTTTCTAACAGAACGCGACTAATCAGATCTTTTCCCTGGAAAGAACCCTGAACTTTACTTTCAAACGTTTTTAATTGGGTTTGTATCTGAAGGAGATTGATCTTGATTCTAGCAGGGGGTTGCAAATTGATAAAAGGTCCGCGTGTCCTTTCAAAAATTTACCTTCTGCAAGCTTTTCTATAACAACTCCGGTAGAAATTTTAATGCTAGGGCTACAAGAGTAAATAATTTGGAAAATTATAAGGGGGACAATTTTATTCATTTCTACGCCTTAGTTATACGGAGCGGGGTGGCGTGTGGATACTTGTGTTTGGGGCGAAGGGGTCGGCCTCGTTTTGGTGGCAATGGGGTCGACCGTTAAGCTCGGATTCTGAGCGGGTTCGTTTCTTATGTGAAGGTTCTAGTTCACGTGGTTGATGCATTGGCGGGCGGTATGTAGGGTCCGTGCGTCGATCATCAATCGGTGAGGGTGGTGACGAGGAGATGGTGGAGTTGGAGGAGATGGTGGAGTTCCACTGAGTGATCCTCTCGAAGGAGTTTCTCCAGGGTCTGGTCCGATGGGACTTGGTTCTGGGGCCTCCTCTTGTTCAGAGATTGGCTCGAGTACTGGTGGTATTACGAGGTACCAATCTTCGTCATGGGTAGTGGTTCCCGCGGTGACCACTTCAGTTTTTGACCTGCTCGATTTGTTAATACCTTGACCTTTCGAAGGATAGGCGGCTCGAACGCCTGGCAGCTGTTTTTTGGGAAGGTGTTGTTCGGCAGCTATCTTCAAATTGTCAGCGTGAATGATTTAGTTTGGAATGATCCCGGAGGTCGAGGATTTCATAACGATTTTTTCCGAGGTTTTTCATAATCCTATATGGGCCATCCCATTTTGGGTATAATTTGCGATGAGCACCTGGCGGTTTCACGCTCTTCAGATAACATCGCATACCGACGATTATAGTCCGTTGACGGGGATGACGCCTATGTTGCTCTTTCCATCTGGGTTTCGTGGTTGGTCTAGGGCATAGCGGATTATGTCAAAATCTTGAAAGATCGTTCAGCTAGTTGCTGATTTGCTTCTGCCATCTCGGAAGATGTTAGAACTGCCGGGTCGATTTGGTCGGGCAAATCAAAAGGTAGACGCTTGTCGTAGTGATAGAGGACGAAATGAGGGGTGTCCCCGATGGACACATTATAGCCATTGTTGATGGCTGTTTGTCATGGGAAGGGAATCATCCCATGTACGGGAGGATGCATCGACAACGTGGCGAAGGGCCTCTAAGATCTTTCGATTGTGCCTTTCCACTAAGCCGTTTGCCTGCGGATGGTATGCCACAATGTGTGTTTTTAATTTTACACATGTTACAGAGTGATTCGAACAGTTTGGACGTGAAACTAAGAGCGTTATCCGAAATTAGGATGGAAGGAGTAGTATGATTCTGGATGACGCGTTCCACTAGGGCTCTGGCCACAGTTTCCGAGGTCTGGTCTGGAATGGCAGCTACTTCGCTGTAACGCGAGAAGTGGTCCGTAAACACAATGATGTACTGGTTTCCCTTGATGTTTTGGGGAATGGTCCCAGTATATCCATTCCAGTTCTTTGTCAGGGCCTTTGGCTTACTGGATATTTATGCATAGCTGTGGATGGTACGTTGCCCTATGTTTTAAACACGACGGACATTCGGCGGTGTATTCATGTACCTTTCTGTTCATTTCGGGAAAATGGTATCGCTCCAAAAGACTCTTGATGGTGCGATCCGGCCCCATGTGGCCATACAAAGGTGAGTCGTGACAAAGTCCAATGGCTATATCGACGAGATCCTTTGGTATCTCCACGAGGTCGTTTCCATCTTCGTTCCTGAAATGTACGAGCCCATCTTTGAGGTTGTACTGTTCTTTTACCTTCGATGGTTCCTTTTGTTCCAGGCGCGCCCGAAGGTTTAGGGTGTGTTGGTCCTGTTGTTGGGAGTATTGCAGACACTCGTAGTCGAACACTGGAAGAATTCCTATTTTATTCACTTGGGCGTCGGGCTTGAGCCACGACAATCCGTCTGGAATAACTTTAAGTTTTTCTGGTTTGTATACGATTTTTGCCGCAAAGTCCTGAATCAACAGAGCCCATCTACTCAACCGTCCTTCAAGTAGCTTCTCCTTGAAGAGGTACGTGAGTGGCTTATGGTCAGTCTTGATGGTTACATCTTAGCCATAGACGATATTTCGGAATTTTCTCAAAGCCCAATATACCGCTAGGGCCTCTCGGTCCGTAGTGGAATAATTCCGTTGAGGTGCAGAGAGAAGTTGACTGGCATAAGGAATGGGTAATTCCACACCGTTTACGTCCTGTAATAGGACGGCTACTAGTCCATAGGCGGAAGCATATGTGGCGATGACAAAGGGTCTTGTGTAATCAGGATATTGTAGGATGGGATGACAGGTTAGTTTGCCAATTAAAGTTTCAAAGGCATGTTGGTGATCGGATTCCCAGTTAAATTTAGCGTTTTTCTGGAACAAATCAGTAATGGGTTTAGCTATATTTGAAAATTGGGGGATAAAATTCCGATAGAATCCGACAAAACCAATAAATGCACGGGCGTCGTCGATGGTTATGGGTACAGGGTACATTTCCAGCGCTTCGAGTTTGGCTGGATCAGGTTTAATTCCTGTGGACGAGAGTAGGAATCCTAGGTATACCAGGGATTCTTGTAAAAAATTGCACTTTGCAAGCTTCAGTGTAAGGTATGCTTTTCTCAAGCGTGATAGCACATTCTGAAGACGTTGAAAGTGTTTTTATGTCCGAACTGTAGACGATAATATCATCAAGATAAACGCGAGCTTCGACACCTAATAGTTCGGAAAGGACTATATTCATCAACCTAGAGAAATTAGCAGGCCCATTTCGGACTCTGGAAGGTAAAACCTGGAATTCGTAATGGCCTCGGTTAGTGGAGAAAGCAGTCAATGCCCGAGATTCGGGACTGACCTCCATTTGCCAATAACCGGATGCTAAATCGAGGGATGAAAAAAAATTCGCTCTCCCTAAGTTCGGAATGGTTCCTGCATGTTGGGAATCGGGAAACGGTCCGGGATGGTAATGTGGTTCAGGCGTCTAAAATCTATACAAGGGCGAGATGTTCCGTCATTTTTGGAGACGAGAATCATAGGAGCGGACCAGGGACTAGCTGAAGGCTGAATGACATCCTGCTCCAACATGGCAGTGATGTGTTCCTCAATAGTGACTAATTGGGAATGTGGAACCCGATAGGGGGGAATGAACATGGGTTTCGAATTGGGTTCCAGCTTGATATCAAAAGGAACCAAATTAGTTCGGCCCAAAGGATTTCCTTTTAGGGCAATCACATCTCTATTTCTTATCAGGAAATCGAGAAGTGATTCCATTAGATTGGGATCCCTTAAGGCTGGTGACTCCTGAAGGGAGTGTTCCAGACATTTCTTTTATTCTTCTTTCAATACTGAAGGGTTTAACTCTAAGGAACTGGAAACACGATTTATCTTACTGGTGGGGAAATCTGAATCTATTTTTACTGTGGGAACAGTTCCTATTTTCTGATTTGAAGTTAATTCTACACTGCTTTTTCCTTTGTTGAAACAAACAACAGGGATAGCTGAATTCTGACTCTGACTAAGGACTTGGGCAATAGGAGCATCTCTTTTGAGATTACTTTTCTCTGTAATCAGAGTACGCTCTGACTCTAATAATTTTCCTTCACTATCGACTACTTTTGCTAGGAAACAAATCTTCTCATAAGGTGCTACTGTTATATGCTCGGTAGGGCATATGAAAAATTGTGAATCTGACTCTGGTTCGGCAACTAAAATTTGCCTTATTTGCTGAATTGAAGCTGGCTGAACTGAAACTGGCTGACTGGAAACTGGCTGACTGGAAAGTGGCTGACTGGAAACTGGCTGACTGGAAACTGATTGACTGGAAACTGACTGACTGGAACTGACTGTGTTGATCAAACTGGATTCAACAACTGGAACTGATTACCCTGAGGTCTGATTTCTGGAGCGGTTGTCCCTCTGGATGCAACCGGCTGACTTGAACTGCTATCAAGTGGATGGGGTTTCCTATTTCTTTCGGAAATCTGGATTGAACTAATTCTACTAGCATTAAGCTGTCTGTGATTCTCATGGAGATGGTGTGTCCTATTTCGACACTTTACTAGCTTTCCGTCTGGGTAAATCTCCAATTGATTCCGGTTAAAAAAATCCATACCTAGTAGGATATCTGTCTGAAAGGTGGCGTCTGTGTCCACTATAAAACATTTCGCGGGGTATACCGCGTTTCCAACTTCTAAATATAATTCAGTTTCTCCATATGTAGGTATAGGTGTGCCCGTAACTCCTCGAAGTTGACAGGAGGGTGCCTTAATTTCATATTTGTAATCTGTACTTTCTAGTAATTCATCTACACATTGTTTCTTAATTAACGTCGCGTGTGCTCCTGTATCTAGGAGAGCAGTTAAATCTTGATTACACTAGGCAACAAAGATTTTGTTACAGAAGACCAAATAGGTGCTCCTAGCTAATTTCGGTATGCTGATTTCAAATCTATAATTAGATTTTTTCTATCACGTCTAGATTTTGTGTAAAATGCAAATCACTTTTAGTAAAATTTTCTACCACGTCCAGATTTTGGTTTTAATCGGCTTAATGCCAGTAATATGAAACTTGCTTTTCAAGGTTAAAGCAATTTTTTTTTGCCAACTATATACAAATTCGAACAATTTTGATAAATAAAATTTATCCCGAGTTGGCAACACTGAGTCAAGAGCATAGTAACGGGCAACGGCCCAACGGTCAGTCGCTACGTGACAGTCAAGCAGAACGGTTGTTGAAGCTCTCTGCTGATGAGCAAGTGACAGGTTGTGGTGACTTGTGTGTTTTTATAGCATTTGTTTTGTACTACGGTGTGTATTTCTTTTTATTTTGCACATCGTAATAATTACTTTCTACGCTTTTTCAGATATTGTATGGTAATTCAAAATGGCATCAAATAGACGTGCTTGTGTAAATCACCCAGACAACTTCTGCTTTGTCTGTGGACAATATACACCTAAGCCACAACGTAGAAACATAACAACAAAGATTAAACTTGCCTACAAGTGTTATTTTGACTGTAAGTTAGGAGACCAACAGAGGGACTGGGCACCACATATTTGCTGTGCACAGTGCAATGCAATGTTAATAGCTTGGATGAATGGTAAAAGAAAAGCTATGCCGTTCTCAGTCCCCATGGTTTGGCGTGAGCCGAAAAATCACTTCAATGATTGTTATTTTTGTTTGACAAAGATTGCTGGTTTCACAAGAAAAACAAATCAAAGATCACGTACCCAAACTGCGATCAGCAATGAAACCAGTACCACATGATGAAACAAATCCACCACCAGTTCCACCAGCAACGATAACAGACAGCAGTTCATCTGAAGATTCTGCTAGTGATATAGAAACAGGGAAAGATGGCATATATGTTCCAGATGCAAATATTTCCCCACATTTGTTAAGTCAAGCGGAGTTAAATGACTTAGTGCGCGATTTGGAATTACCAAAAGAAAAGGCAGAGTTGCTTGGTTCAAGACTTCAAGAATTTAATCTTCTCCAACCAAACACCAAAGTTTCCCATTTCCGCCATCGCCATTTGCAGTTTTCATCATTTTACTTACAGGAAGAAAACGTTTGTTTCTGCCACGATATCAGTGGTCTGATGCAAGGGATTGGCTGTCGCTATGATCCAAAAGAATGGAGACTGTTCATTGACTCTAGTAAAGCTAGCCTTAAAGCTGTATTACTGCACAACGGCAATGAAAAAACCTTCAATACCTGTAGCACATGCCACTGGCCTTAATGAGACTTATGAATCGATGAAACTGCTGCTAAGACTCATCAAATATAAGGACCACACATGGAATATTTGTGGCGACCTTAAAGTTGTATCATTAGTTCTTGAGTTACATTTGGGCTACACAAAGCATATGTGCTTTTTGTGTCTATGGAACAGCAGAGATGACAAGAACCACTACAAAAAACATGATTGGCCATCTAGAACTGAACATGTTGTTGGTAAATACAATGTGAAACACCCAGCACTTATTGACCCTCAGAAAGTACATCTTCCACCACTTCACATTAAACTTGGCCTTATGAAAAATTTCGTGAAGGGTATGGATCATCAAGGTAGTGGTTTCCAATATTTAAAGGATAAATTCAAAGGAATATTGACAGATGCTATGCTAGAAGCTGGAGTTTTCACTGGACCACAGATCCGCAGTGTCATCCACGACTCATCGTTTCCATCTAACCTAAATGAGAATGAACTAGGAGCATGGACATCTTTCGTTGAAGTTGTCAAAAATTTTCTTGGAAACCACAAAGCTGAAAACCACCGTAAACTCGTAGAAAACATGCTTAAATCTTATGAAATAATGGGATGCAGAATGTCTTTGAAAATTCATTTTTTACATTCTCATCTTGACTTCTTCCCGGCCAACCTTGGGGCTGTAAGTGACGAGCATGGTGAGCGCTTCCACCAACAGATCTCAGTTATGGAAAACAGATACCAAGGTAATTTCAACCCAAATATGATGGGAGATTATTGTTGGTTCCTGCAGAAGGAGAGCTCGTCATCCTACAAGCGACAAAGGAAGAGGACACACCAAAGTTTCACTTAAGAACAGGAATTTGCCTTTTAGTAGTAACAACAAAATACGAACGCGCTTTGGGTGGATGGTTGGGCGCAGGGGTGGTAACTCCGCCAGCGGAATTCCGCTGTCTGTCTTAAGCCAGAATAAAGGAGGAAAGACATCCCTGTTCACTAATTATTTAAGTATGCTTAACATAAAACGTGGCACGGAAAAGTAGCTTAGACGGCTTTCGTAATAGAAGCGGGTGAGAAAAAAAATGAAAATAGGGGTTTTCGGTTACACAAAATCTGGACGTGATAGAGAAATTTTGATATCAGATCTGAAATCAGCATCAGCGCTTTAGTAGGAATCAGTAGTTCACGTGTCTGTAACAAAAAAAAAGTTGAAATTTGTTGCCTAGTGTTATCAGTGCTACAATTTATTATTATATCTAGGAGGTCCGCACCTATTATCCTGATGGGGAGTTTGTGTGTGTATCTGGGTTCATTACTGTAATTTAGGAGGGAGGAGGTTGAACTGCTGCCTCCAATGTAGGGTCTAAAAAAGGTCTCGAATTGTCTTCTATTGGGAGACCTGGGTCATATTCTACGGGATCACCATACGCTGGAGGGTGTTCTTGAAAACTGTAATCTTGGGAAAATGATTCTTCTGCGGGTACATCTACGTTCCGAACTAACCGACCTTGCTGATTGTACTGGGGTTTGTACATGGGGTAATAATGTGATTGACCCTGTGGTCGTAATTTATTTGGTTGGCGGTTCGGCTTAGGCTGGGAATGGACTGGTTTCTGGGGATTAGAGGACTTTTAGGAACGTTGGTGGTTTGGTTTCTGAAAGTGGGGCCTATACCTTGCAGCGGCTTTATCGGCACATTTTTGGCGATCGCCACGGCGATGACCATGTTCGTGACAGTGGGAGCAATAATAGGGATAAGTGCATTGACTTATCATGTGCCCAAAGCTATCGCAGTTAAAACACTGTGTAGGAGGGTGTGTATTCTGGGTTTCAGGGGGGCTTATTTCTGGGGTGGTGTCCCCTGCATTGGCCTCGATTTATAGGGTTGTTGTTGTTGCTGCTGTTGGTGTTGTGGTTGCTGCTGCTGAATGTAATGTACGGGGATTTCTCTACCCTTTCAGTAGTTCTGGTTTGCTAAATCTGGGTAATGTGCCTGTGTTTTATTTATAGCTACACTACAGGTTTGTCAACATTTAAAAATTCTTGAAACTTTTTTTTAGGTGCTCCGGGTAGGTTTTGGTAAATTGTCGTTGCTACTATAAGGTTTCTTCGTTTTGAAGTGAAAGTAATGCCACATGCATTTTCTGCGGCTCGGAGGGCTTCTCCTACGAGTTTATGTGTTCGTGTAATAAAATTGTTTAAATCTTCGTGTTCCTCTTTCTTCCATTTAGCTTGGAAGACTGCTTCTAACGTGGCTAAGGGTTGTGGAAGTGTTATTTCTTTAAAAAATTCTCATATGTTTTGTTTAAAATTGTCCCATGTTGTAGCTTCGCTAATTGATGAGACGTAGGTGACTGTGTCATGAGCATTCCCTTCTTTAGGGTCGATAAATTTTTTTGCTTCCCTAATTTTAATATCATCATCGGTGATGTTTTCGCGTAAGAAATGTTGCTCTAAATACTCAATCCAAGGTCTTACGCGTGGTTCAACAAAGTGATTATTTATGGTTCCCTTAAAAATGAAAACAGTATGGGGAAGGTTTGCTAGTCTGCCTAAGTTAATGTACGCTGGGGCGGGGGTTTGAGACTGAGACATATTGACTTGTTCTGGATCTGAAGTTTGTGTATTTGGGAGTATGTTTGAAGGGCGCGGGGTAGGCGGAAAAATGGGTGTAGGTAAATTTTCGATGTCAGAAAGCACACCGTCTGAATCGCTCATATGTGAAGGTACTATTAATGTGTTTTAATTAGGTCTGCTTGACCGATCTTAATTTATGGAATGGTCACTTAAGGGGTTTTCCTAACTACACTATCTAAAAATATACACATTAAATAAATGCACAATAATTTGCCTAAATAGGGGAGAATTTGAAAAGATTGCAAACAAAATAGAAAATGTAAAATGTAAACAAGATTTCACTCGAATGTACGTGAAGGTATGGTAATACTGTGTTTGGTACATTAAATAAAATTATACTACACTAACTATAATAGTGAAAATAACTGAAAATAACTCTGAAAATAGCTCTGTGAATTTTAACTCTGTGACATTAACTCTGTGATATTAACTCTGTGACATTAACTCTGTGACATTTAATTCTGTGACATTTAATTCTGTGAGAATAACTCTGTGACAATAACTCTATAATAATTAACTTCTGTGACAATTAACTTCTGTGACAATTACTGTTTCAATAAAAAAAAAATGTATCACTGGTGTCTGAAATGTTCACTGTGTTTTTTTGTTAATTCTGGCTCAATACTAAATATTAACTGTTAATAATACTGACTTCAAATGTTTAGAGATTATTTAAAAAAGAGTTTTGTACTTAACACGATTCCTACGACAAAATCCTTTGAGACGTGTCCTGAAGACGTGTCTTGCTGGCCATTTGTTCTTGGATGAAAACTAGGCGTGGAGAACTTGGAGTCGTGACGCACCGGGTCAAGGGTGGATGTGACGAACTAGAAGTCGTGACACGCCGGTCAACAGGGTGTTGGTTCTAGTTCCAGGGTCTGGAAGACTGGAAGAATCCTGGAAGCAGAAGTTGTCAGTTGTGAAGATCCTGGTTAAAGGGTCGCCAGTTGTTAACCCCACCGTCTATGGCCTGGGTTGGTTCGAAGTCGACGGGGGTTCGAGTTAGGTGGTAGCAACGGATGTTATTATTCGCAGTAGTTTTCTTTTATATTACTCTCCGAGTTCTTCTATAGTGGCTCGGAGGACTCTGGTAGACTTACTAAAATTCTCGGAAGATTCCCGGATTCTTCTTATAGCGTATCGGGGAATGTGACTGACTAAGTTCCTGAAGAGAACAAGGCTCGAAGGAGAAGATAAAGACTATTTCTTACTGGATTTTACTGCAAAAAGGTACAGGTAGTGCTCAGCCTTTGAATCTATTTCTTAATAACATATGGAAGCTTTTCTTTGGGTTTATATACCCCAAAACTGCTAACATCATTATTATTAAGTGTTGAAAAGGCTGCATTATTTTGCACAATATTTGAAAATAAAGTAAATCTTTTAGCTGTGGTAAGGTTTAAAAGAATAAACAAGATATTTGAAGATGAAGCCATATTTTTATCTTAAACCGCGTATTTTCAGATCTGATGCTATCATGATCTGCCAAGTTAACTAAAAGTGGAAATTTAACTATGCATCTTTACGCTAAAATATGTATACGAGAAACAATTAAAGGTTTAAGATTTACAATTAAATGCTTAGGCAAGACGTGACTTCATCTTTTATACAAAGAGAGAATGTATACAAAATATGAACATTGCAAAGCTTAAGCAGGATTCATTATTAAGCGAAATCTAAAAAAAATGATTAAGTGATTTTGAAAAGACAAGTCTCCAATTATTTGGCAAAGTAGAAAGCAAATCAAAAATTTTATCCAAACTCGCGTTGAGCGATTTTGGTCCTTATGTAAAAATGAATGCACACACGTACATACATTTGATTATAGGAATTATATAAAGTTAAATATATACGAATATACAGGATTATATAAATACATGAACCATATAACACATGAATTTTTAAAATGGATAAAAGAACTATATAAATGAATACAAGAATTACATGAAGAATGAGTATAGGAATATGGGAATTATTTATGGTTCATTTTTACATTTATATGGTTCATGTATATATATAATCCTATATATTCGTATATATTTAACTTCATATAGTACCTATATTCATATACACTATATGTACGTGTATGTATTCATTTTTGCATAAGGACCAAAATCGCCTAACGCGAGTTCGGATAAAATTTTTGATTTGCTTTCTACTTTGCCAAATAATTGGTGACTTGTTCTCTTTAAAATTTCTTGATAATTTTTTTTAGATTTAGCTTAATAATGAATCCTGCTTAAGCTTTGCAATGTTCATGTTTTGTATACATTCTCTCTTCGTTATAAAAGATGAAGTCATGTCTTGCCTAAGCATTTAATTGTAAATCTTAAACCTTTAATTTTTACTCATATGCATATTTTAGTGTAAAGATGCGTAGTTCAATTTCCACTTTTAGTTAACTTGGCAGATCATAATAACATCAGATCTGAAAATACGCCGTTTAAGATCAAAATATGGCTTCATCTTCAAATATCTTGTTTATTCGTTTAAAGATTACTACAGCTAAAAGATTTACTTTATTTTGAAATATTGTGCAAAAATAATGCAGCCTTTTCAACATTTAATAATAATGATGTTAGCAGTTTATGGGTATATAAACCCACAAAAATTCTTCCATGTTTATTCTGAATTAGATTACGAGGCTGAGCACTACCTGTACATTTTAGCAGTAAATTGCAGTAAGAAACAGTCTTTATCATATCCTACGAGCCTTGCTCTCTTCAGAGAACTTAGTCATTATAATCTCCCGATACGTTACAAGAATAAACGGGGAAACCTCAGAGAATTTAATATGCCCCCCAGAATCCTCCGAGCCACTATAGAAGAACTCGGAGAGTAGTATAGAAGAAACTACTACAAGTAACAAATCCGCTGGTGCCACCTAACCAGAACCCCCGTCGACTTAAACCAACCCAGGCCATAGACGGAGGGGTTAACACTATAACCATAGTCCACAGTGTGTGTGTGTATATAATATATTTTTTTATATATATATATTCACTTTACCGACCATCTAGCTTTTGGCAAAGTTAAAACCACGCCCACGAACCATAATTGGATGAAAATTGGTGAAGTGGGAAATTACTAACTAAACTTATACGAACCAATGGTCTAATTAAATAAAATTTATAGTAATATGTAACCTAAACTTTTGGCATCGAAGGATATTATGAATCTTAAATTTTCATATTTGAGTCATAGCAGCTTTGAATTACGGAGGAAGATAAAAATATGCAATGCTGGAGTTGTCTATCATCCTACGCAATATCTAATTCATATGACGGAGTGGAGTTACAGCTTTATATAAGTGCGATCCGAGCCACGAGTCGCGACATAATCTGGACGCAGAAGACAGTCTCCCATCCAGACCCAGTGTCGCTTTTCTTCGTTTATCAAAATCGAAGGGAAGCGGTGTTACGACATTGGCCACAACGTAGCCTTACAAAGGCAGATAAACGACTATATATTTATATATACATATATATATATATATAGTCCACCAAAAGTTGTATAAGTTTTTAAGCCTTTGGTTTGAAGGCAAGTTGTAAATTATATTGTTCTTTCTACGTACATGGTCTTCCACCTTTACAGAGGACTGAAATTACGTCAGTTGTAATGGTATTGGTGTATCATTTCATTTAGTGGTGAAGCAATTCCTAACAACTGCCTAAAAATATTCTGTTACATATTGCCTAAAAATAGGCAAAAAAAAATATATATATACATATATATACACTCTCTCTCTCTCTCTCTCTCTCTCTCTCTCTCTCTATATATATATATATATATATATATATATATATATACACATATAATATATATATACACACAGTGTGTATATATATATATATATATATATATATATATATACACTGTACATACAGTATATTGCAATTTGAAGTATACCAGTCAAACAGGCAAGCCTTTAGAAATAAGAGTAAAACAGTACAAAGAAAATGTCAGTTCCAGTAGAAATAATAGTACAATATTTCTCTATGTAATTAATAATGACCACAGCATGAACTGAAGAGTGCAACGCTTGTAATCAACAGTTTTAATTTAATTAAGAGAAATACATTCGAAACTCTTTGTATAAAATCCATTCCAAATATTAACTTGAGTCTTGGCATGTATGAACGAGATAACATTATCTGGGAAGAGATCACAAATCAGACTAATATTTCAGAACGGTTCGAAGAAATGTACACGAGATACACAGAAATACTCTATTGTATAACCCTTACAAAAATTATTTGTTTTTTCTATGCTTCTAATATAAAGATGTGTGTGTGTGTGTGTGTGTGTGTGTGTGTGTGTGTTTTATTTGCTTAAACTCCATAAAATCTGTTATCAGTGAATAAATTTAAGATTTTAATTTGGTTTATGTACGTATTGCTGTAAATTCGGAGCTGAGTGGACAACGAATTTTTTATTTTTTACTTTACATTATTACAGAAATGGAACAAAATTAAAGGCTAATTTTTGTGAATATATATATATATATATATATATATATATATATATATATATATATAAAATGCAAACCCACAAGAAAAAAGAAAAATAATTCCAAGGCCTTTCGTTTATTCAGAAGTTCACCTCGTACACCCTGACGAGGTGTACTTCTGAATACAAGAAAGACCTTGGAAACATTTTTCTTTTCCTTGTGACCACACCATTCATTCACTTCACGTGTCTAATTGTGAAATTCATCCCATGTGCATAATATATATATATATATATATATATATTATATATATATATATATATATATAATAATGTGTATGGAACACGGGACTCTTCTAGGATTAAATGCACTCTAGTCCCAATAAGTAATTAATGGTAGATGGCAAATATGAAACTTTTTTTTTTAGACGGCTACATTTAGAATCTCGACTTACACCAAAACTCTTTGCATTTGTATCGGATAGAATGCACATCATCGAGAGGGGTAACTCTAATATTTTTAGCCAAAATCTAAATAATTAAACCTTAACCGGAACATGAAGCGTCCACTTTCAAGGCCTGTTTAATGTAATCCCACTCAGAATGGTCCCCTGAGATCATTTTTATAGCTGTCTAGGTTAGCTTTAAAACCTAGACCTTGTCCCCAAAGCTGGGTTTTATGTTTTGCAGATAGCTGGTGAGAGAAGTTATATGTTGGGATCTCTTTGAGAGTGACCCGTTGCCTGCCTTGGGCTTCTATCATGAAAAAAAAATTTGGTATTTGTCACCAACCATTATTTATTCAGACTAGAGTGGATTTAGTATCCTAGAAGAGTCCCGTGTTCCAGGCATATTAATTGTGTTATCTGAGGGAATCATTCGGAGTTGGATTACACACACACACACACACAACACACACACATAATATATATATATATACATATATATATATATATATATATATATATATATATACACACGAGTATAATATAAAAATCGCCCTTTTATCTTGCTTCATTTCCGTAATAATGTAAAATAAAAAATAAAAAATTCTTTGTTCACTGAGCTCCGAATTTACGGTAATGCGTATATAAGCCCAATTAAAACCTAAAATTTATTCACTGATAACAGATTTTATGGAGTTTATGCTAATAATAGCGTAGACACACACACACACACACACACAACTCATACAGCTATTCCCGATACCTCTCGCATCCGCTCTCCCGAGTACCAGTCACTGAACACAACGCGCGACATTTCTTATCCCAAAAGTAACGGAGACCACTCCACCTCTCTCCCCTACAGTCAAAATCACCCTCTTCTTCCTGAGTAAAGTTTTCGCTCACCAATCTTTATATATTATTATTTTTAAATAACACGGAAATGGGTAGCCAGTTTCTACAACCTTGTAAGATTTGCAACATTACAACCAATTTGTCAAAGGCAATTAGATGTGACTTTGTCAATTTCTCTTTAATTTTAACTGCATGAATTGAAAAGATAAACATATTACTCTTATAGTAACTGCCAAACAACTAAATGGAGTAAGATACCTCTGTGAAAGATGTATACTGGAAATAAATTCGTTTACGGTTTATAAAGCAGAAAGAGATACTGAAAAAGCAGCCAAAGAAGAAAATATAAATAACGAGCAGAAAGTAAAAAAGAAAGGGTACGAAGAAAAGTAAAACAGAAGTAATGTGAATACCAACACACGAAGAGGGTGAAAATATGATTGAAACAAAGGCACAAAAAGAGACACAAGAGGATCAGACGGAAAACTACCGTGACTAGAGTAAACAGCAAAAAAACAAGAGGAAAATCACGCTAATAGACTGAACTTATCTTCAAATAAGGAAAGGAAACAAACAACGAAAACAAAGGTCCCGAGTGAAAATGTGGAAATGTGTATGCAAGTACTATGCAAAGGGCAACAGTGCAGCGGTATAGTAAAATTTTTATAAGGATTGTGTATTTGGTGATAGAAGCATGAAACTTGGCACACTTGCAGAAAAATCTATATTGAACATATTCAGATATGAGGCCACTTGATTTTGAACTATTTTGCATACGTGCAATCATATTCCAAACTATGGCCGAAAAATCACATCGATCCAGCTTTTTTTACACACAGATCTTATACTGCCTCCCTAAACAAGTTCCAAATGAAGCAATTTCCTGGATAATAACTATTTATTAATAACACCGCCCTGCGAATTCAAATTTGTTGCGAGTTGTTTCAATGAAAATGGGTGATTCTAGGCAATAAAGGCATGCTCTTTTCAGCTGTATATTTAATTTTTCCATCACATCAAGGTATTCCACAATCACAAGTGACGTATAGATAAGAAAATGTTACCAATTAGATAAGAGAACAGACGAATCATATGGCATGTTATTCAATTCAAACATTTTACAGTAGTAATGCATAATGGAAACAAAGCTGCTTTTTTACCTATAGGAGCTTTTAAGGCTGTTGTGAACAACTTCCTTGGAAACAGGAAATTTGATGACCACAAACAAATAGTTAAAGACATGATCCGAAAATATCGTTTGCTGGGATATAGCATGACTGCATGAGTGTTAAGATACACTTTCCTAGACTCTCATCTTGATTTTTTCCTAAAAACTTAGGCGCGGTAAGCAAGGAAGAGGGAGAAAGATTTCACCAGGATATTTCAGAAATGGAATGGAGGTATCACGGAAGATGGAATGTTCGAATGATGGCAGATTATTGTTGGTCTGAAGAGAGATGTACCGAAATCAGTATACAAGAGAAAATCGACGAAAAGAAAGTCTCTTTAGCTACTGACTGCTGTAATAAATTTAATGCATTGCTGTTGACGAATGGTTGGTTCAGTCATCCACAATTTTTATATATAAATATACTGTATCTTACTTAAATCCGTGTCTACGCGTATTATATATATTAGTGTATATATGTAGTAATAATGTGAATATGTGTGTGTGTAATATGTATTTCTGGGCATCATTAAATAGGCGCCAGTCACATGGTTGGTATTCTTTGCCCATCGCCTTTACCAGACCTATATCATTGCAGTATACCAGTGATCCTTCAGTCGAGAAAAAATTGATGAAATCTTTTTCCCGATGTCTGTACCAGTAGAATGTTGTCGAAGGAGCGAGTAGATTCTATTCTTTGAGCATCGATCCCAGAAGTTCTGCCGAGTCTTTCGGTAATGCTAAATCTCTTACTAGGTCATTGAGATCACTCTGACTCGTCAATTTTGGCGACTGATTTTCGGCCACAGTATATTCTTCGTCATGTTCATTTGAACATGACTCTGCTGTTATTGAGATGTTGTCTACATCTGAATCAAAATTTTCAAAATCAAAAGGCGGTTTCGGCACGGGAATTTCACTTGAATGTGGCACAGAGAGGATGGCTGATGGAACACTCGTATATGTGATGTGCCTCTTATTTTTATTATTATATCCAGCCACGTTTGTCATTCATGCCGAAGTAGCAATCGTCGTAGTGATTTCTCGGTTCTCTCCAAATCATGGAAATGGATGCCGAAAGGCATTTCCTGCTTCTTCCCACAAGCCCACTGACGCAAACATTCCATACAGGACTTACAAACATAATGTGGAGCCCAAACCTTGTCTTGGTCGTCGATCATACAGCCAAAGTAGGCGTGGTAATGCTTTCGTACTTGTACGGTGATTTCTTGCCTTTGTTTAGAAGTAGGAAATTGTCTGCATATATAACAGAATGAATTAGGTGTATTATTACAAACTCTCGGCATATTTAATCCAAATCTGAGAAAAAGAAAATGTACATTAGTTCAATTTTGAAATAAAATCCGATGCTTACGCATATGAAATTCAAAGCAAACGAACTCAAATTGGAAATATAAATGCCCTTTTAGTCATATGAGAGAGGTACAGTTGCCCGCATATGTAATGTTCCTCGCCTCACAGGCGACTCCGTACATGTGGCAACGCCGCAGTGTTAGTCAAGGTACCCTAACTGGGGAAGGTGGGGTGGAGGGGGGACAATCAAGTCCAACAACATATAACACAGACATATATCTAAACGACAATTGAATGTGCAGTCATTGACATACAAGTAATTATGATGTAATGTCTGTGTTCATAAAGATAAACAATTAATTTGATCGGGAACAGCGTTGAACTCCACGTAGTTTACTAGTCTGATACAGTAATAAGGTTCTATCTATTGTGACTACTGCAAATCTATATGAACAGCTACTACAACAGAACTTTTTATATACTAGTGAATGCGAAATGCTCGCTTGCAGGAAATTTTCGCGTTTTTCGCGTAGGCTATAGTTTACGCGAAAATATCCAACAGGCGAAAATTTGACAATTTAAACTAATCTTTGGAAGCTAGTAAGAAAATAAAACTTAGATCATTAAGATACTTTATTTGAAAAGTAAATTCAGTATATTGTAATAAAACATTGTAAAGTAAAAGCAGTAAAAACATTTTAAATTATACTTAGGCTAACCATATTTCCTTGAGACAAAAACGGGACATTGGGATGGCAAAAAAGGGACGGGGGTTATGTAATATTCTGTATTCATGAAAAAGTAAGTACATAAACATATTGAGCTTACAATTATTCTTCAGTGACAGAACCCATACAAAAACCCATACAAAACGGTACGTATGGTCAGCCTAATTATACTGCCTGATTACTGTATAACAAGAATGTCATGAATGCTGCTAATTTCCCAACCCTTCCGAATGGTCTCCCTCATTTTGTGTAGGTTATCCCATGCAGAAACAATCCATTTAGCATGAATAGGTTTCAGTGTGGAGAGCTTCAAATCTATCTTACCGAGAGATTAATTTACGTCAAGTGCTGCTGAAACTTTATCTGCATACCAAGAGGTAAATCTTGCCTTGATATACGACCTCAACCTCGACCAATCACAGTCCAAAATGAATGTCGTCATTCATGACGTCATTTTAATCTGTTGACCGCGAAATTATTATGCCACAAACTCGTCCAAGGATATGAAAGAGCGAAAATTTACTGCCACGAAATTAACCTGATTTACAGTATATATACTTATAAATTCGTACAATATTATACTAATGTTTGTGAAATGACGTTGATGGGCCAAACCGAGGTGTTGACATGGTTACTGGCTTGATCTATGCTTATACCATATTTCTACACCGTATGACGAACACCGAATCTGAAAATGAATCCAGCTCAAGATAAAATTGCACAGCGAGGCCGGATAATTGGTATGCGGGAAGCAGGCCTCTCTGTAGCTGACATAGCCATGGAACTGGGAATTTCGAAGCCTACTGTTCGATGTTGGGTGTAAAGGTGGCAGGAGACTGGGAATCTGCTAGATCGTCCTAAGTGTGGGGCACCAAGAAAGACCACCCCAGAAGAAGACCGCCGAAGATTAATCAATGAAGTGCAGAACGATCCTATCAACAACGCAGTCGCAATCCGGGAGACACTACATATGGGCGTGTCAGTGGACACCGTAAGGAGACGGTTGCACGAAGCAGGATATCACCACCGTACTTCTGCCAAAAAAGGAAGGATCGAGGAACGACATCGTTAGGCCAGGCTCTCGTTTGCTCGCCACCATGTAAATGATGATCTCCCATACTGGAGCAGAGTTATCTTCTCTGACGAGAAGACGTTTGCGTCTACAACTCACGGCTGTGTTCGGTGTTGGCGACAGGACAACACGAGATATGCCCGCCAAAATATTTACGAAGTGACACGGAGTGGGGACGTAACGGCGAATGTGTAGGGATGACTGCACCTGCAAGGACTAGGAGAGGTGACTGAGATCCACGAGAGGTTTACGGCAGATCAATATATAGAGATCATGGAGGAGGTAATGCTGCCTTCTGTATACACGTATGCCTTGCCCTATCCTGAGCGGATTATCTTTATGCATATTGTATTTGTGTGTTATAGATATTATACTATTACTAGAGTAAGATTTATGTATTACACGCATTTGTATGTCCGGTTTCACAGTTACATGGGACGAATAATGGTCATAAATTTGTTCTTTAACTCTTTCAGTACTATGACAACACTTTAGGATTTTATTCTGGATAACTGCAGACTGTATTATTTGTATAACGGCGCACAATTATATTTAGTTGAGAGAAACCCCTAATACATAGGGGTTAAAACCTATCTCGAATAGTGGGTTACTGATGAAGCGTATGGATGAGATATAATTTTACTTTTAATATTTAAAATCCATTTGCAGGACAACTCTCCCATCCACACCGCCAGGATTGTTAGAAGGTGGTTCGAGGAGCAGCGAAATCTAGAACTACTGGACTGGCCTAGTAAGGGGTGTGACCTCAACCCCATTGAGAACGTGTGGGGAAATGTGGTGAACTCGTGGGAACATGGGCAGGGCAAACCAGCCGCCAGCTACTGGATCACACTCTGGGTGAGTGGGAGATGTTCCGAAGAAACCCACACACCATACATAACCACGTTGCATCTATGCCACACAGATTACAAGATGTAATAGTCAATAATGGGGGATGGACCAAATACTAACTATGAACCGGGCATAGCTATGCCATTTATGTTAATCTCTGGCAAATTGTAAGCATTTTGTATGACTTCATCATTTCGTATGATAAACTATTTAGTGAAACATTCTCAACCATTAAATATTTGTTATAATAAAGAATTGGTGTTGTATTGTATATATATATATATATATATATATATATATATATTTGTTAAGATCCAATAATATCTTCACATTGGCAATGCAACATAATGCAACATAATTGATAATGCAATATAAAAGGCATTAGCCACAAACCAGTGGTGATATCCTGCTTCATGCAACCGTCACCTTACGTTTCCACTGACACGCTCATATGTAGTCTCTCCTAGACGGCGACAGCGAGTAACCATGTCAACACCATGGTTTGGCCATCAACGTCATTTCACAAACATTAGTATAATATTGTATGAATTTATAAGTATATATAAATATATTTATGCTAGTATAACCGTGGATTATTCTTATGTGATTTTGATAATCAGTTACTGTTATTCAGAACGAAACTGTTAACAAGTTCTTTGTGTAACTGTCGATAAGCCATTTTCCACTAACTCTCTCTGCCCCTCTACCTCACTCTCTCTCTCTCTCTCATATATATAATCGTGTAGATTATATATATATGACGCGTTCGGTGGAGAAGGGGCGAACGCCACAAAATTCGAAAAATGAGTTTTTTGTCGTATAATTATCCTTTAAAACCTTTGCTTTACCTATGCAAAAAATTAGATGTTAGTCTGCACTCTTTCACGGTAAAATTTAGGTTTTAATGTATCTCAGAGAAATTCACTCCGCATCATTGCTTCACATTGAACACATCTATCTACTTTCTGGTCACTCGACAATGCCCTGTGATGCTCAATTTGGCCAAATTGAACAAAATATAAAAAATAATTACAGCAATATTATTTACACCAAAAAAGATTATGTTACGGCCATAACTACAGCCGTTTCGCAGCGCTTCCTAGTTGTAGAAATGAAACACGCTGATTTTCTCGATTTTGACGTCCTAAAAACGTGCTTTGTCATTAGGAAATCAACAACTACTAAATTTACAGATGCAAGAAAGTTAATATTTGACTTTCAACACAAAGAAGGCTACGTAATATCTACTGCATACCGCACAACCCCAGATAATAGCCATCCCGTCAGACTGCAGAAAGGGAAAAATCCAACAGTGTCAGTTTATTCAATCTAGCCCAGCAGACACTGCAACCAAAGTATTCCCAATTGCTGCCAATAACGAAGGAAAAAATAAAAGATCTCAAAGAATTATCAGACCTAATGCCTGCAACTGCAGTGAACTATTATACAAGATTGTTAAAGGAACTGGAAGAAACCGAAACAGTTGAAGCAGGTAATACAACATTCGACGAAGAGGACCAAATAATGGATTACACCAGTTAACATCAGAAGCTATCAATAAATAATATTGTAAAATTTCTTGGCGTTTTATTATATCGACATATTACACAACAATATTTTACTCAAATATGTGTTCAAATTCATACAACATTTCAATAAACCGGAAAAATACAAAGGTTTAAAGTTTACAAACTTTAACTGCATTTTGTGACATAATTCGAAAATGTTGCGTTCGCCCCTTCTCCACCGAACCGAACGCGTCATATGTAATTGTGTAGATATATGTAATCATGTAGATTCGTAAGTTAGTAAAGGTTTAAAGCTACACACGAACTCTACAAACAGTTTTATTAGTATAATAGTATTGTTACATAATGATTTAATATACTCGACACAAGTGGGTGGGGAAAGGGTATAAGGGAGTGTGGAGGATGGTTGTGTAATGTCTACTTTTGGTTCAAATTCACTAGTATATAAAAAGTTGTATTGTGGTATCTGTTCATATAGGCTTGCAAATCATAATGGAACCTTATTACTGTATAAGACTAGTAAACATGGAATTCAATGCTGTTCACGATCATATTAATCGTTTATCTTTATGAACACAGACATTACATTATAATTAGGGGCAGTTTAAAAATTACGTAATGCTATTTTTGCTAAAACTTGACACCCTAAATCCCCCAGGAACGTTCCGTAACGCTAGACCAGGCACCCCCTAAGATGTTATGTAACACTTCCCCCACCCCACATCCAGAGGCGGATTAAGACACCTCGGGGCCCCGGGGCAATGAAGAGTATGGGGGCCCTTTTCTATAGCTTTTTATTAACAATACATGTACATGTACAATACAGAGTACATTTACACGAATAATGTGTACGGTGCTCAGGCTAATTGAGGAACAAACTTAAAAGAACCTTAACACAGTGGATTTTGCCGTTTGCGGAAAGCAAACAGTATTAAACAAACTTTACTTTAGGGCCTTTAAAACAAAATAAAACAGGGAATTTGGCAGTTTGTGTACTCTGTCAGATTTAATCAAAGAAGTTTGCGAAATCTCGAATTATATCATCGAAACTCAGTTGATTGGGGGGGCCCCTCAAGCATGGGAGCCTGAGGCTTCAGCCTCAATAGCCTCAGTGATAATCCGCCACTGCGGTCCACACCCCACACGTTACGGAGTGTTACGGGTGGTGGTGTCAGGTTTGAGCAAAAATAGCTTTACGTAATTTTGAGCGGCGCCTTACCTGTATGTCAGTGTTATATGTTGTTGGACTCAGTTGTCCCCCCTCCACCCCACCTTTCCACACTTGGGATACCCTGACTCGCGCTGCGGCGTTGCCACATGTACGGAGTCGCCTGTGAGGTGAGGAACATTAATATGTGGGGAACTGTATATTTCTCAAGAAATAGAAGCGTTTGAGTAGAATAACCTACATCACATTCCTATCAACCCTGACGTGCCAGATACAAATTATGCATTGTATTTTAACTCACATACAATGGGCTTTACTAAAATACTATAATTTTCTAAACAACTCATACAGCGCAGGGCAGTGTAATCTGACATGTTTAATGCACACGTTGCTTCATCTGATATCAGTTACATTAAACAAACTCAGCCTTGAGCATACAAGCATTAAGCATTGTCACAAAGATTAATATTGCAAAGCTGTGGAAAAAACACTACTCTAACATTCTTAATAGTGTGAGTAGGGATAATCTTAAGATAGATTGCAGCGAAACGATTGTGGGAGGGACAAGGGAAAATATTTTGATATCATTTTCTGAAGTAAAGAGGTTAATTAAAGAGTTAAAGACTGGTTCTGCGTCAGGGGTAGATGACTTATCGAATGAGCACTTAAAATATGCAAATGACGTAGTATGTCTGCATATATCATTGCTCCTATCAGCCATGCTTGCTCATAGCTATATCCCTGCAGAGTTCATGAGGGTATATATCTTGCCCCTGGTCAAAAATAAGTATGGAGACATTCTGTCCAGCAATAATTACAGGCCTATTGCTGTCGCTTCCTGCTTCTCGAAACTACTAGAAAAACTCTTGTTACTCCGATTAAATGATTTCCTATGGACATCTCCTAATCAGTTTGGCTTTAAAAGGTCCCACTCAACTGACCTGTGTATCTATGTACTTAAAGAAACAATATCTAAATACATTGACAGTAATTCAACCATTTATAGCTGTTTCCTTGATATAAGTAAGGCATATGATAGGGTGAACCACAATATTTTATTTGCAAAACTAGAAGACAGGAAGGTTCCCATGCACATATTAAATTTATTGAAATTTTGGTATTCCCACCAATCTTTCACTGTTAGGTGGGGCAATGTACTATCCGAGTGTTTTGGCTCCTCTAGTGGGGTGAGACAAGGCTCCTTGCTCTCCCCTATGCTGTTTAATGTGTATATTGACGGATTAATTGCTTCACTTAATGAGGCAACAGTAGGATGTTGTATAGATAACACAAGGATAAATAACTTAGTTTATGCCGATGATATGGTGTTAATAAGTCCCTCTGTTAAAGGTCTGGATCGGCTACTAAAAGTCTGCGAAGTGTATTCGCAGAAACATGATATTCTTTTTAATGTGACAAAAACTAAGGTTATGCAATTTCATCCTAAAAGCTGTAATCAGCCAGCTGATATAAGGTTTAAAATGAATGGTGAAGTAATTGAGGAAGTACAAGAGTTTAAGTATTTGGGTCAAACTATTACCAGCTCCTTGAGTGATGACTCGGATATAAGAAAACAATCTCGAAGCCTGTGTGCTAAAGCGAATATGACCATAAGGAACTTTCGTTTCTGTACAAGTGAAGCTAAAGACACACTCTTTCGTACTTTCTGCAGTAATATATACGGTCAGCAACTCTGGGTGAATTATAAAAAAGGTTCTAGCAGAACCCTAAATTTGCTGTACAACAGGTCGTTTAGACTCTTACATAAATTACCCCCGAGATGCTCAGCTTCGCAAATGTTTGCAACCCGCAATGTTCCGAGCTTCCCGGAGGTAACAAGACGTGCTCAACACAGTCTAATGCAAAGAATTAAAAAATCAACCAACCCGATCATCCAAGCTATCCATGAGTCCTGCCATTTATCCTCTAAGCTATGGACTTTTTGGTACGAAAACGTCTGTCTGTAGCTCCACTTAACTTCGACAGTGCAGTATTATTTCTAATCAATTGTATATATTTTTATCCTTAGTGTATGAACTGTCATTGTATTAATAATATTTGTCATATGGACTATAGTCTGCCAATAAACCTTTTAATTTTATTTTAATTTTCATAATATGTGGCACATTAAGGAAATTTAGTGTCCTTTTTTGGCATATCTTTTGTTTGTGTGGTGTTCTATCAACCAGAATGGGTCAGCAGTACAATGCATGTAAAAGTTGTGAGTTTATCAGACCGTCGCACGGAACTTCTACCAAGTTACCAGGTATATATGTATATTGAATTTACTGAGTTACGCTTTAAATACTTCTTTCTATTCAAAAACTTTGAATCTCATTTCTACTCTCATTTTCAAAGTAGGAAGAGGAAAAAGATTTAGTTTGCGCGCGCAAGCTGAGTCTGGGATAGTCAGTGGGTGAATTAATAATGGAAAAATTAGCATTTTCGCGTGAAGTCTAGTCAGTTCTCTCGGATATTCGACCTTATATTAGGTTTGACAGGCCTTACTCTAAATGAAATT
The DNA here is from genome assembly GCA_023014485.1 of Bathynomus jamesi. Classification (NCBI taxonomy): domain Eukaryota; kingdom Metazoa; phylum Arthropoda; class Malacostraca; order Isopoda; family Cirolanidae; genus Bathynomus; species Bathynomus jamesi. Next base: position 818,400 of record JAJOZX010001167.1, on the reverse strand, counting down.
AGGTACGCTTCGGATGAAGCCTTCATCATCCTGCGATATCTTATGAATGGATTATTTTATTGGTTATTTATAACATTTTCATAAATTTTATATATAAAATTATTAAAGTAATTATAATTATAACTATTACAGTAATAGAATATACATAGAAAGTAATAAGATATGGCATTATATGATAATAACATATATTGTAATATACATACACACTGTTATTACAACCCTGCTTCATTTCACAACTTTAAAATTCTTACTCTTTCCACATCAAAGTACGAGTATATAAAAGAGTAAATGTACGAGTATAATGGTTCAATCTAATAACTGAATTACAAATTTTTATTATAAAAAACAAACAAAACCTGAATCTGTACAACACTGACTGTGTTGTGTTGTATTTTATTTCTTATACAGAAATGTGTCATCAATAATTCCAGCATTGCTCTGCTGTAAAGAACAACTGCATTGCACATCATATGTAAATATTTTAGATATTAAATGTGTAGAGGTCAGTCAGAGAAATTCCTTTCCTCGCCGTTCGCAGACATCTGGGAATCATCAGAAATCGAAAAACACACGTAGTTTTCAAGGAGAGAGAAACAAAAGGACGCTTGTTTTTTTTTTTTCCCCAAAACGGCCAGCGAAAAGTTAGCGTCTTACGATCCTATATAAGCCAGAGTTCACTAAAACTCGCCCTCACTCTGCTCGTTACTCCTCCTCGTGAATCTCCCCTTTCACGTAGCGCCGCTTCGACCTCAGCCGGCCTCAGTCCTTCAAGCCACACCTCAACCATACAAGAAACGAATCAACACTTGAGACGACTCTACAATTTCATTCTGCAAGAAGCAACATCACTGCTGTAGGCGTTTCCGTTGGCCCCCTTTTCAACAAGTCTCTACCTGCCCTCAACACTCATCCTCTATGCCGGTAAGGCCAGACCGCCTGCAGAAGCAATGTAATATATTGGGTTTTTTAATACAGATAATCATGTCTAATAAGAATTTAATAATGTTTTGTTTAAGAAAGAAGAAAATAATGTTAAATAAGAAATTTAATTTGTGTTTGTATGTAAATAAGAAATTGATAATGTTTGGTTTGAAATTAAAAAAAAAAAAAATACAAACTGGCAACATCTGAGCTGTGCCAAAATTGGAGGCTGGGTGAAATGCCCAATTCAGTCTTTGGACGGGTTTTCCCAGATTAGGGGTCTGTCGTATTAGAATGTTATAGTTTATTTAAAATATTAATTACGTCTCTCTCCGCGATTAAATGTTAACGCTAATTCCACCCTCGCATTACCCCGTTCGTCTAAAGTACTTCGGCATAAATAAAAAGTCAGTAACGAGTAAGTAAAAGTGTGGAATTATCTCCGGTCCTCCTTTGTTGTGTTTGAAAGTTTAATGGCCGCCGCGTCTACCCGTCTTCTGCCCGTGTTTATAAAGCACAGCGAAACGAGTGTAAAGAGGAGAAAAAGCAATGGTAAAAAAAATTGAATAAAGTAAATATGTAATAAATTGGGAATGAGGGGAATCACTACATTTTTTGGTGGCTAAGTGGTGGTCCCTATTAAAATCAAAAGAAGGGTGTTCTTACGTCCTCTGTACGCGCCTTATATTTCGGGCAAAATACATTGCTACGCTTTTTTTTCATATTTATAAAATTAATAGATATTCTGTTTCCGTAAATTAAACAGTAAAATGCATTGTGTACTTCAAGTGCAAGCAAATTTCGATTCTCATTCCTTAAAAATTCGTTGTCTCTATAATTAGGTATGGCGTGTCATTTTTGAAATGTCTTCTCATAGTACCATTTTCGAAATCTTCACGGAGGCAGACTCTGTTTCAACCGTTTCGACTCAAAATTTTGACTCCAAGAATAATCTGAGTCGGTTTTCGGCCGTTAGTTTGTTTTCTTCAGATTTCATTTACTTCAGTCGTGGAGAGACTTATTTAAAATTTAGAAATCCCGTCCGATGGCTCATTTCTATTTTTTTTCTCTTCAACTTTTATTACTCTCTATACGGCCTACCTATTTTGTGTTTAAAATTTGTTTTGTGTTTATATTTTCGGCATTAATAATAATTGTGATAATAATAATTAGTAACTAAAGCATATATGGAGTTAAATTATTTGAGTTGTAATTAAATTGACATGCATTTTTATACATTAGGTCTAAGAGGTTGGATCATATATGTAACGCATTTCTAGGCGTATATATATATATATATATATATATATATATATACAGGGTGGTGCAAAAGTCTGGACCCATAGGCAATTTACTATATAAAAAATATCTTTCGATTTTTATAATAGTTTTTATAATTTAATTTTTGTTTATAATTTTACTAAATATTTTTCAGATTGTTACCCTATGGCAGACAAGTTAACAATAGCAGAAAGAATAGAGCTTGTGCTTTTGTACGCAAAAGAAGGAGCCACCTCACGTTCAGTCGCAAATTTCCTTATGCCTCGATTATACGAAATACCATTACACTTATTGTAAATTCTGAACTAGAACGTTAAATTTAACATAATTTAGTCACTGGTGTATGGTTAATTAAATTTCATTTCATAATAAACTTCCTGCAGGCCACACTTTTTTTTCCATATAAACCGCCTATGGGTCCAGACTTTTGCACCACCCTATATATATAGTAGCGAAATGAAAAAGATTAAATAAGTAACAAAATTTTCCAGTATCTAGTGGCCAGTTTTTAAGATTGCTCTTCAACAAATGTATATAATTTAAGGGTTTCAAGCTACACATGATCATCATATGTGTATAATTTTAAGGTCGCTTTATAATTTTAAGGCAGATAAGTGTAATGTTAAGGTTTTTGTTCAAAGTCGAAAAATAATGGTTAAAGACACTAATTTATACTGGGTCGATTCGGACTGATTGAGGTTAATTTGCTTGCCGTACATAAACTGTGTTAGAAAATTTGTTTATTTGAAATACAGGAATTGTTTTAGTGAATTCTTTTGATAAATTAATTTCGTTTTTTTTAATTTTTTTATATACATTCCTTTTTATTTTATAGGTTGGCTGCTTTTTTGTTCTCTATTTTTTTCATTCTTTCACGAGTTTTAATAAAAATTCCAAGTGATATTTTGTAAGGATAGGTTGATTAAATTGTTTTTTATTTTGAAATTAGATTTTATTGTGATAAGTGTTTTGCTTAACATTTTAATTTGGGTATAAATAATGATTTTTTTTTTTTTTATGTTCGCGGGTTTGCATAGAAAATATTATAAAATTATTTCATGATGTAATGCAGTTTGATTCGGTTAGAGATACTTTTATAGAGGTTCGCTTACAAACAAGTGAACACTCGCTTCATAATACAGTGAATTATTTTAATTTTTGTTTACGTAGTAGGTTGCGCTGTATTTTTTAGTTTATAATATCTGTTCTTATTTAAAATAACGATGAAAATTTGTATTTAGTTTCACTTGGAAACGATAAATTACTGGAATTCCTGCGATTTACAAACCATGCTGGGTTTCGTGTTGAAGGAGAGAGTTGTCTCTCAGATGTCATTTTGTGAATTACAAGTTTTCTTCCTGTGAAATTTAACGTTGCATATTGGAATTAATATAGTAAATTAATTTTGGTATTAATATTTAAATTTTTGTTATTTACTGATTCTGTTTTGGAAACTTTTATTTTTTAAACTTCATTTGAATTTACTCGTGCAATTGGAACTCTAGATTGATTGCTGACCGGAAATGGAGCATTTTTAGATTGCCAGTAACGTTTTTGTGGTATCTACGTCCGCTCCGCACAAAATATAAGATGGTTCATTGTTCTCGGGAATTGATGTGAAGTTTTTGGTTTTCATTTTTGTCTTTTGTATTTAAATGTATCGATGTGATTTCTGAAGGTAGTTTGAATAATAATAATATTTTAAATTATAGTAACGGTTACTATGTATGGGCGCGTTCATAATTATACTGTGCAGTATTGTTTCATTGCGTTTGATGATTTTTTTATCTTCTTCTCCGATGTAACTGCCAAAAGTGACCTTATTAGTAACTAGGCTGTAATTAAAATTTTTGCGAAATTTGTGCGAAATTCCGTAAAACTTGTCATATTTTTCCGTAAATTTGGCCAGAGCAAATTATAGTTATTGCTTCGAAGTGAAGTGTTGAGAAAATTCTGTAAATTAAATGTAAAAAATGATAATCAGTAGCAATACAAACTTTTCGATTTTTTTTTCCAAATTTCGAGAGGCTCGCTTTGGAAGCAACTAAGTTGAATCTGAATTCCATCCATTGAGTTTAGTTGATCCGAATTAGGTGATCGATCACCGACGAGACGAGATGAGAGAGAGAGAGAAACGAAACTGAATGCGCAGCGACTTAGTGCAGGACAGTTTCAATCGAAGTTGGTCTGCTGGTATTTCGGGGAGTCCTGGTCTCGCTGCTTGATGCTTTGCTGAATATGCGTTTTAGCACTCGGTAGGCAAACCACGAGCGTTTGAACGAGTGTCTAAGGCTTTACTGTCCATACAGACATACAGAAGGTTCGTTGTGAAACCACCCACTGCGAAGTGATCGTTTGATTAATGCCATGTAAGGAGTCTTTCAGCTGGACGTAGGAGGAGCAGCGTTCACCGACAAAAGTTGAGATGAGAGAGTCGAGTTTCTTTGTCGACTTCTAGAATTGCAAGTTCCGTCCAATTCCGGTGCCTGGTTCCACTTTCAGTACATCTCCATCCCCTGATGGAGATATACTGAACATTATAAAAAAATGGATAAAAGTTACTCAAAATTCTAAAATTTAAGCACTTATTACATGACATTTTGCATTTCTATTTTGACATAAAATAAAACATGGTTGAAGGATGTGTTCTATAGCAATTAGTCACATATTGGGATGAAACCAATTATTATTTTCATTGAAATAACTATGGCAAATAATCGTAATTATAAATTCAGTAACTATAAATTCACTCAGTTTGGAGTTATAAATTATTAATTTCGGTTTATTTGATTGAATGATAGTTATTTTATTCACTGCAACAATGAAGTTACCCCTGAAAGATAAGGTGGGGAGACAAAGGGAAGAGTCGAGCAATGCGATTCGTCTCATTATTTTATTTTAGAATTTATTTGTGCATGTTAAGAAAATTCTTGGTATTAATAAAAATAATATGTTATATACTGTATGTTATATACAATGGTTAGCATTGATGAATACATCAGCGAAGTTAAGAAGCTAAGTGACATTGGGTTTGGGTAGCAGTTGGATGGGAGACCGTCTTCTGCATCTAGATTCTGCAGTGACCCGTAGTTCAGATCCAGCGTAAAGCTGTAAATCCCCTCAATCATATGACTTTACCTGTTTAAAAAAGACTAAACAACCTTTTCAATAAGCAGTCACTGACTACGAATATATCGGCCTGGTTCGATTCCTGGTCCGGGTCTTGTGTCTTTAATTCATTTATTCATTTTATTTATTTGTCTAGGCTTAGGCTAGTAAAGTTTACAAGATTAAGAACTAGCCCGTGACCCTCAGCCTACCCATAGACATGGGTCTCTTGATATGATAGAAAGGGTTCAGGATGGAGCAACGAAAATGAATCCAGAACTGTAAAGTAAAACATTTGAGGTAAGATTAGCTGAACTACAGTCGACTTATAGGGGGGACTAATTCGAGTACTTAAAATAAAATGATAAATACCTTCCACAATATAAAATTATAGGAATTATTTGACAGGGCTATACAGGGTTGGTTACAAGAAGTCATTAATTTACAATGGGTAAATAGATATTTTATAACTCATCAAGAAATCCACTCGTATCAGACCAGAAATAGATCAAAGCTTGTTATACCTCAATTTAGATTGGCTTCATCTCAAAAACTACCCATTTTCATTGGATTGAAACTATGGGGTGCTACTGTAGTATGCGGTCTACCTACGATTCGGCGGTCTACCTTTTAATTATAGCTTCTTATCTTCTTATTATTTTATTATTAAGTTAATTGTACGCCCTTGACGATTGGTTAGGTTAAGTCGTGATATTTTCGTTAAAACTAACGAAAATATCACGACTTAACCTAACCAATCATCAAGGGCGTACTGTAGTATGCGGTCTACCGTTAAGTATGCGGTAGTAGTATGTTTAACTTCTTTAATAATTCCTTAATTGTGTAAATTAAATTATAATTCCTTTCAATTCATTTTCAATTCCTTTTAAATATTTTGAACGGTAGACCGCATACTACAGTAGAAACTTAACGGTAGACCGCATACTACAGTAGAAACTTAACGGTAGACCGCATACTACAGTAGAAACTTAACGGTAGACCGCATACTACAGTAGAAACTTAACGGTAGACCGCATACTACAGTAGAAACTTAACGGTAGACCGCATACTACAGTAGAAACTTAACGGTAGACCGCATACTACAGTAGCACCAACTATGGAATGACTTAAATGTCGATATAAAAATATTGTGGTTGTAAATTTGTTTAAAACCAAGTTGAAATCCCGATTAATAATGGCATACTAACAAAAATCTAGGATTAATGTCCATTACTGTTGTTTATTAATTTCTCGTGTGTAATCTAGTATTAAAAACACATTTCTTGTGATTGTTCATTTCTTATCTCTCATGTATAATATTGGTTTCTTTGTATGGTATTGGTATAATGCCTTCAATGGTGACCTTGTATTTGTCATGTCAGTAGTGATAATTTAAGATGAATACATGTTTTAAGTATTAATAATACTTATTTACTTATTTATTTATTATTATTAATTAATAACAACTAGCTGCTTATTTTTAATAAGAACCCAGTAGAGCCTAAAGTTTAAGGGCCAAATTAAATAAAATAACTAGTCGAGCTTCACAATTATTCATGTCATTGTAAAACGAATGTATTTATTTTATTATTAATAAAGGTTATTCAATTAAAAAAAGAAATGTAATGGATATAAATTGAAAGTCAACGTTTTTAAGTGAAATGCTGTGAAGCAATTCTTTTTCATATAAACTTAAACTTTACTTTAAACTTAAACTCTGCAAACTTTCACGCATGAAACATTTCATTGCTGGACAGCTCATTAAACATTTCATTAGACATTTCAGATTAGTTTCTTCAAATGTTTAAAAAATTGGAACAGTTTGGTCATTTCAGTTGACTAGCTGAAATATCGGATCACCTGAAGATCAGGGCCCCGAGCATTCTTTAGTTAGCTTTATAAGGCTAACTAACGAAACTATAACGACCTAACCTAACCAGTCGTCAAGGGCGTACAGTTGACCTAACGATTGGTTAGGTTAGGTCGTGATATTTTCGTTAGTTAGCCTTATAAGGCTAACTTGAGAAGGCTGGGGGCCCTGATCTTCAGGTGATCCAAAATTTGCATATCAATTAATATTTATTTAATCTACCTTTTTTTAAATCAAAGGTTCTATAAGTAATTTACTTTGAATTAGGCCTATATTACTTATAATTTTTACACAAAATTTTTGTGTAATGTCAAGGTATTGAAAATTAATATTATATATATATATATATATATATATATATAGAGAGAGAGAGAGAGAGAGAGAGAAAATTAATATATATATATATATATATATATATATGAGAGAGAGAGAGAGAGAGAAATTAATATATATATATATATATATATATATAGAGAGAGAGAGAGAGAGAAGAGAAAATTAATATATTATATATATATAGAGAGAGAGAGAGAGAGAAAATTAATATATATATATAATATATATATATATATAGAGAGAGAGAGAGAGAGAGAGTGTGTAAGCTTAGCTCAAATCTACAATATATTGTATAATTATTTAAACGTACGTAATTCTTTGTTAATCCATCAAATTTTTACTTAATTTTTACACCTTTTCTTCTCTTTCTAACTTAATGTAAATAGGCTATATATTTTGAAGTATCTAAAAAGATTTGTCAAATAAGCCCATTCTGATAATAAAACAAAATTTGCTTGCAAATGGTAGTTATTATGGAGCAAGTGTAGTTTACGTCCCCCTGATGCAAAAGGGGAGACAAACTACACTTGGTCAAAGTTGGGGAACGTAAACTACACTAGGATCTTTAGGTGACATTTTTTAAATGAATCCATCAAATAAAACGTTAAAACTAAGAAAAATATCACGACTTAACCTAACCAATCGTCAATTTATTTATTTATATATACACACAGTATGTATATATATATATATCTAAATTGACGATTGGGTTAGGTTAAGTCGTAATATTTTCGTTAGTTTTAAGGTTTTATTTGATTAGGTATACTCGGACAAAGTTGGGAAACGCAAACTACACTAGGATAATGTAGGAGAAAGTAACCTACACTAGGCACCACAGGGGGACGTAAACTACGCTTGCTCCGTTATTTATACACTATATAATTAGGCTGACCATATTTCCTTGAGACAAAAACGGGACATTGGGATGGCAAAAAAGGGACGGGGGTTATGTAATATTCTGTATTCATGAAACAGTAAGTACATAAACATATTGAGCTTACAATTATTCTTCAGTGACAGAACCCATACAAAAACCCATACAAAACGGTACTGTCCCGTTCGAAACGGTACGTATGGTCAGCCTATATATAATATGTTTACGAAATTATTTACTTTGGTTATATAAGGTTGTAACATATATTCTGCTTGATTTTTTATTTCATTCAGAACAAAAATTGGAGCTATTGAAGAATAGGGACCCCAGCCTTCTTTAGTTAGGCTTATAAGGCTAACTAACGAAAATATCACGACCTAACCTAACCAATCGTTAGGTTAACTGTACGCTCTTGACGATAGGTTAGGTCATGATATTTTCGTTAGTTAGCCTTATAAAACTAACTAAAGAAGGCTGGGGTCCCTATTCTTCAATAGCTCCCAAAAATTAAATGACTTAAGGACAAATTTGCTCGAATTTTTAGTTTATTCACAACAAAAATTAAATGACATAATGAAAATCAATATAATTCCTTTCTTTTTCTATAACCTCCTCCCACCTGTAGAAAAGTTTTTTAGGCCACGTTCGAAGAAATCCCTTGGTTTCGAGTTAAAAAAAGCGATCACTTCGTTTTCGATAGCTTTCCTGGATTGCAACTTTTGTCCATCTAGGTGGTGTTGCAGACTTCTGAATAAATGGTAGTCTGAAGGTGCGATGTCTGGAGAATAAGGTGGATGAGGCATTTTTTCCCAACCAAATGCCTCCAATTGGGCAGTGGTGATTCGAGCAGTGTGAGGGTGCACGTTATCCTGGTGGAATAGAACACCTCTGAGATTAATTAATGCAGGACGTTTTTCTTCTAATGCCATCTTCAATTGTTGGAGTTGTTGGCAGTAGACTTCAGCTGTGATTGTTTGGTTATCTGGCAGAAGCTCAAAATGAATAATTCCTCGCATATCCCACCAAACGCAGAGCAAAATTTTCTTTGGATTGGGTCCATTCCTTGGCTGAGGTTCAGGCTTTGTTTCACGGCTAAGCCACTGATGTCGACGCTTAATATTGTTATAGAGGACCCATTTTTCATCCCCAGTGACGATCCGATTCAAAAACGGTACCTGCAGTTGCTGAGAATGCAGTGATGAGCAAATATCGATTCGATGTTGAAGATTCGTTTGTGACAAATCATGCGGAACCCATTTTCCAACCTTCACTACTTTAACTAACAGCTTCAAATGACGATGAATGGTCATATGGCTAACGACGAGTTGCAGGCCAAGTTCTCTTACAGTTACTGTTGGGTTTTCCTCCACTGTTGCTTTCAGCAACTCTTCATCTAACTCATTTGGTCATCCTGTTCGTTGATAATCTTTCAGACTGAAGTCTCCATTTCTGAACTTCTCAAACCATCTACACATCCATTCGCTCACAACATCATTTCCATAAACTCTCTGAATGTTTCTTGCGGATTCACTAGCGTTAGATCCTTTATGGAACTCATACAGCATCACATGTCGAGTATGCTCTTCCGTGGGCTCCATGTTTTTCCAATTACTGTAATATCATAGGGGTGGCGTTGTAACTGTATGAAAAACACCAGAGAAAATATTCATTAGCCTAAGCCTACACTAGCCTAAGTCATTCTGTATCGTGATAAAACCTGTGCGAACCTGTCGCCGCGTGAATTTTGCAACATTTCTAAAACTGTTTCACATTATCTTGAGGTTATTCTATTATCTGTCGTCCGTTTTCTAAACGAGCAGAATTTATGTTACAACCTTTGCTGGAATTTGAACCACGCCCCACCACCAGCCCAGCGTCTTTACCATTAGGCTACCCAGGGTACCCATCTATCTACCAATCGCTTTCTTTATTGTGTGGAAAGATGAGCAGCTGGACTTTGCTGCCCGCCGCCTGCCGTCACCGGGTCTCGATCCTGGGGCCGATAGATTCGTAGTTAGCGACGCTAACCACTACACCACCGAGGCGCATCAACTTTCATATATTACTTATCACTTCTCATTTGTAGTTTCCTTGTAGATGTACAAGGTGGCCCAAAAATCAGAACACATGGAAAAATGATTGGATCACCTGAAGATCAAGGCCCCCAGCCTTCTTTTGTTAGCATTATAAGGCTAACTAACGAAAATATAAAGACCTAACCTAACCAATCGTCAAGGGCGTACAGTTGACCTAACGAATGGTTAGGTTAGGTCGTGATATTTTCGTTAGTTAGCCTTATAAGGCTAACTAGAGAAGGCCGGGGGCCCTGATCTTCAGGTGATCCAAAATTTGCATATCAATTAATATTTATTTAATCTACCTTTTTTTTAAATCAAAGGTTCTATAAGTAATTTACTTTGAATTAGGTCTATATTACTTATAGTTTTCACACAAAATTTTTGTGTATTGTCAAAGTATTGAAAATTTATATATATATATATATGTGTGTGTGTGTATGTATATATATATATATATATATATATATATATATATTATATATATATGTATATATGAGAGAGAGAGAGAGACACACACACACACGAGTACATTCAGTCGTTACTTACAGATTGTAAATTGCGTCCTTACTATTAAATTAGCTTGCTAATGAGGGCAATATTTTTACTCCATTTTTATAATAATGAAGTTTTCCATTTAACATTTTTTAAACTAATGTTTCCTAAAGTTAAAAGAAAAAAGGAAACCTCTCATAAAAATAAATTTTAAAATTTAGTAATGACAAAAGTTAAATTAGTGCAATGTTGGTGAAAGACGAGGTTTCCAAAATGGCCAAAAATGATAAACTTTTACTTATTTTTATAAATTTTTCCATTAAGTAATAATGATATCAGTATAGGAAAAAGAGAATATATTTTAGGACTTCTTATATATACGTATCATTAGCCCTGTTCAAAAATCAACTTTTTCTTATTTTCATAGGTTTCTGTACTTTTTCCCATGCTTTTTGACCTGAAAAGGCCGAAAATCACAACCATTTTGACCTAGGTTGTTGGGAAGCATTGCCGCATGGAGCTTTAAGTTTTCTGCCTTGAAATCGGCCAAAAGCACCAGTTCCGGGGTCCCTTGAATCATGTTTTGCACTATAACTTTTTATCTAAACAAGATAGAGCAACAAAATAGGCACCAAATTAAAGTGTTTTTAATCCTCTTTCTAACTTATACAATTATGATAGTCTTGGAATAAGAAATTGCACATTGGTACGTACAAAGATTTCAGAAATATCACAAAATTCGTTTTCTCACACTCAAGGCAGACAAAGCGCCTTATTCATGACACAAATTTGAGATTAACATTTTGTCACAAGTCTAATCGATCAAGAAGTGAAAGCATTACATGATGATTAATTTCATAATGACATTTACACAGTCAGTTGTTGAGAGTTTGTTTCTTGAAGCTGTCAAAGCGGCGTCTGTTGAACTCCACAGCTTGAAGGAGATAGTCCCCTTTGCTTGGCATCTGTTGTTATGACATTTGCAAAGTCGCTCATCATCTTGACACCACATTCAGCAATGTCATTCACCGCTTTCAGATTCTTAACATAGTCCAACGCTTTTCTGTAGTCCTCATTCTGTGGCCAAGACGTGACAGGTTCCAGAAGCCACTCGGATCCAATGTTCAGTGTGTCCAGCAGGAAATGTGATTCTGGGCCAATGAGATCAACCAGGGTGGTCTTAGCTGTGACTCTCTGGAATAGAGGCTTTCCTGTTCTGAAGCTGTCTGGCTTCTCAGTGGCATGTAACTGGGCAGCAATGTCGTGCTTCAATGTGTCACTCAATCTACTGCTGAACAGGGCAAATGGCACGACTTCCTGCGTCAGGTACCATTTGTGGTTTTCCATCTTATTAAGTACTGCATCAGCAAGCTCTGGGTCAGTTTTCTTGTACTTCAACATGTCCTGGATTAGACTTAGATCATTCACGGGAGCATCTGCAGCAGACATTGACATCATCCATACAGGAGTGTAGAACAGCGCAAGGAAGGTGTTGAGTCTTTCCAGCTTTGATACAGTGTCTTCGTCGTACTCAAGTTGATCTGCAAACATCAGCATTTTCATGGAGTACAGGTTTCTGGCCATCCATCTGGCCTGATGAATGGCGCCTGGTCGACTCCAGTGAATACCTCGAGGAGGCGTTCCTCCAAGAACAATGACTGTCAGTTCAGCCATTTCCCTGTAGTCGGCTCTTGGAAGCCTTTCTGCTGTTAGAATGTCTTGGAGTATTTCTTCACTGTTCTTCTTCTTTTCCTTCAGCCATTTGCTGTTGATAGCCAGCATCTTTTGGTTTTCCTTGGACAAGTCCGTCCAAACATCCTTCAGATGCTCAAACCAGGGATTATCTGGCCCCCTTCACCTTCCCAAACAGCTTCTCCCAAACTGATCCTACTAGGATTTCCAGGATGTGATGTCGACAGGCCAGATAAAACACCTTTTTGTTCAGCATTTTCTCTAGCAGTTTGGCAGCTCCTCTGTGAACTCCACTGTTACTGGATGTAGTGTCAAAAACAAGGGCAGTAACATTATCCGTAAGTTCCCATGTCTCCAGTAAATCCATTGAAGCCTCGGCCTGAGCTGTGCCAGAAGAATTGTCGATGACAGGTACTCCCAATAACTTTCCTTCAGTGTATGAAGGTGGACCAGACACTAGCACAGCTAAAGTCTCTGAGGTACTTCCATGTTCACTGCCCAAGACATCTTTGAGCAACTTTCCATCCCAGTGTAAGGCAGCGTACTGTGGGGGGGTTTTCACAAAACTTGGACATGTGACTCTGGCTGATATTATATCTGGACAGCATTCTGTTGCGACGTGTTGTTGAGGTTGAGATGACGAAGTTATCCAGATCAGCCCCTCCAGCTTTCAAGGTGGCAGAAACCATGGCAGTAACTTGATTGTCTGATAAACCAAGACGATCAGCTGTATTGCAGATGACATCACATTCCATGACCTTCCTTGGAAACGTCAAAGTCACACTAGTCACAGTGTCTTGATGGTGAGAACATCCAGGACGAGGCTGATGGTAATCCATGTCCTCTGTGTTAGCGTCGTTGTCAGTTGAGTCACCCCAGGTAATGTCACCCACATGAACAACTGCCTCTTGTTCTGCTGCAGCTGTAAAATAGTACAACATGTTAAGACAGTAATTGTTAAGTACATGCTAAATATCGCAATGGAGTAAAACTTAAAACTTTTTGTAACGTTCAAAGTAATTAGTTTTACATTGTTCTTGTCTATGCTGCAGTCTTTCATTCCTCGCTGCTTGCTGCAGGGATCTTGTCTCAAAAATCTTGTCATGACCAGACATATGACCTTTCCTCTCAGTCTTTTGGTCTTCGTAGAACCTGATATCCTCATCTTTCTTCTCTCTGGATAACAGTCTGTTGTTCTGTATTTCCTGGATTGCATCTGGAGCTCCTATATCGAACAGGCTGTCTAATTCCAGCACAAATGCTCCTCTTTTTCCTCCAGGGTTACTTGCTCTTCCTTTGCTTTTCACCAGAGCACGATGTTTCTCATGTAGTTTCATGAAGAGCTTCATTGCGTTGTACTTGGTCATTGTCTTGATCCTAGCCATCTGCCAGAATGGGATGATAGATTCAACTGTTTCATATGCAAGGTCTTGAACCATGGGCCTCCCTGCATTTTCAGGTAAATTCTGAAGATTAAGGAAATACTGGAACGCCTGTCTGTTGGTGGGAAGCTGGGAACCACTGATAAAAGCTGAAGGGTATCCAACCAGGAAAGTTTCAGTGAGAGATGTGGTAGATGGTCCAGTTGACACCTGCCTGTGGACAGTACGTGGAGGTTCTGAGATATCAACTGTGCGCCCACGGAGCTCCCTCAGCTCCTTGCTTAATGCCATTGTGAAGTTGTAACTTGTAGATGGTTTTCTAGATTCTGATTGAGTTTCTGTTGTTTCCTGAAAAATGATAGATAATTATTATTATTATTATTATTAATTATTATTTATTTATTATTATTATTATTATTATTATTATTATTATTATTTATTAATTTTATGCTCTTTCATTTGATACCTAATTTGTTGCTCTATCTTGTTTAGATCAAAAGTTAAAGTGCAAAACATAATTCAAGGGACCCCGGAATTGGCGCTTTGGCCGATTTCAAGGCAGAAAATTTAAAGCTCCATGCGGCAATGCTTTCCAACATCCTAGGTCAAAATAGTTGTGATTTTCGGCTTTTTCAGGTCAAAAAGCATGGGAAAATGTACAGAAACCTATGAAAATAAGAAAAAGTTGATTTTTGAACAGGCCTAAGTCGTATCATGCATACATCATGAAGAGTTTATATAATATATATATATCGTAAAGAACGACGCTTGTATAGAACATTCCGCGCAAGATGAGAAGAGAGAACGAACAAATGAAAAAATGAGGTAACCACCCGGGAATCGAACCCGGGATCTTCCGATATATATATGTTGTCTACATACGGTAGAGCATGGACAAATCTTTTTTCACCCAGACTAGCACTTCGCGGACTAGCACTTCTGATGGCTATAACTTTTTTAAGAAGAAACTATATTACACGCAGTTCACACCAAAAGACAGAGGATGTCGTCGCGAATAATTTGATATAAACATCGAACAAATTCGTTCATTACCAAAAAAAATGGGGAGCAAAGTTTGTGGCCAGAACGTTGTTCAGCTGAATGAGGGGTTTGTCCGCAAGATGCTGGGCGTAGCTTATTCCTCGAGAGTTCTAAACTAAGTCCAACGAAGCTATTTTACAATTTGTGTTTTGTAGTAAAAAATAATAATAAATAATATTGTGCATCTAGTCACACTACGCTTGTACAATATATATATATATATATACATTCAACTGCAAAGAACACGCAGTATAAATAACGTAAAGAACGACGCTTGTATAGGAGATATTCCGCGCAAGACGAGAGAGAGAAAACGGAACAAATGAAAAAATGAAGTACCACCTGGGAATCGAACCCGGGATCTTCCGATTGCCGGTCAGACGCGATACCATTACACCATGGACTTTCACTCTTCCAAATGCCGTAATTCTTCTACATACTCGCAGAAACCAATGCCCCAAGGGGGCACCTCCCGCATGCCGTAACATTATATACATTCAACTGCAAAGAACACGCAGTATAAATAACGTAAAGAACGACGCTTGTATAGGAGATATTCCGCGCAAGACGAGAGAGAGAAAACGGAACAAATGAAAAAATGAAGTACCACCTGGGAATCGAACCCGGGATCTTCCGATTGCCGGTCAGACGCGATACCATTACACCATGGACTTTCACTCTTCCAAATGCCGTAATTCTTCTACATACTCGCAGAAACCAATGCCCCAAGGGGGCACCTCCCGCATGCCGTAACATTATATACATTCAACTGCAAAGAACACGCAGTATAAATAACGTAAAGAACGACGCTTGTATGTAGAAGAATTACGGCATTTGGAAGAGTGAAAGTCCATGGTGTAATGGTATCGCGTCTGACCGGCAATCGGAAGATCCCGGGTTCGATTCCCAGGTGGTACTTCATTTTTTCATTTGTTCCGTTTTCTCTCTCTCGTCTTGCGCGGAATATCTCCTATACAAGCGTCGTTCTTTACGTTATTTATACTGCGTGTTCTTTGCAGTTGAATGTATATAATGTTACGGCATGCGGGAGGTGCCCCCTTGGGGCATTGGTTTCTGCGAGTATGTAGAAGAATTACGGCATTTGGAAGAGTGAAAGTCCATGGTGTAATGGTATCGCGTCTGACCGGCAATCGGAAGATCCCGGGTTCGATTCCCAGGTGGTACTTCATTTTTTCATTTGTTCCGTTTTCTCTCTCTCGTCTTGCGCGGAATATCTCCTATACAAGCGTCGTTCTTTACGTTATTTATACTGCGTGTTCTTTGCAGTTGAATGTATATAATGTTACGGCATGCGGGAGGTGCCTCCTTGGGGCATTGGTTTCTGCGAGTATGTAGAAGAATTACGGCATTTGGAAGAGTGAAAGTCCATGGTGTAATGGTATCGCGTCTGACCGGCAATCGGAAGATCCCGGGTTCGATTCCCAGGTGGTACTTCATTTTTTCATTTGTTCCGTTTTCTCTCTCTCGTCTTGCGCGGAATATCTCCTATACAAGCGTCGTTCTTTACGATATATATATATATTATATATATATATTGACGATTGGTTAGGTTAAATCGTAATATTTTCGTTAGTTTTAACGTTTTATTTGATGAATTTATTTAAAAAATGTCTCCTAAAGATCCTAGTGTAGTTTATATCCCCTTTTGCGTCAAGGGGACGTAAACTACACTTGCTCCCAAAATTTGGATCACCTGAAGATCAGGGCCCCCAATTTTTCCCACCTGAAGATCAGGGCCCCCAAATTAAAGGAAGCTAAAACTAATAAGACCAGAAAAATTTTATTGTGATAAAAAACAATTTATGAGAAACAAAGGTGGAGGGCTGGGGGAGATAATCTTCACGTGATCCATGTGTATATATATATATATATATATATATATATATACAGTAAATGCCAGGTTTGGTTAACTGAATACCCGGTTAGGTTAAATGAATGCCCGGTTAGGTCAACTGTACGCCCTTGATGATTGGTTAGGTTAAGTCGTGATATTTTCGTTAGTTTTTAACGAAAATATCACAACTTAACCTAACCAATCGTCAAAGTCATACAGTTGACCTAACCGGGCATTCAATTAACCTAACTGGGAATTATATCCCATAGAATGAATTGTTTGTTTTATTTGTCAAAACTGGGGAGAGTATCTCCAGGTGGAGCAGACTGGTATGGAGTATCTTCAGGTGGATCGGGCTTGGGGGGAAGGGTTGCCATATTTTTCAAATGCCCATGCGGGACAAAAGTTTTTCTGAGGTTTTTCTTTAAGACCAAATTTTTTTCAAATTGAAACTAGATTTCTTCAACGGTTACAACAAACAAAATTAGAAAGATTTTATTAAAATAATGCTTAACAATTAAACATCGTGAATAATATTGAAATTATTATACATAATACTGAAATATCGTAAATAATATTGAAATTGTCATAGCATATTAAATATTGTAGTATACATCGCTTTACTAATTATTATATTATGACATACGTCAATATTTTTCTGAACTTTTAATCTTCAAAATTTTAGCTCCATCTTCTCACTTCAAGTATAACTGAAATTCCTTGCAAGTCATGATTGTAAATAATTAATTAAAAAAAATATTCTAAATCTTATAAATAAAATCAAGTGTGTGTGTGTGTGTGTGTGTGCTTCTCTTTCACGCAAAAACTTTCACGCAAATGCAGCAATTTACACCTGAACGACTTCTTATAAAAAGTAGACATACTTACAGATTTTATTTGAATTACACAATCTCAAGTTGTATGGTCAAGCAATCGCAGGATTCACACTAATTCAAAGCTTACAATATAACTACAGCCGAAAAACTGCCAACTCGTGGCCAAACACAACATTTTATAAGCATTATGTAATTTCTAGGATGTTCTAGAACATTCAACACTACTCTGCAGAATTCTACAGGATCCTACATAATTCTAGAAAATTCTAAATCAATTCATCCTGAAAAAATTTGCTTAAAAAATATTTTTTGCGGGACATTTTGAATACAAAGGGATATTTGGATCAAATACAAAGGGATTTTTAGATCAAATGCGGGACGTCTGGCAACCATACTGAGAGGGGGTGGAAGATCTTCAGGTGGACACTCTGGGTGGGAAGATCTTCAGGTGATCCCAGATCAATTTTACACAATGATGATAGATGGAACTAACATAACCACTACGACTCTTATGGGTGTAACCTTAACCTAAAAATTTAACATAAAAATAAAATAAATTTTGCCACCTGAAGATCAAGGCCCCAATTTTTCCCACCTGAAGATCATGGGCCCCAGATGAGGTTTGAGGCCCGCATTTCATACTATTTTGCGAAATCGAGGAAAAGCGAGTCAATCCATAAATATACAAAAATACTTCATCCATAAAAATTTTGAGATTCACATCCAAAACAAGTGAGACCAAATTTGTCAAGCTGAATTCAAAATGTAAGTGGTTTGTGAGCTTAAAGTAAATGTTAAGTTCTCATTGGCTTAAAAATTTATGTTCAAAACGTTGGAATGAGCGCTAATTTTGTGCAAAATTTGTGTTTAAAACAAAAACGGGATCACCTGAAGATCATGGCCCCCAGCCTTCGTTAGTTAGCCTTATAAGGCTAACAAACGTAAATATCACGACTTAACGTAACCAATCATTAGGTCAACTGTACGCCCTTGACGATTGGTTAGGTTAGGTTTTGATATTTTCGTTAGTTAGGCTTATAAAGCTAACTAAAGAAGGCTGGGGGCCCTGATCTTCAAGTGATCCGGGATCTTTTCCTTTATAGCACCCCCAATTTCTTTTTTTCAGTTAGTAACAATTTTGACCAAATTAAAACTAACGAAAATATTACGACTTAAATTAACTAATCGTCAAAGGTGTACAGCTGACCTAATTGGGCATTCAATTAACTTAACTAATTAGTTAATTTTTACATTCACGTCTCATTTTAAAGTTGTAGGGGGGAAAGGTACTTTTGCTACCCTCTGCTAGAATATTTTAGGATCTTTTCCTTTTCTTTTCCTTGACGATTGGTTCGGTTAAGTCGTGATATTTTCGTTAGTTTTATTTTTGTCAAAATTGTTACTAACTGAAAAGAAGAAATTAGGGGTGCTATAAAGGAAAAGATTCTTTATTTCTAATATATTTATCTCAAAATTTAAGCTGCTATTAGTATGTTGTTCCTGAGTAACATAAAATTGATACGCATGTAATTACACTGGGTCACTGGTTCCCAACCGGTGGGCCATGGCGAATTGCATGGGTGGGTCATGGAGCATACCTTTTAAAAATCAAATTCAAATTTAGTAGTAGTAGTATAATTTTAGTTATTTTGTAAAATTATTGGCATAGAACTATATTTACATTATTTTTTCAGGAGTTAATCGAGTCAGCTTTAGTGAGCCATCGCCTCAAAAAGGTTGGGAACCACTGCGCTAGGTCATTGAAAATAAACTGAAATGGTATTTAGTTGACATTTTCTCCAACAGATGGCGCCACCCATTTCGATTAAATTATTTCAAGGAATCAGTTCCCCAAAAGTATTTTATCAAGCGTCGAAGTTTGATGAAAATACGGTACTTGTGGGTTATCTGTCGCCACTTTTTAATTTAATTTTCCAACTTACCGAAAATACTATCATCACCTCAGGGTACTTGTTCGTTGAAATAATTATCCGCATCTTGATGATCCACATCATGTATTCTCAGTGTACATGTTAAAAGCTGCGGCTAAAAATCTTTTTTTTTTAACATCGAATTTTTAACGCCAAATGAGTTTGTGTTCTTGTGCTTTTCTATTATGCACACAGAAAAGATTTTTCCATTTGCAGGAAGCATTTTTCAGATTAGTGTATATATATATATATATATATATATATATATATATCACGGGATTAAACTCTCTAATAAGAGCACTCGACGAAGGTGTTGCCTGTCAGCTTTGGGGTGAGGGGTCTGCGTCATTATTGCATACAACCACCACCTGTCTTTATTAGCAAGGTTAATCCATCATATAAACACGGCTCGGATTATATTTAACCGTACATGGCAATTGCGTATTTTAAAGGTATTTCTGAAACCAGGTTTTGGGCTGGTGGATTACGTGTCTGCTGGAAAGCCTGGCGTAACTAGCCATTGCAGGGACAATGGGTCTGCATTCACGTTAAAGGTTGAAGGATAAAAATGTAAAGCAATGATTTACTAATCGAGAAGCACAATGAGCCACAGAGTCTCGTTACACTCATTCCTTTCACATATGAAAAATAATGAGGTGAAGGCGAGAAAGAATTTGACTAAAGGAAAAACGGTTAATATGACGTAAGAAGGAAAACTCGCGTACAAATGAATGCAAAAATTCTTTCAAGTGAATCTTATTATATAGATCGCAATAAATGAAGTCCATGGAAATTATTTGCCTAATTTAATAAATTTAATCATGTGTAAATTTGATATTCTATAATTTTACAGAATTATCATCCTCCGCTTCTCTCACAAATGTAAACATTAATGTAAAGCAATGAATTAATTAACGGCAAAAATATAAAATATTATTTTCATACTCAGAATTGTCAAAAGCAATAACATATTCAACAGCAACATGATATTAACATTGAACAAAACACACACACACACACAAACATATATATATATATATATATATATATATATAATATACAGGGTGTCCTATAAGTCTGGAACCATAGAGTAAAATAAGTAATTCATGTTTTTCCGTTTATGCAAGTGCCCATGATGTCTTTGAGTAAGGAAGAACGCATCCAGGTAATTCTGCTGATAGGAAATTAGAGTCAGAGGGAGGTCGCTGAGGAATTTAACAGATTGCATCCGGACTGCGCGCGGATAATACACAGCTGTGTCGGCAAACTTGTAGCAAAGTTCAGGGAAACGGGATCCATAGGAGATAAACCACGCAGTGGACCTCCGAGGACATCCACCGACGATGACACAGCCGTACCGTCCTCGATCATTTCACAAACAGTCCCCAAAAGTCTCTTCGGCGTTTTTATTGCCGTTTTTATCATTTTGCCCTATGGCTCCAGACTCAATGTCCTTCCAAAAGAAGTGAGGAATCTCCAGCACACCGACTTGAATTACTTCAAGAACCACCTGGACAGATTCTTGTGCAAGGTCCCTGACCAGCCATGCGTGGCTGGCTACGAGGGCAGGAGGAGATCAGAGAGCAATTCCCTCCTTCACCAAGTCCCGCAAATGAGGTGGGATGCTGCAGAGGGGTCGACCGCAGGTCGATCCTGAACCGTCGTTCAAACTCAACAAAAGCATATACTGTATATATATATATATATATATATATATATATATATATATACACTATATATATATATATATATATATACTGTATATATATATATATATACACACATTTAACTGCAATGACCACGCAGTATATTAATGTATAGAAACGACGTAAGTATAGAGGAGTGTTCTGCACACGAGGAAGAGAAATAACGAACAAATGAAAAATGAGGTAACCCGCCCGGGAATCGAACCCAGGATCTTCCAATTGCCGGTCAGATATGCTAACCAATACACCACAGGGCCTCGATAGTCAGAAGTCGTAATTCTCCTACATAGGGCAGAAACCAATGCCTTGAGAGGGCACCCTCGCAAATCGTGAATATGTACATTTAACTGCAATGACCACGCAGTATATTAATGTATAGAAACGACGTAAGTATAGAGGAGTGTTTTGCACACGAGGAAGAGAAATAACGAACAAATGAAAAATGAGGTAACCCGCCCGGGAATCGAACCCAGGATCTATACATTAATATACTGCGTGGTCATTGCAGTTAAATGTACATATTCACGATTTGCGAGGGTGCCCTCTCAAGGCATTGGTTTCTGCCCTATGTAGGAGAATTACGACTTCTGACTATCGAGTCCCTGTGGTGTAGTGGTTAGCATATCTGACCGGCAATTGGAAGATCCTGGGTTCGATTCCCGGGCGGGTTACCTCATTTTTCATTTGTTCGTTATTTCTCTTCCTCGTGTGCAGAACACTCCTCTATACTTACGTCGTTTCTATACATATATATATATATATATATACTGTATATATATATATATATATGTGTGTGTAGACTGTATATATATATATATGTATACTGTATATATATATATATATATATACTGTATATATATATATATATATATATACTGTATATATATATATATATATATATATATATACTGTATGTATTGCTAATTTTGCCTAGTTAATTGAATTGAGTTCATTAGAGTCTAATAAACGTGAGTTTATACTGTATAGAAAGTATAGAAAACGTCCTAATAAACATTAAATTCAACTAATTCCTGTTTTCTATAAAATTCACGTAGAGTTGATTTTCATGGAGTGAGAGATGGAACGTTACATTTTTAGTCGAATTACAATTGACGATAAATTCATAAGAGTATTTATTTAAATCGGATGAAGATGGGAATTATGCACTTCGCTTCGACCATATAAACGCGAAATTATTTTAAGGTTTCTGCGAAATGATGTCTCTTCTGCAGCCTCAACCAATGTGATGACTTCACGTCAAAGTATAATGACAAATAAAGAAAGTGTAACTGTGTATAATAATAAATATGTCAGTGTGATATTGTTTCGCAGGATTAAAATAAAATTTTTTTTTGGTACCTCTAAATTGGTTGTTATCAAGTTCTTATATAGGTTAATGGGATCGCTTGAAAATCTTCCCACCCAGAGTGTCCACCTGAAGATCTTCCCCCCACAAGACCGATCCACCTGGAGATACTCCCCCCAGCTTTAATAGTTTAGAATGTGTACTATCACAATTTTCTTAGTGATTTAGTATTTTTAGGTACTTAAAATCATTTAAAATTTTATATATATATATATATATATATATATATATATGCCAGGTTAGGTTAACTGAATGCTCGGTTAGGTCAACTGAATGTCCGGTTAGGTTTGAATGCCCGGTTAGGTCAACTGTACGCCCTTGACGATTGGTTAGGTTAAGTCGTGATATTCTAGTTAGTTTTGACAGTAAACTAACGAAAAATCACGACTTAACTAATCATCAAGGGCGTACAGTTAACCTAACCGGTCATTCAGTTGACCTAACCGGGCATATATATATATATATATGATCACCTGAAGATCTCTCCCCCCAAGAGTGTCCAAGTGAACGCACCTGAAGATTATCCCCCCCAGCCCGATCCACCTAAAGATTTCCTCCCCCTCCCAGCTCTTCCTGAGGAGGATCTTCAGGTGATCCGGTTAACCTGTTAAACGTCACTTTTTTCACTTTTACAATATACACACCAATAGACGATATAACTCGTCGATAACGCTTAAAATGTTAAAACGCAAGCTGCATCAACCTATGTAAATATGGAAAAACTATACATGCTTACAATATGGTATCATATATGGTACCTTTATTTCTTAATTAAATACAAATTATTAATTTATTGAATTAAATAACTTCAAAATTGCCTCGGGATTGGCGACATAGCTTATTGGGAATGAAATTAATTGCCATACAATACATAGAACCGCATATGTAGGGATTGGGCCTGTATGACAAGAAGAAAACCAAATTTATTATTTCGTATTCAAAATTCTCCATTGCTGACTCATGAAAATTACTTCAAGAGAAGAGTCAACGAACTTTGCAAAATCAGCAAATTCCTAAGTCGACGATTTATATTGGCGGCACTGAGAGCTTGCTTATGTTACAGCGATGCTTTAAGCAAGGGAGACGTACTTAATCTTCCTATAAGTTCTGAGTGAATACCTCCTAATATAAAACTAATAACTCAAAAGGATAGGCCTATTCCTTCAGGTATTTAAGTATAGTGAATGCCTTTATTAATTAAACCGAATAAACTCGTTGTGTAACTCCATCGTACCGCGGCCCTACATCGAAACAGAAGCGAGGCCAAACTAAATAATAAGGTAAGGTGATTTCTTTCTTTATCATTAGGCAACGCTAAAATACAGAAGGCAAATAAATTTAACGAGCTCCTTTGAAGATCTACACATACATAACTCTTTAATGAAAAAACGTAAGGTTTTTGTCGTTAACTCTCGACTGCAATCTGCTGGAAATTTCCAACGGATGAGGGTAACAGGCAATCAACCCATAGCCCTATATAGTTTTTCCAAAGTAAACAAAGATTTAAAGATCTTTAGTCGTTCATGACGTAAATTCACCTCTGAAATACCAAACTGAAAAAATATACACTTTTCACTGTGAAAATACCCTCTAGAGTCTAGAAGTTCTATGGTATAGGCGGTAACAAAAATCAGTTTCGTTCGAGCGAA
Source organism: Bathynomus jamesi (assembly GCA_023014485.1). NCBI lineage: Eukaryota > Metazoa > Arthropoda > Malacostraca > Isopoda > Cirolanidae > Bathynomus > Bathynomus jamesi. The sequence goes on along the minus strand of JAJOZX010001167.1, from coordinate 793,982 downwards.
ATGTTTTTTAGATATTGTTCCACGTGAGGATTCTCCATGATCTTGCCACAGTATAACTATTGGGACTCTTTTTTTTTTTTTTCTATTCCTTCTTCTGCCACTTCTCCTATTTCTTCTAAAATTTTAACGTTATTGTAATTCATCATGTAATTTAACCTATAAATAAGCGACTCCCGCATCAAAGTTTAATAAGACATTAAAAATAAAGGACCACCTGAAGATCAGGGCCCCCAGCCTTCTTTAGTTAGCTTTATAAGGCTAACTAACGAAAATATAACTACCTAACCTAACCAATCATCAAGGGCTTACAGTTGGCCTAACGATTAGTTAGGTTAGGTCGTGATATTTTCGTTAGTTAGCCTTATAAGGCTAACTAAAGAAGGCTGGGGGCCCTGATCTTCAGGTGATCCAAAATAAAGAAGTTACAAACCTTTTTAATTTAATGGTAAATGTAATGAATTTGCTTAATTAACAAAATGGTTATCACTTCAAAAGTAGACTAAACACCAAGTAAACTAAAATTTATTTAAGCATCATTTATCGAAAAAATAAGGCCTTAACTATTACAGTATTGTACATGTGATGTTGAATGTTATTACGAGGTTTGGCACTTATTCCTTTCCCCCCCCCCCCCCCCCGCAATTTCTTTTTTCCCGGTTAGGTCAACTGTACGCCCTTGACAATTGGTTAGGTTAAGTCATGATATTTTCGTTACATGACATACGGTGAGTAATATATATGTTAACGAAAATATCATGACTTAACCTAACCAATTGTCAAGGGCGTACAGTTGACCTAACCGGGAAAAAAGGAATTGCGGGGGGAAAAGGAATAAGTGCCCGAGGTTTACTTGTACTGATTAGATGTTTCAAGGTTTTTCCTTTTCATTAAGCGTATATAGTTTATGTACAACATAAGATGTTTGTTGAATGTATGCCAGCCCAAACTTGCGAGTGAATAGATCCTACGTACGAATTCTTTTGACATTAATAGGCAGACCAATTCTGTTCCTATTAATATCTTGGAGAAATTATGTACTCTACCTACAATATAAAAGTTCGTAGGCTTATCACACCCTTAAAACATATTATTTTCGTTTGATCCAATGGCGCGTGGGATTAATGTTTTAAACTTTGCGAGCTATTCAAAACTTTGGATCACCTGAAGATCAGTGGCCCCAGCCTTCTTTAGTTAGCTTTATAAGGCTAACTAACGAAAATATCACGACGTAACCTAACCAATTGTCAAGTGCATACAGTTGACCTAACTATTGGTTAGGTTAGGTCGTGATATTTTCGTTAGTTAGCTTTATAAGGCTAACCTGAGAAGGCTGGGGACCCTGATCTTCAGGTGATCCGTTAGTTTTAACGAAATTATCACAACTTAACCTAATCAATCATCAAGGGTGTACAGTATAGTTGACATTATTACCCATGCTGATATGAATTTTTATTGTTAATTCTGATATTAAACGTGTGAAAATCATTTTACTTTATCTATTTATAATTTACGGCCAAGTATTTTCTCAAGAATAATTAACGGCCAACTTATCCACTATCGCCCCAATAATCAATGTTTATACAGTTACATTCTTGTCTTTCACAATTTCACATAAGAAACGCGGTAGTAGTTACTGATACAACAAATCCAAATATAGTCTTCAAACAACTCCGCGCCAGTAAATCTTTCCGGAATGGGAAACAACAGTTTTTTTGTTTGGTGAAATACCAGTTAAAATAAAATAGTTTCCAAATAGCACTACAGACGTACAGGGTGTTCAAAAAGTTCCATCACCCCCTACAAAATGTACATATTGTAATATCAATTTTATTTTTGTGATTAAGTGTATTTATGTGTTAGGTGTAATTTAAGAAAGAAGTCACTAGCAACAATTACTTTAATTATAATAAATACAGTTACTAATTACAGTTACTAATAAAAAATATCTGTGCTCACTTCATATCGTTTCTGCATGTCTGCATTGCTTAATTAATTAACAAATGACGGGCGGTATAATTTCATGCCGAGATCTTTTGGATCTTTTGTCATGCAATCGCTCATTTTGGACATGGGGAATGCACGTTCTTGTGATCGCTTTCGAAGTGATTTTTTTCGGTGAACGAGCCACCGATGCAATCACACCTTCACATTGTTCTGCTCGCGTGGTTGGTTTTCCCGACCGTGGTCTGTCCTTGATGGAGCCAGTTTCAAACAGCTTTTTCTCCCAGTGTAATACAGTCTTGTTATTGAATCTTGTGTTGAAATCATTCTAGATATCATGCATCGTTTTGCCAATATGTGACCTTTCATGAGCCCACGTGCTCATCGCTATCCTTTCCTCCAGAGTGTAAATGGACTGGTCTGCCATTGTTCACACAACTCTAATACCTGGAAAAGAAAAAATGTCAATGAATCACATATAAATTTAATTAATCACACAAAAATAAAATTGGTATTACAATACGAGCATTTCGTAGGGAGTGACGGGACTTTTCGAACACCCTGTACACAATGTGTTTACACTTCCGCTTATTACTCACTTAATCAGAATAGATGAATACAGATAAAATAAATTAGGATAAACCAGAGTAGAGTATAAAGTATAACATATAATACTCGACCATAAATTAGAAAGCAAGTCCAAAGATGATTTTCTTCCCCGAGGATTTTTTGTATTGTTCTACTAATATCTTAAATAAGTCCCTATAACAATGGACGGTGAATTCACGTGTCCTCTGGACTTTAATGAGCATCCAAAGTGATAACTGATAAGCATCATAATTATAATATATAATTTTTTTTAAATTTCTTCACATCACATATAAATAAATAAATAATTCTACTTTTAACACACATACACACACATATACTGTATGTATACTGTATATATATATATATATATATATATATATATATATAGTACAGTATATATATATATATATATATATATATATATATATATATATTTAACACCGAGAAATTTCAGCTATTACGGTACGGAAAAAGAGAAGACCTAAAATCCATGGAATATTATACCCCAAATGGACAGGAAATTCACAGAAATCCCAGAGCAAAAGATTTAGGGGTTGAAATGACAGATGATGAGAAATTTGAGACACAAAATAAGATAGCAGTAAACAGAGCAAAGAGAATAACGGGTCAGATATTGAAACCTTTAAACGAAGGGATAGGAATGTAATGATTCCTCTACTGAAAACCCTGATAATACCCAAATTGGAATACTGCTTGGTCCTAACATCCCCAAATAAAAAAGGAAGACATTAAACAGCTGGAAGGGATCCAGAGAAGCTTCACAACCAAGATCAATGGGTGCAAAGAACTAAATTACTGGGAATGGTTACGCGAACTAGACCTATACTCACTGGAAAGGAGAAGAGAGAGATACACCGATATTTACACTTGGAAAATAATGGAGAAACTAGTCCCTAATCTTACTCTGAACCCTATAACTCCCCAAACAACGGTGGACAGTAGAAACGGCAGACTGTGCCGTATTCCCAAATTGAAGGCGAGACAGGGCACATCCTTAACCATGAATGAAAATAGTTTTGTAGTGAGAGGACCAAAACTGTTTAATCAGTTGCCCAAAGACCTAAGAAACACGAAGGGAGTTGCAGTGAAAATCTTCAAAAGAAGACTAGATGCTTGGATCAGAACAATCCCCGATGAGCCGGGTGTACCTGGCTATGTGAGGTGGAGAGCGCAAGAATCAAACTCACTACTTCACCAGGCCATTTCCAGAGGAGGGGCGACAAGCTTGACCTTCGCGAAATGAGAGATCATCGCACGAAGCCTTTGTAAGGTTGTAAGGTAAGGTGTGTATATATATATATATATAAGTGTAATGCTTTTGCTCGTAGAAAGGAACAAAATCTTAACATGACCATCACAACAAAAGTTAACCGAAATCTGTTTAACATTTCATACATTTCATTCATACAGAGTTAAAATTAAACTCGTCAACATTTACAGTGTAGTGCAGAAACCCTCGCACTCTGTCTCTACACCATATTTCTAAAATTTCCTCCGTTTCATATCTTACAAGTCACACCTTTAGTTGGTCTGAGCGCTGTGGCAGTTTCTGCTCTCGTAATTGATTTTTTTTTTAAAAGCATCTGGATCTGTTGTACACGGCCGGAAGCGATTTGCAACCTCTATTATAGAGAGTCCCTCTTGTAAATAGAACGATCATTGCTCCTCTCATAGACTGGATTGTTTCGTGATTGCCTTTGCTCCCTCGGTTCTTTGACTTTTCCTAGTTAAATAGACAGATAACTGCGAAGTGAATACTCATCAAAGTTTATGTTTCAACTGCTATTGAATTTTTAGAGTTTAAACGTGACATCACGACTCGCAAAATGTTATCATGATGAATAAAACCCACGAAGGAAAGGAAACGCAGAATGGTGCTCAAGCGCTTTCGTCTAATGACATCCTCAGGAACACTGAAGTACATAAAGAGTTACAGCCTATATATAGATTACAGAAAAAAAAAAAAAAAATATATATATATATATATATATATACAATAAACGGAGAAATAAAAATAAAAATTAAACATTAAAGGAATGTGGGAGGAGCATACAAATTTGTAAGGAAAAAACTACCGATGTTTTAGCACTTTGCTCGAATCCAACACAAGATCAAATGAATTGTTTCCAACCAATGTTATAGTTAATTAAAAAAAAAATAATAAATTAAACAATAAAAATAAAAATAAAACTTATAAGAGGAGCATACAAATTTATGCTGGAAATCTGCCCAGGTTTTAGCACTCTGCCCTTCTTGTCTAAGTTCGATGTATATAAAAATAAATTGAAAAATAAAAGTTATTAGAGTAGCATACAAGTTTACCAAAGGTTTAGCGTTCTATCCTTCTTATCTAAATCCGTTCTGAAGGAATTCAAAACAACAGGATCGAGTTGAAAAAGACCTTTGCTTATGTTGAAGTTATTTGTAAGTTGGATAATGGCAGACTCAAGAATATTTCTATTAACAATGTTGCTAGAGTGAAACAAAACTAAAGCAGACAAGGCTAACACCATAGTTATTATGGACAAAGTGGACTACATCAGAAAGATTACTAAAGCAGACAAGGCTAACACCATAGTTATTATGGACAAAGTGGACTACATCAGAAAGATGAACGAGCTTCTCCAGAACCCCGCCACATACAGCAAACTTAGGAAGAACCCGCAGGATGACGTCATCAAATCATTTACTAGTGGCTTGAAACACATTCTCAAAGATCATAAGGACTTAATTCCGCTTTTCATGTCCACTTCACCTTCTCTGCCCTACCTTACGGTCTTATTAAAACCCACAAACCTGGCAACCCTATGCGCCCCTATTATTAGCTCGGTGGGCTCTATTACTTATAAACTCTCCAAATGGCGTGTCAAAGTCTTGTCCTCCATTCTTGGAACTATCTCTGATTCACATGTAAAAAATTCCATGGATCTTACCGAAAAATTGAATAATGCACGTACTGAAACCAACGATAGATTGATCAGTTTTGACGTTTGTTCATTGTTTACAAAAGTGCCGATTGACGATATGCTTGACTTTCTCTCCCGAGAATTACATAAGTATGACCTGCCACTACCTTCACACATTGTTTTGGAACTTATTAAGCTTTGCATCAAAGACTGTAAATTCACTTTCAATAACGAGTATTATCAACAAGTTTTTGGGATGACCATGGGCAACCCTTTGTCGCCCCTCCTCTCCAATATTTATATGGAGTTTTTCGAAATTACTTACATTCCGAGAATCCTGGGGGGTGGCATCCCATGGTTGCGGTACGTCGACGATATTTTGTGTATCTGGCCCATGAATTGTGACCTGGATCACTTCCTCCTTCAGTTAAATGATCAAGTCCCTTCCATTAAGTTTACTTTGGATGTGCGTGTACATTGGGAAAGCCCAGGTTTTAAGTTTAGTATCTATCAGAAAAAAACAAACAATTTGTCCTACGTACACTTTTACTCGGGACATGACACCCCCACTAATAGGAGGGGTCATACTATGCATTTTTTTAAAATCAATGGAGAGGGGTGTTCAAATGACATATTTTGGTGTATAGAACACAATTCTGAAGAAAATATTTAATTCTGATAACCCTAACCTACATCATTTTGCAGTTGATTATTTATTATTAAATTGTTGATTATTTTACTATTGTAGTTACCCCAGAATATGTCTTCTCACGTTTTCTACCATGGCTGCTCACGTTATCTCTCATAGAGCATTGTTCTAACTAATTCATATAAACACATATAATGTAATTCATATAATAATAATAATATTTAAATACTCAAATAAAAAGGTGTGCCATTCCACTTAATTGTAATTATCATACAGTTTCGTATATGAAATATTTTGACGGTTTTGGCGCGCATAAGGCCATTTTCTGAGCCACCTTTCTCAGAGGCTAGAATGTAACGTTCAGAACATTCTAAACGTTTTGTGAAATATTTGAAGTGACTCATGATTTATGAAGCTATTTTACCACCTCGGCTTGCAGTGAGGGGATAGATTTAGTGATTATCTACTGATATTTTTTTTGTTACTGTTCACATGTGAGTATTATTCTGTTATATTTTAGAAAAAGCTATTTCTACGCATATTGAGCAAAATTTAATTAACAACTTTGATTTGAGCTAAAATTAGGTGGTTCATTTTTAGTACAACTGAGCAGTATGGGGAACAGTTCGAGAAGAAGTGCAGGGAGGAGGGGGGGATCTCTTGCATCCTCTTTGATGGGCGGATTGACCTGACCAATGTGATGATGGAAGCTGAGGGCAGTGACCAATCTTTTCCCGCAAAGATCAAGGAAGAACACTATAGTGTTGTTAGTGAGCCTGGCAGCTACTATCTGTTCCACTTTACCCCAGAGAAAGCAACTAAAGAGGAGTCACATGCGGAGAAGATTGCTAAGGTCCTGTTTGCCTGGCTGAAAGAGAGGGGTTATGATAAGACCTTGTTGGCCATTGGAGGAGACTCAACAAATGTCAACACTGGTGTGAAAGCTGGAGTAATGCGGAAGCTGGAGCTGCACTGGGGAGAAAGCTGGTCTGGTTGGTGTGCAACCTGCACACTGTTGAACTTCCCCTGCGCCATCTCATTGTTGACCTTGATGGCCCTACTCTGTCAGACAAAAATATCCGGGCCAATAGGAAAGCTCCTTGATTCTGCTACAGACTTTGATATCAATCCAAACTTCACCCGAATCTTTGTTGGCCCTCCACTGATCAAGCTTCCTGACAAGGACATTCAAGATCTCTCAACTGATCAATACTATGGCTATAAAATTGTCTGTGCAGTCAGGGATGGAGTACTTCCTGCAGGGCTGGCTCTGTTAGAGATAGGACCAGTAACCACAGCCGCTGGCTCACCACAGCGAACAGACTTCTCAGGCTCTGGGTGTCAAAGCACGGACTTAAAGGAAAGAACCTGAAGATTCTGCAATTCATTGTGGAATTCATCATTGGAGTGTATTACCCATGTTGGTTCAACGTGAAGGTCAAGCACTCCTGGATCGAAGGGCCTAGGCACATTCTCTTTCAGCTGGACTGCCTCAAGTCCCAGAGAAAGGAGGTGCTGGATATTGTGATGCCAACTGTGAGAAGATCTGCTTGGTATGCCCACAGTGAAGTCATCCTCCAAACACTACTCTGCTCTGAGGATCAGAAGGAGAGGATTGAAGGGGTGGAGAGAATCCTGGCCATCAGGGGAGAGGGGACCCGGACACTCAGCTGGGGGACTCCTCTGTTAGGAGCAGAAGGACACCTGACATCAATTGTGATGCTTCCAGCATCGGTGACTTGATCAGCTGGTCAGAAGGTGTGTCAGAGCCACCTCTCACCTGCTCTCTAAGCACCTCAGAGGTGAAAAACTTCATCAACACCCCCATGGAGGTGCGCAACTGGCCTTGCCACACACAAAGCATTGAGAGGGTTGTTAAAATGGTGACTGAGGCTTCTGCTAAGTACTTCTCACAGGAAAAGAGGGATGGAGGGATCAGGGCTCAGGAGACCAGCAAGCTGATGTCCAAGTCTGAGTCAAAGCAGGATTTGTGCAACCTGGCAAAGTTCAAGATGTCAGGAGAATGATCTTTGTAATTATATCCAGTGATATACATGCAGTTCACCTATTAATAAATATATGTAAAGTTGATTTGGCCTTGTCAATATAAATGATTTACCTTATATCTTTAAATATATTATAAAGGGGTTCAAAAGGGTAAAATTGGCAATTTAGAAATACAAAATGATGTAGGTTAGAGTTATCCTATCCAAAAAAGAAGCTCATATTTGAATTCCCCATGTAAAAACACATAATTTAGACACCCCTGATGGTAGGATTTCCTTCAGATTCATGTTGTCACCTGAGTACGACCCGCCCTACCCCACTAAGAAGGCCATTTTTTCTTCAATGTTTCTCCGCGCCCTTAGGATCGCCAGTCCGGAATACATCGATGCCGAATTGGAAAAAATCAACGGTATTGGAAGTGATCTGAGTTATCCATCTGCGTTTATGGAATCTTGTCTCAACAAGGCAAAACGAACTTTCTATCGTGTGAATAATAACACTCGTACTTTGTCAAAGAATATTTTAGTACTTCCATTTTCCCGGCTTTTTAGGCATTGCTAATGTACTTAAACTTTTGGATATTAATGTAGTATTTTCATATAACAATATCGTGAAAAATATCATAGTAAAAAATAGCCATACCAATAATTCAGGCATTATCTATAAAATTGGTTGTAAACAATGTGATTCCTTTTACATAGGTCAGACGGGAAAGGATTTGCACACACGTATAAAACAGCATCAATATTCCGTTAGAACAGGACAGTCGTCCAGTGCCCTTTTTGTCCATTTGTCAGAGTTATCCCACTGTATTGATTGGAATAATGCTACAGTTTTGTTTCACTCTAGCAACATTGTTAATAGAAATATTCTTGAGTCTGCCATTATCCAACTTACAAATAACTTCAACATAAGCAAAGGTCTTTTTCAACTCGATCCTGTTGTTTTGAATTCCTTCAGAACGGATTTAGATAAGAAGGATAGAACGCTAAACCTTTGGTAAACTTGTATGCTACTCTAATAACTTTTATTTTTCAATTTATTTTTATATACATCGAACTTAGACAAGAAGGGCAGAGTGCTAAAACCTGGGCAGATTTCCAGTATAAATTTGTATGCTCCTCTTATAAGTTTTATTTTTACTTTTATTGTTCAATTTATTATTTTTTTTTTAATTAACTATAACATTGGTTGGAAACAATTCATTTGATCTTGTGTTGGATTCGAGGAAAGTGCTAAAACGTCGGTAGTTTTTTCCTTACAAATTTGTATGCTCCTCCCACAATCCTTTAATGGTTAATTTTTATTTTTATTTCTCCGTTTATTGTATATATATATATTTTTTCTGTAATCTATATATAGGCTGTAACTCTTTATGTACTTCAGTGTTTCTGAGGATGTCATTAGACGAAAGCGCTTGAGCACCATTCTGTTTCCTTTCCTTCGTGGTTTTATTCATCATAAATATTTTTCACGTGTTACTTTCGTGAAATAATTTTCATATATATATTATATATATATATATATCGGGTCGGCAAGAAAAAAGGGAGACCTTGAATTTTGGCTGTAAAATCCAAAGTTATGGTCAGATTTCAATATTTTTTCACACCCTACAACTAAGTACATTTCCTATACGGTGAGCGGATTTGAAAGAAAACTAATGAAAACTACGCAGTTATTGAACATTTCTTTATGCCACTGGAAATTCTCCATTTACACTACTACTGCATTGTATGCGCAGATAAAAAGTTACAAAGTACCCACATATGGTGCTGGGGATGGGCCACTTCAGCGCCGCCACTTCAGCGACGACGTTTCAGCGCCGCCATTACAGCGCCAGGCCACTTCAGCGCCAGACTATTCAGCGACGGGCCCTTTCAGCGCCGGTCACTTTCTCTGTTGTTTTTATTGATTATACTTGTTTTGACTTTACTTGTTTTATTAACATTACTTGTTGTTATTAACTTTGTATAATGTTGGTTTGGTTTTGGTTATAGTACTTTATTTTCCTTCCATTATAAAAAAATTAGTGTTGGGATTAGGTTAGGTTAGGTTTGGTTAGGTTAGGTTAGGTTTGGTTAGGTTAGGTTAGGTTAAAAACAGCCCGCCGCAGGCGTTAGCCGTAGTTAGCCGGCTTCAAGTTAGGTTAGGTTAGGTTAGGTTAAGAATATTTATTCATATAACTAATGATGTAATTTCAGAATATTTTGCTCCCAACACTTATATCATTTTTCCTTTTTTATTTATTTGTGAACCCTTTATTTTCCTTCCATTATAAAAAAAAATTAGTACCTGCACATAAAATAAAAAAATTGAATTAATTATTTTCATTAGATATATCGATCCTTAGCCTGCACATTTTATTGAGTTGTCTTGAAACTATTGTGGCGGGCGCTGAAAGGGCCCGTCGCTGAATAGTCTGGCGCTGAAGTGGCCTGGCGCTGAAACGTCGGCGCTGAAGTGGCGGCGCTGAATCGTACGCTACCCTATGGTGCTTCCTTGATGTTAAAAAAACTGCTCGATATGTTTACCACGAACTTCTACAACCTTTTTCAGTCTAGGACGGAACTCATCTATGGCTTTATTGATTTGTTCTTGTGGTAGCTCATCCCATTTTTCCAGAAGCTGTCGTAAATGAGCGACATTTCTTACTTTGACCCGATAAATTCTCTGACAAATTTTCCCAAAGGCCGTAATCGAAAGGATTTAAATCAGCACTATTTATGGTGGCCAAATTTAATACCGCTACCTGGTATTCTTTTGATATCCTGTTTTACCGATTTTCTTGAGAAGCTTGTCCAAATCTCCTGCAGTCCATCCTTTGTTTGGAAACTCTAACAATAATCTCTTTCGTCCATAATGTTTTTCACGCTAATAGTGTCTTATAAGAACTTGGTCCTCTGAAGTAAATGGCATTTTATAAATAGGGCTGGGACCTAATACCTGAGAAAGAGGAAAACAAAATGCAAGTTGGCTTACGTTAATTAAAATCGCTTTAATTATCAACTTGAACCTATGATTAGCAAGATTTTTCTGGAATATTCGCCATAAATCCAATTTCTCAGCTAAAATGCTAAAAGATGGCATACAAACCATAAAATTACCTAGTACTAACATACTAAAATTTCATGGTTCTATGTATCGTATTTGCCGAGATATGAAGGATTTAAAAGGTCTCCCGTTTTTTTGCCGACCCGATATATACAGTATATATATATATATATACATATATATATATATAAAACGTTCTATGATATTTAAATCTTAAATGAAGGTTCTGCAGGAGCCTCTCTTTTAATTAACGCAGAGTTGCTGCCCATAAATATTAGTACAGAAAGTGTGAAAAAGAGTGACTTCAGCTTCGCTTGTATAAAATTTGAAGTGCTTTATAATCATGTTTGCTTTAGCACAGTAACTTCGATATTGATTCCTTATGTCTGAGTCGTCATTCAAAGAGCTAGTGATAGTTTGACCCAGATACTTAAATTGCTGTACCTGTTCTATTGGTTCGTCTCTTACAGTATTTTGATAAGAGTATTGGCTGTTTGGATTAAGCTTTAAGGATGAAATTGCAGTACCTCAGTTTTAGTTACATTAAAATTAAAGTCATAGTTCTGTGAATATAATTCACAGAGTTTTATAAGATGGTCACGACCTTTCACCGAAGGGCTTATTAACTCCATATCATCAGAATAGACCAAGTTATTTATCCTTATATCATCTATACAGCATCCTACTCTTGTATCATTAAGAGCAGAATTATATATACAGTACATACAGTATATTAAACAGCAAAGAAGAGAGCAAGGAGCATTGTCTAACTCCACATGAGGAACCAAAACATTCGGACAGTGTAGTGTATTTCAAGAGTCTGGGAACATATTTTTAATGTTTACACACACACACACACACACATATACATATATATATATATATATATATATATATATATATATATATATATATATATACACAGGGTGGCCATAAAGTCTGGAAACATAGGGTGTTTTTCTCAAAACTGTTGGTTATCTACAACGGAAAAAATTATCTTGATATATCCCATGTTTCCAGGTTTTATAACACCACCCCTATACAGATATGAAAATGAAAATGAAAAGGTTTATTGGCAGCCCATAGTCCATATGACAAATATTATTAATACAATGACAGTTCACATACTAAGGATAAAAATATATACAATTGATTAGAAATAATACAGTAATGTCGGGGTTAAGTGGAGCAACAGACAGACGTTTTCGTACCAAGAAGTCCATAGCTTACAGGATAAGCGGCAGGACTCATGGATGGCTTGGATAATCGGGTTGGTTGATTTTTTAATTCTTTGCATTAGACTGTATTGAACACGTCCTGTTACCTCCGGGAAGCTCGGGACATTGCGGGTAGCAAACATTTGCGAAGCTGAGCATCTCGGGGGTAATTTATGTAAGTCTAAAAGACCTGTTGTACATCAAATTTAGAGTTCTGCCAGAACCTTTTTTATAATTCACCCAGAATTGCTGTCCGTATATATTACTGCAGAAAGTACAAAAGAGAGTGTCTTTAGCTTCACTTGTACAGAACGGAAAGTTTCTTATAGTCATATTCACTTTAGCACAAAGGCTTCGAGAATGTTTTTATATATCTGAGTCATCACTGAAGGAGCTGGTGATAGTTTGACCGAAATACTTAAACTCTTGTACTTCCTCAGTTACTTCACCTGTCATTTTAAACATAATGTCAGCTGGCTAGTTATAGCTTTTAGGATGAAATTGCGTAACCTTAGTTTTTGTAACATTAAAAAGGAATATCACGTTTCTGCGAATACACTTCGCAGACATTTAGTAGCCGATCCAGACCTTTAACAGAGGGACTTATTAACACCATATCACCGGCATAAACTAAGTTATTTATCCTTGTGTTATCTATACAACATCCCACTGTTGCCTTATTAAGTGAAGCAATTAATCCGTCAATATACACATAAACAGCATAGGGGGAGAGCAAGGATCCTTGTCTCACCCCGCAAGAGGAGCCAAAACATTCGGATAGTACATTGCCCCACCTAACGGTAAAAGATTGGTGGGAATACCAAAATTTTAATAAATTTAATATGTACATGGGAACCTTCCTGACTTCTAGTTTTTTAAATAAAATATAGTGGTTCACTCTATCATATGCCTTACTTATATCTAGGAAACAGCTATAAATAGTTGAATTACTCTCAATGTATTTAGATATTTTTTCTTTAAGTACATAGATACACAGGTCAGTTGAGTGGGACCTTTTAAAACCAAACTGATTAGATGTCTATAGGTAATCATTTAATCGGAGTAACAAGAGTGTTTCTAGTAGTTTCGAGAAGCAGGAAGCGACAGCATTAGGCCTGTAATTATTGCTGGACAGAATGTCTCCATACTTATTTTTGACCAGTGGCAAGATATATGCCCTCATGAACTCTGCAGGATATGGCTATGAGCAAGCATGGCTGATAAGAGGAATGATATATGCAGGCATACTGCGTCATTGGCATATTTTAAGTGCTCATTCGATAGGTCATTTACCCCTGACGCAGAACTAGTCTTTAACTCTTTAATTAACCGCTTTACTTCAGGAACTGATATCAAAGTATTTTCCCTTGTCTGTCCCACAGGCGTTTCGCTGCAATCTATCTTAAGATTATCCCTGCTCACTCTGTTAAGAATGTTAGAGTAGTGGTTTTTCCACAGCTTGCAATTTCATTCTCCCCCGACACCCCATCGATTGTCGGAGGGAGGACAGTTTTGACACTCGTTTGATTCTTAACAAATTTCCAAAATTTGTTATTATCGTTATTTATGCGAGCTTCACAGGCTTTTCATGCTCGAATAGACTCATCTTCCTGTGTACATCGCTTTATGGCCGCCTTATACTGACCCCTACTTCTACACATATTCATGTATACTGGTCCTAATCTGGGTCTACCATGAATGCACCACAAATCATAGGCGTCTTTCGATTCCCTCCTCAGGGGGCGGGGCAATAAAATTATTATATCCAGGAATAATCTTAGTATGATAGTTGTAAGATTTAATCACGGGGCTTCCTGCTTCTCTTAACAGGGATACTATCTTACTATAATACCTATCTATGAGTTTACATTGAGAATCATTTGAACAAGGATTATTACAGGCAAGATGCAAAATTTCTAAGTTATTAAAGAGGTGACCTGTCCTGTCTTTGTATTCTATTCGCTGTTGCATATTAACATTAGACCAATCGACGCGATTATTTTTACCTATTGAATTCTTGCTATGTCGTGTTGCGCATAAATTGGAAAAATTAATTAATAGTTCTAATGGTCCATGATCAGAAAGAAGGAAATCATGCAGAATATGAGCGCTAACAATTCATTCCTTTAGATTATTACTAGTGAGACAATGATCAATCCACCTGGTGGTGCCACTCATATCACTAACGTATGTAAAATTACCACTGGTTACCCCTAATACATCTACATCACTTATACTTAATTTGGCCGACTCGCACATGTTACCCAATTCTACAAAGAATTCCGAGTTCACATGCTCGTTAAAGTCCCCCATTATTATACAGTAAGAATATTTGGGGTTATCTGATAATGACTTCATTTTATACAGCAAATCAATGTATTCATCTAGATTACTGCCGTTGTTGTATGGTAAATAGCAGTTTACAATTAATATGCAATCATTGTTCACTTGTAATTCAATGCCTAACAACCTTACATTATCGCTTGTTAAAAATTTTATATATTTTGACAAATTTTTCCTTATTAAGAAAGTAGCACCACCAAAAGGCTTACCATACATTAATTCATCTGACAAGTCTACTGCTGATGACGCATGGTACATAAAGTCATCATGGATGGTAGAGAGGAATTTTAGCTCTTGCTTAGGTAGCCAGTGCTCTTGCAGGAGTATCATATCTGCACTGTCACAGATTTTATGAACATCTGCAATTGAATTCCTCACTGACCTTACGTTACATGAGACTATATATATATATATATACAGTATGTCCCACAAAAAAGTACACCCAACTTTAGATTGTACTAACTCCTCCAAAAATTGAAATATTTTGGATCTGTTTGTTTGATTTAATATAGCAAATTATTCTTTGTTAACGTTCAAATTTATTCATGTTTAAACGAATTAGTGTTTAAGCATCTGCATTTAACTGAAGGGTACAAAAAAATGGATTGCGCAAAATTGGTCAATGAAAAAATAATGTGTGTGCTATCGATGTAATGAAAAGACAAATACATAATAATAGATACTTTAACATAAGATACAAAGCAGATTTTTCTTTATTCCTTATTACAAAAGTTATGCTTAGTTTCGTTTTCTTTCAACATGACCGCCATTCCTATCGATACAAATCTGGAGTCGAGCTCTCATCTTCCCCATCACTCTTTTGATAAGAACTGGATTGTCTTTTAGCAAGTTGATTTCAGCTGTGATGCGAGTCCTCAAATCATCTAAATTGATAGGTTGTGATGCAAATACTCTATTTTTCAAATGACCCCATAAAAAGTAATCACACGGGATTAAGTCAGGGCTTCTGGGAGGCCATTCAATGTCATGGCCTGTAGCAATTACTCTTTGGTGGAAGACTTCCTGCAAGCGTTCCTTCACAATAACTCTCCTGTGAGCAGGAGCTCCGTCTTGCACCCACCAACTACGATTAAATCGGTTTCCATAAGCCTTATGGAAACCGATTTAATCGTATTTGGTGGGTGCAAGACGGAGCTCCTGCTCACAGGAGAGTTATTGTGAAGGAACGCTTGCAGGAAGTCTTCCACCAAAGAGTAATTGCTACAGGCCATGACATTGAATGGCCTCCCAGAAGCCCTGACTTGATCCCGTGTGATTACTTTTTATGGGGTCATTTGAAAAATAGAGTATTTGCATCACAACCTATCAATTTAGATGATTTGAGGACTCGCATCACAGCTGAAATCAACTTGTTAAAAGACAATCCAGATCTTATCAAAAGAGTGATGGGGAAGATGAGAGCTCGACTGCAGATTTGTATCGATAGGAATGGTGGTCATGTTGAAAGAAAACGAAACTAAGCATAACTTTTGTAATAAGGAATAAAGAAAAATCTGCTTTGTATCTTATGTTAAAGTATCTATTATTACGTATTTGTCTTTTCATTACATCGATAGCACACACATTATTTTTTCATTGACCAATTTTGCGCAATCCATTTTTTTGTACCCTTCAGTTAAATGCAGATGTTTAAACACTAATTCGTTTAAACATGAATAAATTTGAACGTTAACAAAGAATAATTTGCTATATTAAATCAAACAAACAGATCCAAAATATCTCAATTTTTGGAGGAGTTAGTACAATCTAAAGTTGGGTGTACTTTTTTGTGGGACATCTGTATATATATATATATATAAGCACACCGGACAAAAAATTAGTCACCCCTCTCAGAAAGTACCTAATAACGTGTGACGGCGCCTCTGGCCTTGATAACCGCACGAATCCGGCGAGGCAGAGACTCTACGAGGTTGTGCATGTACTGAACATCGATTTGCTCGTTCATCAGCCGGTCCCGAAGTTCCGCCAGAGTCCGTGGGTGTCTACTCCTGCGCTTCACTTTCTGTTTCCAGCCTGAACAACACCTTCGACGCATTCAGGATTAAAGGCTTCATTGGACCTGCGATGTACTCGTCGCCTCCCATCAATGGAGAACAAACAAAAACGGGACTCATCGGACCAAATTACACGTTTCCAATCTGCCGCAGTCCAGTTTTTGTGCCTCTGAGCCCATTTATAACGTGCCAATTTGTGACTTGCTGTTAACAGCGGCCTCTTCCGTGGTACCCTGCTCCAGATGTCCATCGCATGCAGTTCTCGTCGCAATGTCCGTTCGGAAATTGGTCGCTGGAGAACCTCATTGGTTTCTTGGAGCAATTGTTCTCTGGTTTGAAAACGATTTGCAGTTACTAGACGAGAAATATGGCGGCGGCCCCTATTGTCGAGAATTGTTTTCCGGCCACAGTTACGCCGTCGATTGTCAGTTGATGGCGAACTACACCACTCTTTGTAAACTCGCTGGACAGTACGCGTTGACACACCAACAAATTGGGCTACTTCAGACATTTTGTGTCCGTGGGCTCTGCCAAACACGATGGCTCCTTTTTACCACTGAGTAACGTCTGCCTCACGACCCATTTTGCAGACTATATCCAACACACACTTTGTTCTTCACCACCTCACGAAACAGATCTGATCCTGTGTGCTACGTCACCGCTACTTGTCACTTACCAATGCTACATCAGCGCCCTCTGTGTGACCTTGAACTTCCTACTATCGGTGCTATTAGGGGTGACTAATTTTTTGTCCGGTGTGCTTATATGAGACGTTATATGAGACTATATATATATATATATATATATATATATATATATATATATCGGGTGGCCACAAAAAAACTTTACTTAATTGAAAGTTTAATAACTGCAACAATTCAAAACTTATGCGATTGAGATTTTGCAGACATTAACAAATGCATATAATCTATAATTCCTGGAATTTTCAAATATGTAGGTTCTATAGTTTTGTTACAGTGAACAATTTAAAAGCATATGTCTAAAAATAGCATGCCTGGTGTGCATCTGACACGTACGTGCGCTAGCGTAGGCTAAACCTAATGTAGCGTAGTATGACACGCGTGCTGGCGTAGGCTAAACCTAATGTGAATTTGCTTTCTTTTATTTTTCCGCTAAAACCCCGCCAGCATGACGTTAAGTAAAAGTGATAAAGCCATCATAGAAGCATGTGTCAAGGAAAAAGGTTGGAATGGAAATAGGATTGTCCGAGAATTCCCTGCAAAGAACTGGACTCGTCAAAGTGTTTATAACTTAATAAGAAAGATAAAGGATACTGGATCAACAGCTAGAAAACCCGGCAGCGGCAGGCCCAAAAGTGTTTCAACAGAAGAAAATAAGGCTGCCGTGGAGGAACTGATTCAATCCCAGGAGAATACACCAGGAACTCATCGCTCCCAGAGACAGATTGCGTACGACCTTGGGATTTCTCGCTCCTCTGTACAAGGGATTGTAAAACGTTTGAAATTGAAGGCCTACAAGAGAATTCGAGTTCCTCGGCGTGATCAGAATGTAAGACAGCGTAGAAAGACCCGCTGTAAATCCCTATATGAACGCTACTCAGCTGAAGACGTGCAAAAAGTTGTGTTTACAGACCAAAAGGATTTCACGTTGGAGGTGGCCAAAAACAGGCAAAATGACAGGGTTTATGGTTCAAGGAAAAAGGACATTCCTCCCTCCAGGCTTTATCATGAAACCTCACGATTCTGCAGAAAAGTAATGGTATCGGCGGGAATTTCATGGAAGGGGAAAACACGAATTCATTTTATTGCCACAAACGAAACTAAAGTTAACTCTGAGCGCTACATCAACCTGTTAGATAATGGGTTACTTCCTGATTGTCGTCAGCTGTATCCTGATGAGGCCCACATTTTCCAGCAAGATGGGGCACCCGCCCATACAAGCCGAGCGACCCAAAATCATCTAGAGCAAGAGACCCCTAATTTCATCAAAAAGGATGAATGGCCGCCTCAGTCTCCCGACTGTAATCCGATGGACTATTCAGTATGGGATTCCCTCATGGTGAAGGTTTACGGCAGCCAGAAAGACAAATTCACCGAAGATGAACTTAAGGAGAAAATCAGTAGAGCATGGGAGGATATCACCTTAGATGAGGTTCGGAAGTGCATCTCCTCGTGGAAGAAGCGATTGAGGGCAGTTTGTTTACCAACAGGGAGGTGGTCACATTGACCATTTGTTTAAGTAAATTTTGTTAAGTTCAAATTCATTTTTTTCGGCATGCTATTTTTAGACATATGCTTTTAATTGTTCACTGTAACAAAACTATAGAACCTACATATTTGAAAATTCCAGCAATTATAGATTATAACCATCTGTTAATGTGTGCCAAAGCTCAATCGCATAAGTTTTTAATTGTTGCAGTTATTAAACTTTGAATTAAGTAAAGTTTTTTTGTGGCCACCCGATATATAGGGTAGTGGTGGTGTAGTAGTTAGCGTCGCTGACTACAAATCTATCGAGACCCGGTGACGGCAGCCAGCGCGCAGCAAAACCCAGCTGTTCATCCTTCCACACAATAAAGCAAGTGGTTGGTAAATAAATGGGTACCCTGGGTGGCCTAGCGGTTAAGACGCTGAGCTGCTGGTGGGGTGTGGTTCGGATTCCACGTTAAACTGTAGGTCTAAGGTGGAGTGAAAAGCTTGACTTTCGTCAGAATGAACATTTCGGGGGGAAGCTAGTCAAAGGTGTGTGTGTGTGTGTATACACACACACACACACACACACACACACACACACACATATATATATATATATATATATATATAGGGTGATTAAAAAAATGTTAACACTTATATGGAGTTTTATTTTTTATTTCCGATTTATTTCTAAACATTTTTTGTGATGCAAACAGTGCTTCATACAGTCTCTACTTGCTGTCCATGGATATCTACGTATATATGAAAGTGGTCAAACGTTGCTTCCAGAGACCTAAGGCACATCTGTGGTGGTATTAATTGGATGACATCTGTAATTCTTTCCCATATAACTGTTAACATTTTTTTAATCACCCTATATATATATATATATATATATTGGAGGTACGATTACAATTTTGTTTCAAATCCAATTCAATTTTTATAGATGGCATGTTAGGTAGACTTCAAAACTGTATATTTTCTCCTCCTCCTTTTTATCCAGCCCTTAACCCCTATCATGCGTCTGAATCCTTCCATTTGCATGGAAATTGTTAATATGCGAAAGAAATGAATGTAACAAGACTCGTTTGGCTGATTGTACATATTTTGGCCCAATATGGAGGGCACAGCGTTTCTGCGTCTCTTCTTTTCGTTCTGCGAGAAAACAATTCACAGAGAGGAAACGCCTCACATGGTAATTTTCTTGTAAATATTTAAATAACGCGC
Organism: Bathynomus jamesi; assembly: GCA_023014485.1. Classification (NCBI taxonomy): domain Eukaryota; kingdom Metazoa; phylum Arthropoda; class Malacostraca; order Isopoda; family Cirolanidae; genus Bathynomus; species Bathynomus jamesi. The sequence continues at coordinate 773,840 of JAJOZX010001167.1, read as the reverse complement.
ATTTATTGCCTATTGGAACTGAAATATTGGTTTATGGGAAACTGCACTTTCCGTTATAGATACAGCCAATGTATTTATTATTATTATTACTATTATTATTATTATTATTATTATTTCTGAATTTGTCATGGAAACATTTTCAGTTTTCCTCGAAACTAAATTCCTCGAAATGGAAAGTCGTTGAGACTCCAAATTACCGAAACTTAATTTAACTTAGCTTAATCGAAAATATATAACTAAACCTAACCAAACCAGATCTACCTTAAACTGTTCTAATCTGTTAATTTAGATTACATTTCGTCTTTCGACACTCTTTCATTTTGACGGGACAATATACGATAACAATATACGTATACAATATACATATATTTATTTTCTTTTATAAAAAGTAAAGATTTACTAATTTTGAAAACCAGAAGTTCCACTCCTGAAACACGAATCTGAAAAGAAACTTTTCCTCGTATGACGATTAACCTTTCCTAGAAACGTTTAAAACTTCGAATTCTACATACTAAATTACTTAATAAAATATAACACATTTTCAAATATTTTTCTTAAAACAGTATTTAAAGTCACTATTCTAAAGTGAACATGGTAAACAAGTAATAATAATAATAATAATAATAATAATAATAATAATGGTTACAGAAAAAGTAAATCATGAGAAGAGTATTAAAACTTTCAAATCCAGAAAAAATTCATAAATTTTTTAAATATAATCTGACCAATTAAAAAAATAGGCCAATTGAAAATATATGAATACCTTTTGCTACGTGGGGGATGGGGAGAGTCACATTATTTCCAATCAATTAAGAATTCTTATGAATACTGGAATTTTCAGCATTTTTTCAGTAATTTTAGTGCCTTGGCAAACTTTTTCCCACAAACACACTTCGTGAAATCCTTTTTTAATACATACATATATACAGGGTGGGTAAAAAAAGTGACCCCTTAGAGGTAAGTAGTGTGGGCGCAAAAGGGGAGAGTGCAATGCAATTGCAAATGTTGCACAAACTATGCAACAAGGGGGGTTTTGCAAGATGGTATGCAACAAAGGGGGAGAGGGGAATGTTGCAAGAGCAACAAGGGGTTATGCAACTTGGAGGAGGAGTTATCACCCAAGAGAAAGAGAGAGAAGGAGAGAGAGAGAGAAAGAAAGAGAGGTGTTTGCCTGGCAGGAGCCAAGCGCATATTAAGACTTCAACCGAGCGGCCGTTGTCTTATAGGGCCCCTAATCAGCCAGCTGGCTTAATCAGCCAGTTGGCTTAGAAGGCTGAGTTGCCAGTTTGCGCTATTTATTTAATTAAAGCATACATTCTGGCTTAATCCGCCAGTTGGCTTAGAAGGCTTCTTAGAAGGCATAAATGGCCTGTATATATTAATAACCTTCGAACGAATTAAAAGCGCACATACACTCACCGACTGTACGCTAGGGTGGATCGATTTTACATTTTTTTCGATTTCCATATTCTAATAGAGACAAAACCTTGCGCATTTATGAGAAAATAGCCTCTGCAAATTCTTAGCTTAATAGGTAATCATCTTCTGCCCCCGGCAGAGCGATGAAAATTATATTTTAGTAGTCAAAAACGTATTTTTAAACCCTAGCCTAGAGTCATAAAATTTTGCGTGTGTTACTTCATGCCTAAGCAACGATATAAATGCTATGGGAAATATATAAATGCATTATTTAAGACAAAGAGCCGATCTGAAAATATGTATAATATACATATTTTCAGATCGGCTCTTTGTCTTAAATAATGCATTTATATATTTCCCATAGCATTTATATCGTTGCTTAGGCATGAAATAACACACACGCAAAATTTTATGACTCTAGGCTAGGGTTTAAAAATACGTTTTTGACTACTAAAATATGATTTTCATCGCTCTGCCGGGGGCAGAAGATGATTACCTATTAAGCTAAGATTTTGCAGAGGCTATTTTCTCATGCATGCGCAAGGTTTTGTCTCTATTAGAATATGGAAATCGAAAAAAATGTAAAATCGATCCACCCTACTGTACGCCCATAAAGCACCTATTATCGCACACACACACACACACACACACACACACACACACACACATATATATATAATATATATATATAAACTGATTGATGCATGCAAACCCCAATAGCAAAATATATACGAACACAACCACCACACAAAAAAGCATCACATCACCAACAATCGTCTAAGTATAGACTTTTAGGAGCTCATCCCATCAACAGAACATGGTGAGATGAGAGATACGGCTTTTAGGAGCTCATGCCATCAACATCACGTAACAACCAAAACAACACCAGAGGCGCCAACATAGCCACACAACTAAACAGCCTCTTCATTCTTAACAATACAGAAGAACATACACACATACCACATCAAGCAGGATAATCAAACTCCTCCCCAGACATAACGTTCTGTTCCCCCTCACTAGCAACACATACACAATGGAGAACAGAAAAACAACTGTCATCAGACCACCTGCCCATCATCATTACAACACATTCTACACTGTGCCCCAACAGCCTTAGGCACACTTACAGAAATTACAAGAAAGCTGATTGGGAACAGTTCAAAATACAGACTGAGGAACAATTCACCACATTAAACAGCACACCCATCATAAACATCGATACAACACTCAAGACATTTAATCAGATTATCAATAATGCAAACAAATACATACCCAAGGGCAACATTAGGAAATACAACCCAAATTACACAGAGAAATAGCCCACCTCATAAGGCAACGTAACAACCTCAAATATAACACACAAACACCACACAGAGAAGCCATAAAACAGCAGATACAACAGCTCAACACAGAAATAAACAACAAACTCAAAGAAAAACAAACAGAAACATTCAGGGAATTCATAACAACACTAAACCACTCCACAGATACATACAGGCTATACAAGACTATAAACAGCATTACCCACTCTAACAGCGGCATTCACACCTCACACGCGGCTATCTGTCGCAGCCAAAATAATATCCCAACATACACACAACAAGCTAACATTCTAGTTAATCACTACGCAAAGATAAGTCACTTAAACAGAGACAACAACCAGAAACATGCAGACAGACAAACAGCCAGACACAAGAAAACCTACAGACTCGACATGACCATTACACCCTTCAATACAGACCAGACCACCAAGATCATCAAAAACATTAAGAATTCGAAGGCTACTGGACCAGACAACATATCTAACATACACCTTAAACACTTGGGCCCACAAGGAATATTAGCTCTCACAAATATCAGCACATATTCATACCAACACTGTATTATTCCTGACATATGGAAACAAGGTAAAATTATTACACTACTCAAACCAAACAAAAATCCAACAGAACCAGCTTCCTATAGACCCATTACTTTACTATGCACACCTTCCAAAGTAACAGAAAGACTAATCTTACAAATCACCAACCCACACATACCACTATCGCCTACTCAACATGGATTCAGACCTCACCACTCAACCACGACATTACTCACTAACCTCACGCAGCACATCATGGATGGCATCAACTCCAGAAGACCAGCTCAACGTACACTATTAGCAACAATAGACATTAGTAAAGCATTTGATGCTATCCCACGCTTCCCTCTCATAAACAAAATACTCAACACAAACATGCACAATAACACCAAAAGGTGGCTGAGCAACTATCTCTCAGGAAGATACTCACATGTCACATTTAATGGCAAGTCATCCAAAAACAAGCTTTTTCCGAACGGGGTCCCTCAAGGCTCTGTTCTCTCACCAACACTCTTCAACTTATACATGCATGACATTCCAACACCCATAGATAACAAGCTTACCTTATCATCATATGCAGATGATATCACTCTAACATCCACCCACAACAACATCGACACCGCTACAAATAACCTACAAACATACGTAAACAGTATACAAGACTGGCTCACACACAATAGATTCAAAGTAGCGCCCACAAAATCAACCATCACCTTGCTTACAAGCAACACAAAAGAACACCAGGTAATTCCACAGCTTACACTAAACAACATCAACATTCCACACACTCACAGAACCAAAATACTTGGTGTCACATACAACACATCATTATCTTTTGCAAAGCACATTCAGGACATTAAAACCAAATGTACGTCAAGACTTAACACGCTTAGGGTACTAACAGGCACAAACTTTGGACACCAGCAGGAAACAACATCACTCATATACAAACAATATATTCGCTCAGTTATGGACTATGCTAGCCCATGCTGGGCACCCATTATCTCAAACACACACATAAACACCTTACAAACAATACAAAACAACGCACTTCGTATCATTACAGGATGCACTCAAACAACACCAATAGAACACCTGCACACAGAAACAAAAATACTAAAAGTTAGGGAACATTTAGACATGAGGGGAACACAATTCATGGCAGCAGCGACAACTAACCCACAACACCCTTGCCACTACATGTACAATCATGCACCAACACCTCGCACCATTAAGGTAACACCAGAGAGATATTATAACGAAATACTCCATTCCATACCACGCCCCACAGACATCACACAGTACAGAAAACACATACACACACATCTAACCCACAAAGCACTGACACGACTCGGTCCGAATGCGGTCCTAGGTGCGAAGCCGCCACCCATTAACAGGTCAGAGATCAGCCTGAGCAGATCGGATCGAGTTAACTTAGCACGATTCCGATGTGGACATCACCCAAACTTACGGACATATAAACACAGACTAGACAACTCCATAGACGACACCTGCCACCTGTGCCAAGACACACCACAAACAATTGAACACATTATGACGGACTGTACCGCTCTAGCACAACAACGAACACAACACAACATCACTCGTGCGCTGAACCTACGGTCCACTCCGGAGAGGGCGATCGGTTACCTGCGTGCCGCCGGCTTGCTCGATCAGGGTGGGCTGATCGGCTAAACAACAACAACAACAACAACATCACGTAATCGATATGAGGGCTACAACCAAGCTCCCAAACTTAGACGATTGGTGGTGAAACTATTACACAACAATCCACCAACCACCTCCGCCTTACCTACCAACTCCTGGTAAACCGACAAGGTCTCTAACTACGACCCAATAGACAGAACTATTAAACATAAGCAAATATGTTTATGAGACCTAGTCAAAAAAAGGCAACGCCAATAATTTTTCTATTGAGCTTTTCGTGGTGAAACGAGACCTATTTGACATTTGGTGGGGCGATCTTTAAAACAAAAAATCGAATAAGATAAACTAAGTTTAATACAAATACAAATTTTCATCATAATACGCAATTTTACCCTTAAACTATAACATCAAAATCATTAATATGATTTTTAAAACAAACTAGAAATTAAATTAGGCATAACTTATTAATTTTTCCTCTTTTATCCAATTATTGTGTTTCAATATAAATTTATCTTTAAGACACCAATATATCCAATATATCTTTAAACCTTATTACAAAAAATATTAATATGATTTTTAAAACAAAATAGATTCTATTTCGGGGTAACTTATTCATTTTTCCTCTTTTGGCCAATTATTTTGTTTCAATATTTATTTATCTTTAAGACACCAATATATCTTTAGGCCTTATTACAAACAATATTAATATGATTTTAAAAACAAAATAGATTCTGTCTCGGAGTAACTTATTCATTTTTCTTCATTTACTTGCAGCCCTAAATATCATTTTCTAAACGTATTTATATAAAAATGGAATTTATGGCCTAACTCAATTAGTTGCACCTTCTACAATTCAATAATTGGATTTAACATGATTTACTGCATTATATTGACGTATTTCAGCGAAACTCTTATTATTGTACACACACGTACGTACAGCCGTCAGTCTGTTTAAAAGATGGCCGGATGATATAATTAATTAATAATGTCGTTTACAACCAAAAGAAATAAAACATCGTTACATCATTCTGATTATTTAGGTAATTTATTGGAATTAGTTTCATGAAATATACGTTCGATAATATAATATAAGAAATACAAACAAAGAACATACTGTTGTAACAAGCAAATATTGTTGTCGAAAGACATTATAATAGCGATAATAAGCTTCTTTTTGCAGGAGTTTTATTGTTTCGGGCATAAATATCATAGAGATTATCCTCTCACGTTTATGAAGCGACCAAGCTTCATGGGCAATTGACTTTCAGTTTATCGTTTCTCTGAAATATGTGTGAATGTACCCGAATTCCGAATATATCTTTCAATGTCACTAAAACCCTTCATTTTCTGGTATTGGAAGATATACAGGAGAGGTTTTAATACCCCAGTTTTGGGCTGTAGACTTTCACGGAGGAAATACCCACGATGCTTCGCTCTGCTTCTCCTTACATTCGTTCTTTGATTTTAAATCACAATAAACAATATAAATATTCTATGAGATTAATATTTTTTTTCACCCTACTAGCAACACTATAAACGGAAGAAACGATCTGCCTTAAAAAATCTAAAAAATAACTTCTTAACAATCATGTTTTCAATTAAAATAAACATCTACGACACACACACACACACACACACACACACACACACACATCTTTTCACCTGTTCAGACTCTATTGTTTAAGGTTCAAAATTGATTGTCAAACAGATATTTTTACCCTATCCATCTAGCAGTATATCTATCTATCTACCTGTCTATCATCTAGCTATCCATCTCTCTATCTATCTGCCTGACTGTTCATCTATCTATCTGACTGTATATCTATCTATCTATCTATATATATATATATATTGGTACCAAGCCTCAAACTAAACCCAATTACCATCCAAACAACGCTGGACAATAGGAAAGGCAGAATATGTAGCGACCCCAAACTAAAGGCGTAACAAGGGACCTCTTCAACACTGAAGGAAATGAGCATGGATGTCATGGGGCCAAGACTTTTAACCAGCTTCCCAAGGGCCTCAGAAACGTTACAGTGGTCAAAGTTGAAGTCTTCAAGAGAAGACTAGACTCCTGGCACAGGACGGTTCCACATGAGCCAGATGTACCTAGCTATGTGCGGTGGAAAGCGCAAGAGAGCAACTCGCTCCTCCACCAAGCCAGTCCTAGAGAAGGGGTCACCTGACCGGACCTAGCATAACCTAACCTAGCATAGCGTAACCGGGCGTAATATAACCTATCTAACGCAGCCTAACCGGGTATAAATCAAATTAAAGGGCATGCATCAGACAAAGGACAGACGCGGAGCTTAACCCAAATGGTGCATACAATTATCCTAACTCTTGTATTATTATTATTATTAATAATATTATACACACATATATAGGGTGAACCAAATGTAGGTGGACAGTAAATGATAACGTTTATTTTGAGAATACATATTTAATTTTTTTGTATACTATAATACAAAATAAAATTTAAATAAATTTAGTTATAATATTTAATATAATATAACACAAACACCATAGTTATAATGAACACCATAGTTATAATATAATATAACACAAACCGTATTCAACCTACTGTCCACCTACTTTTGGTTCACCGTGTATATATATATATATATATATATATATATATAAACTGATGCATGCAAATCCCCAATATCGAAATATATACTCTAGCGTAACCTAACCTAGCCTAACCTATCCTAACTTAGCATAGCCTAACCTAGCGTAGCCTAACCGGGACATAATATAACCTAACCTAGCGTATGCTAACCTAGCATAGCCTAACCGGGCGTAATATAACCTAATCTAGCGTAGCCTAACTGGGACATAATATAACCTAACCTAACGCAGCCTAACCGGGTATAAATCAACTTAAAGAGCATGCATCCGACAAAGGTCAGACGCAGAGTTCAACCCAAATGATGCATACAATTATCCTAACTCTTGTATTATTATTATTATTATTAACACACACGTGTATATATAATATATATATATATATAAAATATATATTATATATATATATATATAATATATATATATATATATATAAACTGATACATGCAAAGCCCCAATAGCAAAATATACACTCTAGCGTAACCTAACCTAACCTAGCATAATCTAACCGGGCGTAATATAGCCTAACCTACCGTAGCCTAACTGGGGCATAATATAACCTAACCTAGCGTATCCTAACCGGGACATAATATAACCTAACGCAGCCTAACCGGGCATAATAAAACCTAACCTAACCTAGCATAGCCTAACCTGGCGTAATATAACCTAACCTAGCGTTGCCTAACCGGGACATAATATAGCCTAACCTGACCTAGCATAGCCTAACCTATGCTTAGGTTAGCCTAAGCTAACCTAGCATTTTAACCTATCCATCTAACTGTCTATCTATCTTCCTAGCTATCTTTGTATCTATCTATCCATCCATCTATATATATATATATATATATATATATATATATATATGTATATATATATATATATATATATTATATATATATATATATATATATATTGGTACCAAACCTAAAACTATACCCAATTACCATCCAAACAAAGCTGGAAATAAGAAAGGCAGAATATGCAGCGATCCCAAACTAATGTAAAGGCCTAACAAGGGACCTCTTCAACACTGAAGGAAATTAGCTTGGATGTCATGGGGCCGAGACTTTTAACTAACTCCCTAAGGGCATCAGAAACGTTACAGGGTTCAAAGTTGAAGTCTTCAAGAGAAGACTAGACTCCTGGCACAGGACGATACCAGATGAACCGGTGTACCTGGTTACGCGCGGCGGAGAGAGGAGCTCGCTCCGCCAACAAGCCAGGCATAGAGACGGGGCCAACAGCTTGACCGCCGTGTGAAGAGAGACCGAGCAGAGGGGGACACTAACAAATGGTCAGAAGATAACAATAGGGCATTTAACACCGAGAAACTTCAACTCTTGAGATATGGTAGAAATGAAGAAATTAAACAGACTGCATATTAGGCCAGATGAGCTGTGTGTACATGGCTATGTACGGTGGAGAGCGCGAGAGAGCGGCTCACTCCTTCACGAAGCCAATCCTAGAGGCAGGGACCACCAGCTCGACCTTCGTGTGAAAAGTGAACGACGCGCGGAAACGCATCGTCGTACACACACACACAAACATTTCATTCATGCAGTTATCCGTGATTCACTGTCGTCAGTTGAGTTAACATGAACTACTAATTGTTACCATCTTGCACTTATCCGTGATCGTGACATGGAATTAACCGTGGTTCGGTGATGTTTACATTCGCGGATCCCACCAACCGGTCCACTACAATGCGCCTCAGTCAGTGTCTCTCAGCGCAATCAAACCTCGTTTATATATTTTTATTAGCTGTCTTCATATATCATTTTCTCCGAACTTCCTCAGTGACAATAAGAAGCCTCCTGAAGGGTACAACTTAATTGTAGAATGGAAAGACTTATCTTCAAACTTAAGACGTGAGAGCAATTTGATTACTCACTCAATTAATTATCTCTTTTCATTGTCTAAGGTTATGCCTAATTTTTCGCACTCATCGATTCTTCTAAGGATGAGAAATATGATTTGCTCATTTTCAAGAGTTAAAAATTTGGAGACTAACTGGAGTTCACATAAGCCCACCTCATACGAATCACGCTCCAATTCAGTGGGTCCGTGCAGTTCTGTCACAAAGTTGGCGAGGGTGTTAGGATGTACAGACAGAGAAGAAGAGGACGGGAGTGTGACAGAGAAGTGGCTAGGCGCTATGTTGCATACTAATTAAGCTTCAGTATTGCAGCAGTTTTTATATAGGTGTTGAAGCTTTCTGGGTAACCCTGTCATTTCACCAGGTACATTTTTCTCTTTCCTGAACCTTTGCTGCCTAAAATTTTTTCGATTTTAAACACACTTTTTCCTAAATTAAATGTCACTTTCTGCAATTCCTCCAGCAATCTCTTCCCCATTCAAATCTTCAACGTAATATCATACATCATTATCTCATCTTTAGGTCTCATAGCACGAACTTTAAAAATTTCACGTGTCCATCCTTGCACAAAGCCCTTCGCGAATTTATTTCCCGAACGTGATAGCCTTACATAATCATTGATTTTGAAATGTGTAGAATGTGGTGGCGGTGCTCCATCTCTTCTCACCTCTGGCAGCGCACCTCTTTCTAAAACTTCGTTAGGTGTTGTGCCAATCGTACGGTGGTGTGAACGGTTGTATAATGATGCCAATGACCCCAGAACGTTTACATATCTGTATGTGTGTTTTTATGTGTAAAATAGCGATGCATGCGTTCCTTTGTGGTACGTTGAACTCTTTCAGCTAAAAAGGCCTTATGTATAGAACTGCTCGTGTAGTAACTGATATTAAACTCTGTCAGCATGTTCTGAAAAGCGCGACCTATAAATTCTTTCCCCATATCCGTACAAAAATAGCCAGGAACCCTTTCTTCTTTCAACATCAACGTTTTGGTCGCTTTAGCAACTGTTTCAGGCGATTTATTTTTCAGGGGAATTAGCCACAGATATCTAGAGAATACATCTATTATGAATAGGATGTAGCGGTATCCGTCATTATACACTGAATATCTTTGCATGTCTGTTAAATCCGCTTGCCAAATAGAGTCAATCGAATCCGCTGTTGTCTTGGCCGTTTTAAACCTTTTTCTCACCGGTTTATGAAGTGTATAAGCATCCTGCTCCCGCAAAAACCGCTCAACATCTTTTTTCCCTACTCCGTAAACACCTCTGTACAGTCTATTAACGCCACCATAGGAGGCGGGGTTAGAAATGTCATAATAGCGTTTACTTAATATGTTAGCCATTTCGTATTTTAGAGACACGTGGATAAGGTTGGCCGTTTGTTCTCTTCTTTCTCTTCTTCAGAGACGCTGCTGCTGGGGGCGATGCGTACTCAGTTGTGACACATGCGAGACTTGATCCAGGTCTTTTAACCTATTCAGATTACCTATCAATGTTTTGGGGACATTTATTTGTTGTAGTCTTGCTTTAATATGCTTCCATCCTGTTTGAGGGTTGTCCCACTTTCTCACCAGATCATGAACAATATCAACGATATTGGATCCTTGTACCCTTGTTCCTTCAACAATGACCTCGCCTGTATCGGCCCACTGTATGATGGGGTCCTCACTCAATAGATTATAAAGACTTAAGCCTTTATTCCTCAATATATGTGGGAGACTGTTTTTTAACACATGTTCGATGTGTTGTGTTCCGTTGTTCTTTGGTTGGTCATCTCTAACGTCGGGCCCAGGTCCTGTGTCGCCATGCTCAGCGCTACTCGCGCTGTGCCTAATAACCACGGGGAGCTCTGTCGGATTCTTATAATCTTCGTACTCATGAAGAAATTTCTGCAAAGCCCTTGGTACAAGATCCTTTTCTCATCAGGTGACTTTTCACTGTTTAATAGGCTAGCAACTCGCTTTCCATTCTTTTAAGCCTACTTTTACGGGGTTCTAGAGCCGTGTCTGGAATCTTTGAACTTTGCAATGAAGCATACACCTCGTGCGGAATCACAACCACCTTCTTCATTATATTAATCTAGTCAGTAAAGGACCCAAAACTGAAAATAAGATGGGTAGGAATGATCCTCCTCTTTGTACAAGAATTCGCTTTTTCTTACCCACAGTTTGACTTTTATGAGCGAGTGCTCGTATTATGTTCTTGTATCGACGTAAGCCTTCTGAGAGGGTTTTATTGGCACATTACATTTTATAACAGTAAGACAGATTTCACAGATGCAATTTAAAAAGTCGGAGTCGATATTTTTAACAAACATCTGTTGCAGTGCCCGGGGCAGTCGTTGATAGATTTTTATTAATTCACGATATTTCTTCAGCCTATTTGTCATTCTGGAATATACACCGTTTCAGGTTCGCTTGGGAATATATTCGTTCTTAGAAGCACCCTAAACGAGTTTCGCCGATGAAGGTCACAAAGCAAATATCCATAACGCTGGCTTGTGGCTTTTTTATAAACTTCCAAAAACTCCTTACATTTATTCGGGAACATTTGATTGGCAAATACCCCAATTTGTGACACATCTCTACGTTGTGCGAATAAGACTAGATATTGTGTATTTAGCGACACATCGCGCATGTATCTATTTTTGAAAAATAGATTCTGGTTGATGAAGAATACGCTTATGTTAAGATGGTGGGAGAACACTGTAAATGTCTCGGCAAACGTTTTATCCATTTCCAACATGAGATCGTCAATTACAATAACTGTATGCTCATTACCTTTTAACGAATTAACATCATATACACCCTTGTGGAACAAAATTTCATCTTGGTACTCGTTGAATACTAACTGATACATCGAATAGCACCATATTACTTTATGCACAAATTTTGAGAACACTTCCCCCTTATCTTTAATGATTTTAAGCATAAATACAGTTTTTCCACATCCTGTAGAGCCACATATAATACTTGTGGAGGGGCTTGTGAACCTGAATTTTTCTATAGATTCCAGCTCTAAAACGTCACACCCCTAAGTCGGTCATTTACAAAATATTACAGATTTTGAGTGCTGCTCCTTATATTTTCTTTTCTTCTTCCACAGAAACGTGAATGACGACGATGTACAGCACCCCATCATCGATATCACAGAAGAACCCGATGACCGTGCAGGTACAGAACCCTTCCCCGCTGACGAACCCTCACCAGCGACACCTGTAGCATGCGACAGTTCAAAGCGGAAGCATGATGAAGAGCCCTCCACGTCAGGTATAAAGCGTGCCAGGATTGCTCCGGTTGTTAGACCCCAGTAATAGACCCAACCCTCAACGTCTTACGACACAACCCCACAATAGTACCTTCCTCAAATATGCCCCATTGTTCAGTTCCGGGTACTTCCACACAGCAGCTTCTCATACTGTGGAGGATGGTATAACATTCGAGTTGGTGCGCACCGCTACCCCACCCCTGCCCTGACTAGAAATCGGTACGTGGTCAGGGTTGACCCTGGATCCCTGTATACCAACGGACTGCGGCGCGTAGTTGAACGTATTGTGGAGTTTGCCCTTCAGAACCGCGACGAACGTGAAGTCCGGACGAGGTTATCCTTCAGGTTCGGGTCAGATGAGGGGGACGATTTTTGGGTGTAATACCGTTCAGACGTTTGGCGGCTGTAGATATAGAATATATCTTGGGCGTATAATGCAAGCCTCTCAAAGTGGTACATCCTTCAATATGGACAACTTCATGGTAGATATTGACAGAGTATTCCGGGTTGCGGGTCATAGTGCCACACCTTATACTCTTAATTTCAATTCTCCGGTTATTTACAGAAAGCATTTAAACGTCGATCGTGGTTGTGGTTTTATAGCAATAATTTTAGCTCATATGTTCACTGTGCTAAATACTTGGACGCAAAAAATTTGGCTGCCCACGGTTGTGCAGCGTGCCCGTAAACTGGCTTCAGATTGTAAGCTTGAGTTTGAGTGTAATATGGGTCCTGAAGAACTGAGAAGGGCCGAGCAGGAAATGAATGCACGTATAGTCGTATTTGGAATGGATGATCGTCGTAGGACTGTGTATGTTTTTAAAAGCAGCGTGAGAGATCGTACAAGACCTCTACTTATTTTAGGATTGTCAGGAACATCGTATCTCCCCATCCGTAACATAAGGGCTCTGTACGCCAGTTATGATAAAAGTCGAAAATATGGAAGGCATCATGATTTCTGTAAGGGTTGTCTCGAGTTTGCTGATGATATGGTGAAACATTGTAAGGATTGCTACATGGTATGTGAGCAGTGTAAAAGCCCCAAATGTGAAAGTCGTGTAGTTAAAACCGAGAAGAGGGAATGTAATGTGTGTAGACGTACATTTTTCAATAATAAATGCTTTGAGCTCCATAAATCAAATGGAACTTGCAGGAAAATGAGGATTTATAAGTGCGGTATGTTTTACATGATGGATAATTGGGGGAATTTCAAACGATGCGATGAAATTCACTGTTCTACATGCCATGAAAAATATAAGGCGGATGGAGTGAAGCATGTATGTTATGTGAAAGATGTTAAGCCTAAAAATAGCCCTTGTATAACCGTGCACTACGATATAGAAACTTACACGAACGCTGAAACCAAAGAGGTCATTCCACATTTACTCATAAGTCAGACTATCTGTGATGAGTGCATGGAGATCGAGTGTGATGAGTGCCACAAATGTGGAAAACGGAAAAACGTTTTTAAAACGACTGCACACGACAGCCCTGTGAAAATCTTTGTATCCTACATTGTCAAGTTAGCGGACAATTTAAAAAAAAATGACTGTATATTCTTGCCCATTTCGAGGCGAAATTTGACACACAGTTCCTATATAAGGAGCTGCTTGAACCCGAGTCGTCTGCGATATTTACAGTTGATCCCTTGAAAAGAGGCAACAAACTAATACAGATGCAGATAAGAGGTAATGTACTGTTTAAAGACAACCTGCTGTTCACACCTTGTAAATTAGCAAAGCTGTCCAAGATGATGGGCGTAGCCGCTGAAGTTTCAAAAGGGTAGTTCCTTACACATTTCACACTAACGAAACTTTGAATTACGAAGGACTACCTCCACCCAAACATTACTTTAACTACACCAACATGAGTGATAGTGAGCGTGAAGATTTTGACTGCTACTACTACAGTTTTAATGAAGCTATTCCATACAATACAGCCGATGAATGTGAACGTTATTGCGTGAATGACGTACGAGAACTTAGAGTATGCTTTCAAGCCTTTAGAAGGATGTACATAACCCGTTTCAAATGCGATCCGCTGCAAGTCGCGACCACGATCGCCTCATTATGTTTTACAGTGTTCAAGAATAACTTCATGCCTAAAGACACCTTAGCAATCATTCACAGAAACAACCCCCGCAGTTATGTGCACAAGGCTATTTACTGGCTCATGCACCTACAGCAACAGACCGGGGCATACATAAAACATGCCTGCAACACGGGTGAAGTACCCGTTAAGGTCAATGGTCGTGTTTTTTGGGTTGACGGCCTAAGTGAGGATCCAGCCACTGGTGAGAAGACTGTGTATTCCTTTAACGGCTGCTGGTGGCATGGATGCCCGCGCGCTGAATGTGCCGTCACAGGGGACCTTTATGGAAGATCCCCGCCGACAGCCTCGCATGGACCCGTAACCGTGATCAACTTATAGGCTCCCAGTTCACTCACAAAATCGTGTGGGAGCATGAGTATGATGCACGGATGGAAACAGATGCCCAGTACCGTGAAGAAATAAGGGCCATCAAACGTTCAATGGTGTTGGACCCCCTCAAATGCGGTGACAGCTTGTTTGGAGGGCGCACAAACCCATTCAAGCTATACTTTCCGCCTACGGAGGGCGTGAAACTCCACTACTACGACTTCTGCTCTTTATACCCCTACGTGATGAAGAACAATCCGTACCCCGTAGGTGCGCCTGAAAAAATGGTGGGTCCCACCATACCAACCATCGAGGAGTTTTCAGCTAACTTGAATGAGCGCTACTTTGGACTCTCTTTCGTAGACGTGCTCCCCCCTCGCGATTTATGGATGCCGATCTTACCCGTCGTTATAGATCACAAGCTCATGTTTCCCCTGTGCGTGAAGTGCGCAGAAGAGAACAACGGTGATTGTGACCATACAACCAACCAGCGTAAGATCAGAGGCGTATATACAAGCCCTGAGCTGGCCCTAGCCGTTCGCCAAGGGTATGGAATATTGAAGATACATGAGGTGTGGAGGTTTCAGAAGCTACCCAACCTTTTCACACCATATATAAACGCTTTTTTGAAGGATAAGGTTGAAGTGTCAGGATATCCGCGATCCCAAAGTGTTGAGAATCCTGGCAAGCGCTTTAGGGCAAAGTTGTGCCTAAATAGTCTTTGGGGGAAATTTGCACAGAATACCGGCAAAGGGAACGTCCATTTGGCACAAAGTTATAGTGAAGTCTGGGATTATGCCAACGCTCCCGATAAAGAGGTTATGGGGATCGTGAATGTAGGTAATATGTAATACTTACATAATAAAGTACATCACCGAACTAACCACAGATATCTCACGGGTTACAAACATACCTGTAGCCAGTTTCACAACGGCCTACCCCGCATCAAACTTTGGGATCTACTGAACTCTCTTGGACGGAGGGTGTTGTACGCTGAACAGATAGCGTAATATTCACAGCGAGGGAAAGTGAATACATGCCTGCTATTGGGGAATTCCTCAGAGAGCTAACTGATGAGATCAAGGGCGTGTATGGTGATGATGCATACGCAGACTCTTTTGTGTCAACAGTGCCAAAAACCTATGGGGTGCGGGTGAGGGTAGGGGATGATATGAAGTATATCGTGAAGGCTAAGGGTATCGCGCTTAACCATGCGAACCATAGAGTCGTTAACTTTGACTCGTTCAAGGATCTAGTTTGCTTGGAAGATGAGGGTGACCAGCCACCCCAACTGACTGTGGGGACGCACAATTTTCGGGCGCAGAAACTGGGACGTGTGAAGGAACTTAGGGGCACGAAGGTATGCCGTAACACCTATAGGAAGCGTTACCAGGTGACTGGTACCTATGATACCGTGCCCTTTAGATACCTTAATCCTTGATTGTATTTATATATGTGTATTGTTAAAGATATGGTTATTTATCATGTATATTTGTTTCAACTAAGGTTTCATTTTCTCCTTTGTGTGCGTGCGTGTGTGTGTGTACAATAAAAAGCTAAGCTTTGTCCAATGTAAGATCGGCCACGTGACTCCTGCCACCACCCGAGCATATCTCTATCCTGGCGTGCTCAGTTGAACTCTGCATACCCTTGAGCTCAGACGTGTATTCTCCCACGTAGACGAAAAATAGTAATGGTTACCTTTAATATTGCGTGTTCAACGTTTATGAAGTGGTATTCGGCAAAGTGCCAAGATGTGGTGGATACTAAAAAACTC
The DNA here is from genome assembly GCA_023014485.1 of Bathynomus jamesi. Classification (NCBI taxonomy): domain Eukaryota; kingdom Metazoa; phylum Arthropoda; class Malacostraca; order Isopoda; family Cirolanidae; genus Bathynomus; species Bathynomus jamesi. Next base: position 756,922 of record JAJOZX010001167.1, on the reverse strand, counting down.
CCTATTCCCCCTTCCTCTTTAATACTTTTAAGGCTACATTGAGCCGTGCGAAGGACCAAGATGTTCAAATACTCTACGGGTATTGTGGCGAGGGCATTGTAGGATTTCGTAGTACAAACGATGTATTGAAGTATGTTGTAGACCTAACCTTTATAAAGGCTCACATATACCGCGAAGTAAAAGAAGCAACTCGTTCAGAAGATAAGCAACGGTTATGGATAGTGAATCTTGCTGATGAGTGGTGTGACAAGCGATATTATGTCATGTTACACCATACCGTCTACTCGTACCCTACGGTTGAGAATGTAAATCTTGTCATCATGGAGAATCTTAAGTATTTTTACCACTATATTAATATATATCATGAGGTTTGTAGTGAGGTTGTGGCTAATGGCCTGTGTGAGTTTTTATCAGACTTTAGAGACGAGTATCGTTTGTTAAACAAAAAGGAAAAATATAGGCATGTTTCTCTCAAATAGTGCACCGGATTGTGAAGATGTTTAGTTTGTGGAAATGAACGTCTGGTGAGTGATAAAATATTAAAGCCGGTATTGCTTCATGTAGCGGAAAACTCTGTTTGTCCAAAGGCACAAGTGTTCGAACAAGCCTGTACACGCTTCAGCCGTTTATGGTGTGATTCGTTCCCCCCAGCGAGCCGCCCAACCGTGTACCTCACCCCTCCGAAACATACGAGTTCGAACAAACTCGTACACGTTTCATCAGCGTGACTCACTCCGCTCGTCGAGCCGATCCCTCCACCTGTGGCTCATAGTCATCTCAGAGCTTGAACCGACTGGACGTGCGAATACGATGGAACTTCCTTTGAGAAGTATTCTCAACGCCTCCTACTCTGTCTCCGTGACGAAGTCATTGCGCGTGTTCAGGCGTGAAACCGGCACCATTAACTATGTACTTGAAACGAATTGCAGGCAAGCAAACTCTGGTAAACGTAACGTTATTTATTTAAGTGTTGAGGAGATGAATAGAGTCTTCGTGATAGTTGAGAAGTGGGGAGAGGACTGTTATAAAATACCTGCAGGCGTAGGTACAAGAAGAGAGCAGATTAATGATGCCCCATCATATGCCGTTGTTTGCACGTTGTGTATAAATAAAGAACAGCCATGCATTGATATACGACTGATGTTGAAGAATGCATTCGATAATAACGTTCTTGTCCCTACGCGAAACCGTTTCATCCTCGACAGAATGTTTGAAATCGTCAGATTGTGCAAGCTGAAGCCTATATTAGACGCTCATGTTACGGGTATGATTTATTTTGACACGGTTCTTGAATACGCATACACCGCTCTGCTCAAGGATTTATCGAATGTAGGAATGAACAAGGCGAAAATGGCCTAAAGCTGGATGCATATTTAAAGGTTTTAGATTCTTCGAAATATCCCGAACTTTGGTACAAAGCACTTGAGCGGTACAGGGCAGAGCTTGCCTACACTGTTCACCCTGAAGAGCTGTAACTCTATATAATGAATAGCTGTCGTTTCGACTTGGAAGATTATTTCAATTGCCGCTATGCAGAGTGAAGAAGAGTTCACGATTGAAATGCTCGGGACGTTAAGAAAAAACCCTAGGTTGGAAAGGAGTGTTTATAAACTTGTATTTAATAATGATGTTGTGGTTAAGGATGACCTCTTTGTGCGTGCTTTTGATTGTATTCTAGCCGTGTTGAAAAATAAATTGCCAACCGAATGTAAAGTGCGCACAAAAATAGTATTGAACGATATGAAAGCCATTTATGTCGAGTATAGGCATCCATATAACTTGAGCGGTGAAGTATTGCTTGGACGGTTTTACCGTGTAGTGCAAAGTAATAACGATGTGAATGTAGATTCGATTACGTGTGAGTTTAGCTTTTTGCGCCGTAGAACATAGAATATTTTGATGTATATTTATTTATTTATTTTATTGTGTATATATATATATATATATATATATATATATATATATATATATATATATATATATATATATTTCCTGTACTAATATGTAGTTGATTATACGTTTCGTATATTATTATTTTCAATATATTTAATTATTTAACATAACTGTATATATATTTTTTTCCTGTACCAATATATTGATGGTTATACTGCAACGTTTTGTATATTATTGATTATATATTTCTCGTTCGTATTTCTTATGCTATTATTATTTTTTGATCACATATATTCCATTGTATATTTATTTTGATTATATATTCATCTTTCGTATTTCTTATGGTATTATTATCTTTGATCATATATATTCCATTGTATATTTATTTTCTATATATTTCGTGAAATTGAATTCATTTATTCGTCTAAATAAACAGAATGATGTACTGGTGTTTTATTTAATTCTTTTGGTTGTACACGACATTCAATTACAGCAAATGGATGCCTTCTAAAACGGATTTTTAAACCAACTGCCAAATATATCTGGATAGCACAATCTGGCAACCCTAATAATGTACACCTGAACAAGCCAATTACGCCTTCTAAGTCAACTGGCTATTCAAGTCAGAATATGTGATTTAATTAAATAAATAAACGCAATCAGGCAACTCCGCCAGATAAGCCAACTGGCTGGTCAAGCAGAATATATGCTTTAATTAAATAAATAAACGCAATCTGGCAACTCAGCCAGATAAGCCAACTGGCTGGTTAAGCCAGAATATATGCTTTAATTAAATAAATAGCGCAATCTGGCAGCTTATCCAGATAAGCCAACTGTCTGATTAGGAACATATTAAGAAAACGGCCGCTCGGCTGAAGTCTTAATATGCGCTTGGCTCTGTCAGGCGAACACCTCTCTTCCTCTCTTTCCTTCTCCTCTCTCTTTCTCTTGGGGGATAACTCCGCCTCCAAGTTGCATAACCCTTGTTGCTCTTGCAACATTCCCCCTCCCCTTTGTTGCATAACATCTTGCAACATTTCCTTTGCACCATTGATCAACATTTGCATTGCACTCTCTCCTTTTGCGCCCATAGTACTCGCTCATATATATATATATATATATATATATATATATATCAAGTGTGTGTATATATATATATATATATATATGTATATATATATATATATATATATGTATATATATATATATATGTATATATATATATATATGTATATATATATATATGTATGTATATATATATATATATATATCTATGCTACAACTCAGAATGGTTCTCTAAGAAACTTTTATGTTACACACAGACCGTGCATAGAACAAGGAACTCTTCTGGGATAATTAAATCCACTTACACTATAGTCCGAATAAGTAATGGCAAATACTAAAGTTTTTCTTTTTCATGATGGAAGCCCAACGTAGGCAACGGGTCACTAGCAAAGAGGCCCCAAAATATAGCTTCCCTCACCAGTTATTCCTCCTCAATAATTCACCAGTTGTCCGGTTTATCCTCTCAAAGGCACCGTTGATAGATGGTTTGTAGGAACTCGTATAACTTTGCTTAATACCATACCTTTGCAATAGACTCTTGAAATCTACAGACCGGAACTCACTACCATTATCGGACAATACAGCCTGAGATCCACACCACAGAAGAAAGAAAATGTTCTTTAAAAACTTTAAGTATCGTCGAACTTCTTTTATCATTTATCGGTTCAATAAAAACCCACTTACTCTAATGATTGGTTCTAGGAAAGTTCACACAATCCACTGCAATCAGCTTATGTGGACGTCTCGTTTCTATTTTCTTAACTGGAGTTTGATGTCCTATCTTATACATTTAACAAATCTCACAACTAATGCACACATTGTTTGTAACCTTATTTAAAGCCGGATGCCACACACGTAGACCTGATGCATTAACCAATTTATGTTTACCTAAATGAATCAGTTCTCGATAGAATATAACCGCTAAGTAGACTAGTACTTTAAAAAGAACTACTCCTACTCAACGAGAATTAGACTTCCTGTATCAGACCAGATCTTGGTTCACTTCAATAAATTTACTATGCCTTCTGAAATCCTGGAAAGCTGGTCCTCGACGCAGTTCTTGTTTCTCCAAGGTGCACTTCTTTAATCGGGCCAGTAATTTGTCACCCCTTTGGACTACTTTTAATCTAACTTTACCCGAAACTTGATTACTCAGAGTTTTAATATTAATTTCCGTAATTTCTTCTCCTTCAGTTTCAACTTCTATCAACATAAATGCAAAAAACTTCACTTTTTTTCTACGTGAATGTCAAAATATGAAAATAAAAACCCACTCTAATAGACAGAGTTTATTTCCACAACAGTTTCGACGCCCACTGGCATCCTCCTCGGGTGGATACAGGAAAACGAATGAACCAAAACAAGAGGGAAAAACAGTCCAGGGACCGACCGTTAAGAAATTCGCACCTAGGTCGGATCTAACCTAGGTGCGAATTTCTTTACGGTCGGTCCCTGGACTTTTTTTCCCTCTTGTTTTGGTTCATTCGTTTTTCTGTGTCCACCCGAGGAGGATGTCAGTGGGCGTCGAAACTGTTGTGGAAATAAACTCTGTCTATTAGAGTGGGTTTTTATTTTCATATTCTATCAACATACTATATATTTCGTCTTCCAACGAATAGTTAAGTTCCGTAGCACCAAAATCCATCTCAATTCCAGCCTTATAGAAGTAATTTCCACTTAACAAAAAACAAAAATGGTATTGCTCTGTCCTCCACCACTGAAAATGGGAACACCTCCTCCCCATATTCTCCAAGAACTCTTTAACTCCACCATACCTTCAACCTCATTACTCTTTCCTCCTGCACCTTTGATTGTAGAGTGATACGGTTCAACTTTTAACGACGGATTAGCCTCCATTATTTTACACACCTCGAAACGAGATTTATCATAGGCCCTGTATCTAGCAAAGCACAAAACTGTGTGTTTCCGACTTTTAATCATGTCTAAGAAATACTATTATCCTTATGACCACAAAATGGAACCTCATCCGCAGTATTTCTCGTGTTATTGTTATTAAAATACAAACTGGCTTCAAATACAACAGCTTTGTCATTCTCTCCACCTTCGTGCCATTCTTGACTCTTTCGCAACAGATTCTTCCTTTATGTACCATCTCCCTATGCCACCAAAGGCCCTGGACTCTATTGGGTTGAAATGAATTCCAGAAATGCATTGTAAAGGGAACCTACTGGATGGGTGATCTTCGATTTTTCCACTTGCCACATGTACAGTATAACGGGAGAACTAAAACCGTAATGGACCCAAATTCTCATGGAGTATATCTTGATGGGAGCCAATATTACCTTATTCACCGGGAACACCCCCGTGATCTCATAGGCCATAGCCTTTATGCACTTTAAATCCTTCACTTTTCACGAAGGTCTATATTTACTGATATTTTCCACCAATTCGGAAACAAGTTGCTCCTTCAACTCCTGCTTAGTTGCCGGAAGTTTCCTGAACTTCCTCAATGTACTTCTCTTAAGACACGTTAAGAGACTCAAAAATAGAATCCCCTCCACCTTTATTTTTTGTTAATATTCGTTTTTTGACCCAGTCACACCCAGCTATAACAGCAATATATATTGAATAACCAATCGAAGCTGAATAAGAAAATATATATATTATCTTGTGCAAATTTGTATAAAATGTACTTTTTTAAAAAAAATATCTTCTACTTTCTAATATGTATGTATATAAATTTCGGTTGGTTTGTTTATTTGGGCTACCTTTTTTGGACTTTTTTGGAGATTTTTCTTGGCTTTTTTTGGCTACTTGGCTTTTTTTGGCTACTTTTTCTTGCTTTGGCTACTTCTTTCTGTTTCTGGTCAGTGTGGTGGTTTTCGTTCTACTGGTATGACGTGTGAATCTTGTGAACTTGATTTCGAGGACCTAATCCGCCTTGTTGGCCTCGATGAAAATAAAAGTTTAGATGTTTTTTCCAATCACGGCATAATTCCGACATCCGTGATTTGCCCTAAATGTAATACTGCCTGTATTTTAAGACAAGACTCGAAGGTGTTTAGGTGCCGTAAAAAAAATGGAAGGATGTGAAATCGTGGGTTTTACGTGCTGGGAATAGACGTCCTCATTACCGGCAGAACATCCTGACGATTCTACAGTTCTGCATCACTTCCTTACTGCAATTGCAGAACTATATCCTCCAAAATAAGGTGACTGGTTAGGTTAGGTGGTTAGGCTAAGTTAGGCTAGGCTAAGTTAGGCTAGGCTAAGTTAGGTTAGGCTAAGTTAGGTTAGGTTAAGTTAGGTTAGGTTGTGTTTAGCACGAATGCAAAATTTTCTGGTCGATTTTGAGGTGTTTTGCACGAATCTGCCATCCGTTTCCTGTGCAAATGCGTAGTTTTCGAGATGACGATATCTCGAAAACTACGCATTTGCACAGGAAACGGATGGCAGATTCGTGCAGAGCACCTCCAAATTGAGCAGAAACGTTTGCTCTCATTATAAAAGGAGACTGGGTCAAAAAACGAATAATTACCTTATTTTTTTTTATCAGTTGGAAATCCTTTGGTACATCATTCACACCCTCCATTTCAGCAGTTTCATCCTCCGGGGTTCCCGCCACTCGAGATAAAGCATCAGCCATACTATTCAGTTTCCCCGGGCAGTAGAGTTTCAAAATCCTATTCTGAAATATCCTCCAACATTCTTGCTAGTCTTCTGTCTACTATTTTCATATTATGAAAGAAAAGAAGAGGCTTTTGATCATTGTGAAGAATAAAAGAAGAGCCATACAAAAATGGCCTGAATATTTTAGCACCCCGCCGCATTCCACCCAATTCACTCTTAATTGTTGAATACCTGCGTGTGCTGGCGAAAAGATCATAGACGTGAACGCAATAATTCTTTCATCCATATCCTGCTTTTGTGTTAGACATGCACCTGGCACCTGCACTAGTGCAGGATGCATCCACGTATAGTTCTAATTTAGATGCATTTTCACTAAAATTTGGTTAGGCCCGTTCCACATCTTTAGCCATTTCTTCCTTAAGCCTTTCAAACGCTTCAACTGTTTCATCACCCAAATTCACCTTTTCCTTTCCTTTGCCTTCGCACCAGTAAGCCTTGACAACGATGCAACTAATTCAGAACACTTTGGAATGAACTTCCGTTGAAAATTACAAGGCCGAAAACTCTCGAAGCTGTCTTCCCGTTTCTGCTTGTAGAAACTTCATTCTTTCTACATACTCTGGGGGCCTTCTTTAACCCTGTGTTGCTAACCAAATAACCAAGAAACTTCACCCGAGACCGGAACCACTGACATTTATTTAGCTGGCTTTATCTTATTTCCTGCTTTCTCAAGGGTTGACAAAACTTTATGGACAAGTTGCAAATGCTTTACGAAGTCATCTTCCATAGTGAGGATGTCATCAATGTAAATTACAACCTTTTTTCTGGGAAAACCTTTCAATACCTCCTGTATTTTCCTTTGAAAAGCAGATGGGGCATTAATTGATTCGAAGCTCAATTTACAAATATGATAATGCAATGACTGTGCAATGACTGTGCGCAGTCGAAAACGCCGTATACTCTTTAGTGTCTTTTTCGAGATTCATTTGGTAATATTCTTCCCGAGATGTAAACTTGTGAAACACTTCTTATCATGGACACTAAAGACTATATCATTGAGGTTCGGTACAGGAAAAAGATCAGGCTCCGTAACTTTGTTTAGTTTTCTATAATCAATGCAGAGCTTGATTGATCCGTCCTTCTTCCATACTGGAACAACTGGAAAATTCCAAGGGGAAGAACTGACATGTATTCTGAAAAGCTCCTTGGTCTTTGGCGAGTTGGACGGCGAAAAAAATGTGACCACCACCGATTTGTTTGAAAATTGGCATACTTATAGATCTCTGTGAGAAAAACAGAAAGACGTTTGTTTCAATACTCTAGGTCATATGGTTCCGGATATATGGCCATTCGAATTTTGTAAAAAAATGTCAATTTCCAAGGTCATACCATAATTCAACATGAAATATCTCAGCTCCTATTGCACATACAGAGACCATTTAAACAAATTTTTAAAGCTTTTAAAAAGATCTACAACTTTGTTTCCATTCATAATTTACCTCAGTGGTAAAAAAAAAAGTTGATCTTATTTTTAACCTTTGACCTTGTGTAGGTCATTTGATGTCACAACCGATTTTTTCTCCTTTCACCCAACTTTGGGTACTCATGTCTACCTTAACATAAAGCAAGATTTTTAGTGTTGATTAAGTTAGTATAGACGCTACAGCCATTTTAGTGGACCATACCCACCTCCATTTTGACAAGTATCTTTTTCCACTAAACTTTGGAGCACCGTATCTTTGGAACTGTTTGAGCTAGAGTGTTGAGAAAAATACCATTAGATTTTTCTTACTGAGATATATAATGTCTGATAATTTTCAAAAAAATCGGTAATTATCTAACCTAACCTAAACCAGTTATTTGGTCGAATAAGTATCCAGCCCTATTATAATTTTTTTTTTTTTTTGTATATTTCAGAGAATTATATAATATAGGTAATTTAAATTACATAATTAATTAATTTATATGGACATTCAAAAGTGTGAAGAACTTCGAACCTACTATCCTGTTTAAAGGTAAAGCTATGTACGTATATAAGTACCTTATACAGGGTGTACATAAAGTCAGGATCTATTTTTGTGAAGCACTTGGAAATTATATGGAATTCAATCATAAAATAATAAAGTGGTAACATTTATTAAATAATTAAGAGTAGGATTCGACGTGACGCCCATCAGTACCCCTGCACAGCTCAAATCGTTCCGCAGCATTTCTAAACACATTCTGGAGCATTTGCGGGGTTATGTTATCTGCAGCAGTTCGTATACGTGTACGTAAGTTTTCAAGACTCGTAATCTTCGTCTGATAGACGTGCGATTTGATAAAGCCCCATGCAAAGAAATCTAAAGGGGTTAAATCTGGTGATCTCGCTGGCCAAAGTCTGTTGCTTCCGCGTCCGATCCAGCGATTTGGAAAACGTCCATTTAGATAATCCTGAACAATTTTGGCATAGTGACAAGGAGCACCATCATGTTGATAGACGACGGTACTAACAATCCTATCCCCGTCGTCTATCAACATGATGGTGCTCCTTGTCACTATGCCAAAATTGTTCAGGATTATCTAAATGGACGTTTTCCAAATCGCTGGATCGGACGCGGAAGCAACAGACCTTGGCCAGCGAGATGACCAGATTTAACCCCTTTAGATTTCTTTGCATGGGGCTTTATCAAATCGCACGTCTATCAGACGAAGATTACGAGTCTTGAAAACTTACGTACACGTATACGAACTGCTGCAGATAACATAACCCCGCAAATGCTCCAGAATGTGTTTAGAAATGCTGCGGAACGATTTGAGCTGTGCAGGGATACTGATGGGCGCCACGTCGAATCCTACTCTTAATTATTTAATAAATGTTACCACTTTATCATTTTATGATTGAATTCCATATAATTTCCAAGTGCTTCACAAAAATAGATCCTGACTTTATGTACACCCTGTACTAGGCTATAGGTACTACCCTATACAATAAGTTCAGTTTTAAGAGTTAGATGTTTTAATAGAATTACTTAACTTTGAGTATTTATTCAGTGTGTACAACAGTATGTACCCATGTGAAAATAAGCTTATTTAAACCTTGGAGCAAGGATTTTTTTGGCATCTGTATTTATTCCAATCTGTAAATGAAACTGCACATTTTTTCTTGTAGTAGACCTCTGAAACAAGATCAGTAGGTCCAAAATTTTATTTGTGCCATCTAAGCAAAAATAGCTTTTAACAGGGTTGGATACAATGAATAATTATAATTGTATTTTTAATTAATTGATCCTAATTTCCATTAATTGTAATTGATTCAAAATAAAATAAAAATAAAGGTAATTGTAATTGATTTTTGAGCTATAACTGATGTAATTGATCAATTAATGTCAACTGTTAAAATTTATACCCCTAGATCTGTCAGTCATACATCATCCAATGAAAATAAACCTTTGATAGTTTATTTAGTTATACTTAGATATAGATATATATTTTTATAGATATATATTTATTTTAGATATATATTTAGATATATAGAATAGATAGTTATGTTTGTGTAATTGTAAATATAATTGATTCAGACAAAATTAATTGTTATTGCAATTGATCTTGAAATTGTGAAGTACAATACTAATTGTAATTAATTCGAAGAAAAATTAAAAAAAATTTAATTGTTTCCATTTTGTGTAATTGAACTCAACCATGGCTTTTAAGCTACATATGTTTTTTTCTTTTTAGATAAAGATGGATTTCAGCAGTTTGCATATGGGCAGGTTCTGTTGTGACCCACTTAAAAAAAACAAAGAAAAGTGAAAAAAGGCATTCGTGCATTGACTAAAAATTTGATTGATCAAAATCCTGCATTGAAACTAACAAATAATCATAAAGCATGTGCAACCTGTCGAAATATACTAGCAAATCGTCCATCCCCAATGCCGCCTGAATGTGAACCACTTGAAAAATCACCATCCACCTCATCATATGCCCCATCTGAGCTAGAAACCGTTGGAGATGTAGTTGAAATGCAGTATGAGCTTAGTAAATGCAATGCTTCATTGGCCACACTTGATGAGACCCCAATAAAACCATGTAAAATCTCTGACAGCGCTGATTACGCAAAGAGAAAGTTGAGGAAAGTAGAAGGAGTTGTGAAAAGAAAGCTTGGACTTGCAACTGAACAACCAATTTCATGCAGTGACTCAGATGATACAGAACTGGAGATTCTTCAACTAAAAGAGAAATTTAATCAAGTGACAAGTCGAAGTGAAAAACTGACAATTCTTACTATCCTACCAAAAAGAGGGACAAAAGTAAAGATCAGAGAAGAATTTAACTGCTCAGATTACATGGCTAGGCAAGCAAAGAGTTTGGTGAGGGAGAAGGGAGTGTTTTCAACTCCTAATCCGCGTTTGGGGAAACGCCTGAATAGTTAAACTGCTGCCAAAGTAATTGACTTCTATCATTCGCCAGATGTGAGTAGACAAATGCCAATGTTGAAAGACTGTTTCTGTAAAAGGAGCTGATGGTAGGCGGGAAAGAAAACAAAAATCGCTAATCTTATGCAACCTAAAAGAAGCATTTGAGCTTTTTAAAACAAACCATCCAACAAATAAAATAGGATTTTCAAAATTTGCAGAGCTTCGGCCAAAAGAATGTGTGTTGCCAGGTGCCAGTGAAACACATTCTGTCTGCATTTGCACTAAGCACTAAGCAATGTAAGAATAATGGCTTCCATAAAATATATTGTAAATACCTAATAACTGCCTTTTTTAGATAAAAAGTTATGTTGATGCCTCTTTTTTCATGGTTTCACCCAGCTAGACAAGAATCGGTTCTTATAACTCAATTGGTAAAAATAAAGGAATAGGTTATTTTAATATACATATTAAAAGGCAAATTGTCTTTAAAATAGCAGACGTTATAGATCTCAGTGAGACAAATCTAATGGCACTTTTCTCAACCCTCTAGCTCAAACAGTTCCAAAGAAACGGCGCTCCAAAATTTGGTGGAAAAAGATACTTGGTCAAAATGGAGGTAGGTATGGTTATGGTCCACTGAAATAGCTGTAGCGTCTATACTAACTTAATCAACACTACAATTCTTATTCTAAGTTACGAAAGACATATATACCCAAAACTGGGTGAAAGGAGAAAAAAATCGGTTGTGACATCGAATGACCTACATAAGGTCAAATGTCAAAAATAAGATCAACTTTTTTTTTTACCACTGAGGTAAAATATGAATAGAAACAAAGTTGTAGATCTGCTTAAAAGTTTTAAAATATTGTTTAAATGGCCTCTGTAAGTGCAATAGGAGCTGAGGTATTTCATGTTGAAATATGGTATGATCTTGGAAATTGACCTTTTTTCAAATATTCGAATGGCCATATCTCCGGAACCATATGACCTAGTGTATTGAAACAAGTGCCATTTTGTTTTCCTCACCGAGATCTATAAGTGTTTCAATTTTCAAAGAAATCGGTGATGGTCACGTTTTTTCGACCCAAAATTCCGTTGTCATAGAGTTGTATCTTATACTCAGCCATTGTTTTTCTACTCATATCATACTCTCCCTTGCTCAAAATACTCTTTACAGTGCAAAGCATATCATTAACTAGTCCTTTTTTCTCTTCAGACAATTCCCCTCCTACATCATTTTCCTCCTGAAAATGTTCCTTCGTCCATTCTGATCAATTATTCTAAAGTTTCTCACCGACTTCTTGAGCACTGTTCACTGATAACTCTGACGAATGGTCCGTTAGATCAACGATTGTAGATAACACTCCGATCTTTTTGTTTCCTTGAAGATTTACATTCTTAACATCCCTCTTCGAAACCAAGACCAATACAGTCTCCTTCAGGATCGACAATTCCTGTCCATAGTTTTTATTTGTCCTGACAAGTGCCCACTTTCAACTTCTTCAAATAAAACCTCCATTTCATCGTTTACTCCGCACGTTTCACACCTTTTCCCCTGTATTAATAATTCTGGTGAGCCAACTCAACCCTTATCATCTGGGGATCGTTATCACGTATCATTCTCCTTAATTCGACAATGTACATTCTGGAAAACTCCTTACATCCTCCCCCATTAAGACTTAAGTATAAGTGCTGACGTGTATCATCTTCAGATTTTCGTGTTATCTGACGTCTACCAACGTCGACTACAAGTTGTTCTGTTTTAAGAAATTGACGCCCAAAATCACTGAATATTTAGACTCTGTGACCACGTTGAAATTTGAAGGCTTAAACTTTATTCCGTGAATTGTAAGTTCCATAGATACTGTACACGAAGTTTTAAATGTGTTGTTAACTCCAATTTCTTTAATGGTAGCCACCTGAAAAGCATTATCCTCTTTATTAACAGCAAACAATACTCTCGAATCTATCATTCCAATCTGAGCCCCTGTATCAACAACTGCCTGAAGCCGACATCCTTCAGTGACAACATCTATTGTTAATAGAGGTTCCAGTTTCAAAACGAATTCATACCATCCTGAGAAAGCCGATAAGCCACAGTCGTAAGCTCAGACTTACCATTACATTCTCCTTCCTCTTCAGATAAATCCGTGCAGTGTGAAACTCGAAGTGCAATTAATTTTTTTTATTTATGTTATCATTTCCTTCGAAAAAAATCCCATACCTGTTCATCACCACTTATTCCCCAGCCATTGGATGAAAATTAACTAGGCCACTCTCCAGCATCAAGATTTAAATTAGAACGCCGCTGTACATTGTCTTCATGTCCCAAATCAAACCTAACCTTTGCGATCCTATTTGCCCTCGAATGGACTCTTCTTGAGGGGTATCCTAACTGCTCCGAGCTAACCCCTCCTGGTTTGGAGCACGGAAGTTTAATGGCTCAAAAACATAGGTCATAGACTGGGACCGCTTAGATGGATTTACTACTATCCCATATTATGCATTTTGTTGTAATGCCGAATTACCAAATTACCAGGAATGCCCATCATTTCCTCTGAATTATGTCCTATGCCTCTGAACTGAAACATTACCTTTTGAACAATGTTTAAAGACCACGCAGCAAGCGTATCCGTGGTAACCAACTGCTTATTCGGATTCCCCTCATCAATACTACTCTAGAATTTTTAAGGCAATCCGGCCAGATGTGACCCACCTAATTATATTTATAATATTTCTTCTGTTTGCTGGAAGTACTTTTCCTGGAATGATGATCAGGACACTGCTTCATTTGGTGTGTTGCTGACACAAATAAGACAAAAGCAAGACGACGCCAGAACATGCCCACACGACCACAATGCTGACAACTTTATAGCCGGGCTTGTCCCATTCCAATTCCGGATGATACATTCTGTGCTGGTGAATCGCTTGGATGAGAGTATTTAACAGCGTCACTGTATCGGCGAGTTTGAGGCAGTTTTATGTTCTCTTTAATTGTTGCATTCTTTAACTCCTCACTAACGTAAACATCAACTGAAACCGGATTAGATTGTCTTCGATATCCTTGATAATTTCAGTTTTTATCACTGCTCTCATCAGTAAGCATTTCTCGAACAATGTCCCAAGGATATCTATCGCAGTAGCTGCACAAGTCAAAGTATGTGCACATTAGCCTTATTTTATATATTTTGTACTTAATCACACATTTCATATGAAAATCTTTAATTAAAATTTTTTGACCTAGTAAACGTAAACAACTGCTAAGAAAACTCCAAACCTCCTCAGTCATGTCTTTAATTTTTTCAATACCTGTAAAAATAAAGCAGCAAATAATATTTGTTTTTTGGTATATTCATTTTGGAACACCCTACTGTGTCCCCCAAAAAATAAGTACCTTTTACACCCGGCCAACAAAGCCATAACTCCAAGGATAACTAAATGAAACAAAAATCATATTAAATCCTCTATATTGTCCTTAAAATTAGAGGTAGTTTATTTAAATCGGATGAGTAGTACTTTCACAAATTCAACTTGAACAATATTTGTTAAAAAATAAAGTTGACAATACGAAAGTCGAAATAACTTGAATTTATATCACTCACACCATTGCATACTTGCAAGAACGATGTCCCAATATGATCGCGCCGAAAGATTGGCCACTAAATAGTCTGGATTTAAATCCATTTCATTCTTTTATATGGAGATGTTTAGTTGATAAAGTTTTTGGAGAAAATATTGAAGAGGGAATGATTCATATCGACACCATTTCTACAGTAGTTTGCCACTGGAAAACAAAGTTACATTTGGTCATCGATAATAATGGATGGCACATTAAACACTTGCTGCATTAATGTTTTATTCAATTTGTAAAAAAAATAAATAGGGTTATGGTTGATTGCCAATCACCTTGGCCATCCGATAGAAATTTCCAGCAGATCTTCATGCTCAGTTGACGGCAAAAACCCACTCTCTTTTCGTTAAAAAGTTGTGCTTCTGGAGGTCTTTAAAAGATCTTGTTAAGTATTTTTTTTTTTTGGTAATGTTAAATTTATTTGCCTTCTGTATTCAGCACCCTTCTTTGGGACAGGCTGAATGAAAGCGAACTTCCAGGAGGAAGAAAAAGTAACAGATGAGAGACAAAGACGAAAGAGTTTGCCTAGGTAAGGTGGCAGCACAGAAGCACAGTTCTTAAGAACAACAGGAGGAACACCATCAGGACCATACGCCTTCGTAGAGTTGAACTCAGATAGGGCAGAAAAAACATCGTTAAAAGAGATTCTAATTTTAGACATAATAAAGTCAGAGGGGGAAGGAGATGGAGGAACAGCACCGGAATCGTCCAGGGTTGAATTGTAAGCGAAAGCTAGGGCGAAGAGTTCAACTTTGTCAGGAGAAGAGACGGCAACTGTGCCGTCGGAATGGGAAAGAAGAGGGAAAGAAGAGGAAGGAAAGTTGTTGAAGAAGTTCTTAGCTAGATGCTAGAAAGAGCGAGAAGAATTAGAATTGGATAGATTTTCACATTTTTGTCGGATGAAGGAATTTTTGTCGAGTCGAAGAACAGATTTTGCACGATTCCGACAGAAATATAAGCTGAGTGAGTCACGAGTTGGATGGCGACGGTACCTTCTGAAAGCCTCCTCTCTGTTGCGGATAGCATTACTGTGGAACAAGTAAAGTTAAACCAAAGTTTTTTGCATTAGTAGTAGGAATACAATATGGAATGTACGCCTCCATGCCCGAGAGAATCACCTGCTTGATGAGCTCAGCATACCCAGAATGGCCCCGGCCACGGAAGCAGTAATCATTCCATGGGAAATCACAGAAGTACTGCCTAAGGGCCTTCCAATCAGCGGCGCCGAAGTGCCAAAGGCGTCTCATCTTGGGAGGATCCACAGGCCGAATTGGAGCGAGAGGACAGGAAACAGATATAAGATTGTGGTCGAAGGAGCACAACGGAGAGAAAAGTTTCACAGAGTAAGAAGAAGGATGAGAGATAAGAAATAAATTTAGAATGTTTGGCCTATCTCCAAGGCGATCGGGGATATGAGTAGGGTGCTATACAATCTGATTTCGGTCTTTTAGGATAGAAAAGTTGTAATCTAGTTTACCAGGGATGTCAATGAAATGAGAAGAAAGCCAAAGGCGGTGGTGAACATTGAAATCTCCTTAAATGGAGATTTCATTAAAGGGAGAGCGGAAAATAATGAATTCCACTTTGGAAGTGAGGTAGTCAAAGAATTTTGGATAGTCAGTAGAATTAGGAGAAAGGTGAACAGCGCAGATGTATTTAATTTGAGATTGACATGTAAGCCGTAGCCAGAGGGTATAGAATTCTGAATATTCGAGTTCGGGAATGAGAACAAGTTAGATCATTGCGTACATACTGCATACGCAATATCCACCTTTGGAGTGAAATTGAGTATAGAGAAAGTAAGAGGGTACAGAAAAGGGGTTGCTGTCAGTCGTCGCTGTCAGTCGTCCCAGACACCTGAGTTTCAGTGAGGAAAAGAAGATGAGGTTTAAAGGAGAGGTGGTGTTCAACAGATTGAAAATTTGAGAAAAGGCCACGAATGTTTCAGAAATTAATCAAAAGTGAATCAGGCAGAGACCGAGAACATCTCGAATGAGCGGTAGCAGATCCAGCCCCACTGTCCGGGTCTGCGTTCCCGGTATTGGCAGTGGGGGAGTCAGAAGTGGGAACATTTATGGTCCCCTCCCCAGGGGACTCCGAGGATCTTGAAGTTGCCATTTTTTTTTTTTTTTAATTTTGAAAAGATTATGTAGTGTGTAAGATGCATGTGTATGTATTGAGGAATAGGGAGAGAAGTGTGTGTTTGAGAGCATGCTGAACTGCTCACAGGGTAGATGAGACACGGAAAAAGATCAGCTAAGGAGGACAGTGACAGGAGAAACGGGAGTTCCAGCTCTCCCTATCTTCTGTCTAACGTCCCCCCAGCCAGGAGTACTTCCCTGGTCGATTGGTGTCTACAATCTCCTCCTCCTAAGGAAGAAATAAACCTATCCTTTTGTGTTATTAGTTTTATATTATTAGTTTTTCACTCAGAACTTTTAGGAAGATTAACCACGTCTTCCTTGCCTAAAACAATGCTTGTAACTAGGCAGCTCTTGCTGAAGTCTTTGTCTTAAAAATTCACTTACTTTACAAAGTTCCCAGACGTTTAATTTTTGTGTTTTCATTATTTCTTCTCTTAAAGTAATCTTCATGAGTCAGCGATGGAAAATTTTGATATGAAATAATAAGTTTTTCTTGTTGTTATGTGGCCCCAATGCCTACATATTGCGTTCTATGTATGGCAATTTTTTCCATTCCCAATAGGCTTTGTCGCTAATCCCGAGGCAATTTTGTAGTTATTTAACACAATAAATTAATAATTTGTATTTAATTATGAAATAAAGGTACCATATACGATACCATATTGTAGGAGTGTCTGAGCCTGGGTTCAAATTAGGCTTTGTTGTAAACTGCAATTATAAAGTGTATAAGAGGCATGTATAGTTTTTCATATTTTGTTTTTGTTATTTTAAACTTATTTAATGTTGAGTTAAGTCTCTATTTACACTACTTGTCAACTTTATTTTTTGACAGCTATTATTTATTGAAGTTGAATTTGTAGAGACTACTCTTCCGATTTAAATTAACTAACTCTTATTTTAAAGACAATATAAATAGTTGAATATGATTTTTGCTTCATTTAGTTATTCGTGGAATTGTGGTCTTCTTGGCCCAGTGATAAGAGTAGCCACTATTTTGGGGGCGCAGTATATACGTATATACACAAAAGGTGTTCCCATAAAATTTTCTTATTTCTAAATAAATGTTCTAAGCTAAAAAAAGGAATCTACTCGCAAAGACAAACGCAATAGGTACGTAAAACATAGGAGTTTATTGACCTTAATTAAACTACATATTCAGTGAATAACCATTTTTTTAACACACTATTCAACATTACACAAAGGTTTGACATAATTTTTGAAAGTAGCTCAGTTGGGATGTTTTTGATTACCTCATAAACATTGGTCTTCATGTCTTCAAGTATCTTAGGCTTGGTAGAATAGATCCTGTCTCTTATGTCACCCAACAAAAAACGTCAAGGGGGTGTAAGGTCAGGTGAGTATGGGGGCCATTCCACTGGCTCACGAAGGGAGCTTAGTCGCCCGAAAAAATGCTTCCCAAAAAAGTTTCAAAAGCAGTGTGTGGAGGTGCTCCATCCTGCTGAAACCACTTAACTTTCCTTAAAGACGTAGTAAGGCCTCCTATGTCCCTACTAGGCTATAGTCTATTGGTAGCGATAAGTTCCATAGATACTATACCCAAAGTTTTAAATGTGTTTTTAACTCCAATTTTTTTAATGGTAGCCACCTAAAAAGCACCATCCTCTTAATTAACAGCAAACAATACTCATGAATCTATCATTCCAGTCAGAATATAAATTTATTTCATAATTAATTGCTTTAATTATGAAATGGTGAAAGAACTGTTTTAATATACAATATTTATTAGTTATTACGTAATGAAAGATTGGAAATGTACAAGTATATGCATATAGGTATATACAGAATAAAAAAAAATAATAAAATACACATGCATTATAAAATAACATAAATAAAATAAGAACATTTTTGGGAACACCCACCCTATATATATATATATATATATATATATATATATATATATATGATGAATAAAACCACGAAGGAAAGGAAACACAGAATGGTGCTCAAGCGCTTTCGTCTAATGACATCCTCAGGAACAGTGTCCCTGAGCACCATTCTGTTTCCTTTCCTTCGTGGTTGTATTCATCATAAATATTTTTCACGTGTTACTTTCATGAAATAAGTTTCATATACAGGGCGTACATAAAGTCAGGATCTATTTTTGTGAAGCACTTGGAAATTATATGGAATTCAATCATAAAATGATAAAGTGGTAACATTTATTAAATAATTAAGAGTAGGATTCGACGTGACGCCCATCAGTATCCCTGCACAGCTCAAATCGTTCCGCAGCATTTCTAAACACATTCTGGAGCATTTGCGGGGTTGTGTTATCTGCAGCAGTTCGTATACGTGTACGTAAGTTTTCAAGACTCGTAATCTTCGTCTGATAGACGTGCGATTGATAAAGCCCCATGCAAAGAAATCTAAAGGGGTTAAATCTGGTGATCTCGCTGGCCAAGGTCTGTTGCTTCCGCGTCCGATCCAGCGATTTGGAAAACGTCCATTTAGATAATCCTGAACAATTTTGGCATAGTGACAAGGAGCACCATCATGTTGATAGACGACGGGGATAGGATTGTTAGTACCGTCGTCTACCAACATGATGGTGCTCCTTGTCACTATGCCAAAATTGTTCAGGATTATCTAAATGGACGTTTTCCAAATCGCTGGATCGGACGCGGAAGCAACAGACCTTGGCCAGCGAGATGACCAGATTTAACCCCTTTAGATTTCTTTGCATGGGGCTTTATCAAATCGCACGTCTATCAGACGAATTACGAGTCTTGAAAACTTACGTACACGTATACGAACTGCTGCAGATAACATAACCCCGCAAATGCTCCAGAATGTGTTTAGAAATGCTGCGGAACGATTTGAGCTGTGCAGGGATACTGATGGGCGTCACGTCGAATCCTACTCTTAATTATTTAATAAATGTTACCACTTTATCATTTTATGATTGAATTCCATATAATTTCCAAGTGCTTCACAAAAATAGATCCTGACTTTATGTACACCCTGTATATACAGGGTGTCCGAGAATTATCTGTACAAGTTTTGGCTGTTATTAAAAGTCAACCATGAAGTGTAGAAATTCCAGTGTTGTCCCATTTTACAGAGAATCTCATTAAGTTTTTTCTGATACCAAGTTTTGACAAGTTTTTTAGAAATTCCAGTGTGTCCGAAAATTATCTATACAATTTCATCTTTTAATAAAATTCTTGATAACACATGTAAAATTCTTAAACAAGATTATTTAGAATCTGTATTTTGAAAAGTTTCTTTTATTAAAGTAACGTTGTTACAAACATTCGATATGTGCACCATCAGTGATTCGCAAAACATCCAATCGATAATCCAAATGTTGCCATGTACGCTGCAGCATATCCACACAAATTCGCTCAATAGCAGCTGTGATTCCTGCTTTTAAATCATCAATGTCTGTCACCCGCGTACAAAAAAGAAAAAACTTGTCAAAACTTGTTATCAGAAAAAACGTAATGAGTTTCTCTGTAAAATGGGACAACACTGGAATTTCTACACTTCATGGTTGACTTTTAATAACAGCCAAAACTTGTACAGATAATTCTCGGACACCCGGTATACATTCTGTATATATCTACAAATAGACATGAACAGAATCTAAAAGTGGACGGAAGACAACAATATGAAGTTTAACACTGAGAAATTTCAGCTGTTACGGTACGAAAAAAGAGAAGACCTAAAATCCACGGAATATTATACCCCAAAGGACAGGAAATTCAGAGAAATTCTAGAGAAAAATATTTAGGGGTTGTAATGACTGATGACGCGAAATTTGAAACACAAAATAAGATAGCAGTAAACAGAGCAAAGAGAATAACTGCGCAGATACTGAGAACCTTTAAACGAAGGGATAGGAATAAAATGATTCCTCTACTGAAAACACTGATCATACCCAAATTGGAATACTGCTCGGTCCTAACATCCCCATATAAAAAAGAAGACATTAGACAGCTGGAAGGGATTCAGAGAAACTTCACAGCCAAGATCAAGGGGTGCAAAGAACTAAATTACTGGGAAAGGTTACGCGAACTAAACCTACAGGGGTTAGACAAAATAATATGAACACCCGCCGATTTCACCGGTTATCTTTACGGACTGCTCAGACACAAAGTAAACGGTCAAATGACTGGCAAACCTATTTAAATGCATAACAGAGAGTATATACGTCATGTTATAACCCTCACGTTGTTTTTACAGATCTGAGTGAATTAAGAATTAGCAGTTATGAAAGACCTGTCAGACTTCCAAAGAGGGCAAATTGTCGGAGCGCGGATGGCTGGTGCATCGGTGACGAAAACCGCTCAGATGTTCAATGTATCCAGAGGAACTGTCTCTATGGTCATGTCTGCATACCAAAACCATGGAAAGACAAGCACCGACAAATGCAATAGTGGACGGAAGAAGAAGCTGTGCGATCGAGACCGCCGGGTGCTAAAGCGCATTGTGACAAAGAACCATAAGACCACAGCTCCAAAAGTGACTGCAGAGCTTAACCAGCATCTTGCAAGCCCGGTATCGACCAGAACTGTACGTCGCGAGCTCCATGGAGCTGGATACCATGGGAGGGCTGCAATTGCCAAACCCTTCCTTTCGCACATCAACATTGAGCGGCGCAGAAAATGGTGTAATGACCATAAGAATTGGTCAATGGACCGGTGGAAGAATGTAGTCTACTCCGACGAATCCTCATTTACGCTATTTCCATGTTCCGGTCGAGTTTACGTCTGGAGACAGCCTAAAGATGCGTATGACCCCGACTGCCTGACCCCAACCGTTAAGCATGGAGGCGGATCTGTGATGGTTTGGGCAGCAATATCGTGGAATACTCTTGGCCCAGCTGTAGTACTGCATGGTAGGGTTAACGCCCAGGTCTATCTGTCAATATTGGCTGACCAGGTCCATCCCATGGTCCAAACGCTGTTTCCCAATGGCGGCGCCGCCTTCCAGGATGATAATGCACCAATCCACACCGCTGGGGTCGTTAAAAACTGGTTTGAAGAGCATGTTAGTGAAGTAGAACGCTTGGATTGGCCTCCACAATCCCCGGATCTTAACATTATCGAGCATCTGTGGTGTCAGTTGGAGCAGCAGGTCAGAAGCCGATTCCCACCGCCGGCGTCTTTGGAGGAACTGGAGCAAGGTTTGCTCGAAGAATGGCTCAGGATTCCTCTAGCCACTGTCCAAAAGCTGTATGAATCAATTCCCCGACGCATTGCAGCTGTTATTGCCGCTAAAGGAGGACCAACTCCATATTAAGAATAAAAACCGCCATTTATCAAGGTGTTCATATTATTTTGTCTAACCCCTGTATATTCATTGGAAAGGAGAAGAGAGAGATACACCATTATTTACACTTGGAAAATAATGGAGAAACTAGTCCCTAATTTTACTCTGAACCCTGTAACTCCCCAAACAACAGTGGAAAGTAGAAAAGGAAGACTGTGTCGTGTTCCCAAATTAAAGGCTAGACCCTGAAAGAAAAATAGTTTTGTTGTGAGAGGATCAAAACTGTTTAATCAGCTGCCCAAAGACCTAAGGAACACGAATGGTGTTGCAGTGGACATCTTCAAACAGAAGATTAGACGCCTGGCTCAGAACAATCCCCGATAAGTAGGTCGTACCCGGCTATGTGAGGTGGAGAGTAAAAGAAACCAACTCACTGCTTCACCAGGGCAACTCGAGAGGAGGGTGCGACAAGCTTGACCTTCGTGAAATGAGGAATCATCGCACGGAACCTTTGAAAGGTTGAAAGGAAAGGTGTATATATATATATATATATATATATATAAAATGAACAATACAGTACACCAGCAACCAGCTGCCATGAAACTTAATCTTATAATTTCTCTACAGATGGAGCTTATCTAGTTACTATTAAAGAAAATTCAGTTGTCATTTTTTTTTTACTTTTTTCATGTCGTTGGGAACCTTCAGAACAAAAGTTAAACAATTAAAGACCAAAACCAAAATTTTGTTTTCGCCTTGTTAAGGTTTTCCACAAAAGCTTTTGACCATAAAAATTGAACATTTTTGAAATATTACGCTATTTGCTGTTCTCTGATTACGATCTTGCTTTTATTATTATTATTATTATTATTATTATTATTATTATTATTATTACAGTAGACCTTGTAGTAGTAGTAGTAGTAGTCGTTGCAGTAGTAGTATAGTAAGTAAACCATTTGCCTAAGCATAAAAACATACTTTAAAGAATGTATTCAAATTTAAAGTATGTTCTTTCTATAAAAAGCTTTGGAAAGGTTTTATCCCATATATCATAATAAACCATTTTACGAAGCAATGAAGACCATGTATTTTTTTTAAAAGTAAACAGTATTGTAAAAATAATATCTCAGAACAGGGGTTTCCAAATTTATTTTCTTCAGTACCACGTTGAGCCTCCAGCAAAATAAAAAATTAACTGTATGAGAACCGTCAAATTTTTATGACAGACCTGTACATTACCATATACTTTTATTTTTCCAAGCTAACACATTCTGAGGCTACCTTTGTTTTTATTTCATAATTCACTGAGAACTAATGTCTAATATATTTACGAACCACGAAGCAGTAGTTCACGTACCACTGTTTGGGAGCCATGGGGCTTAGAATATATTCAGTATTAACCCGAGAAAGCTAAAGTCAACTGTTACAATAAAAGTACATTTGTTTTTCAGGGAAGTATTTCTTTTATTGTACGAAAGTTAATTTTTATTATTGTTTAGTAACAATAAATTGTATACTTCAGCTGATAAAATTTTCGTTATGGGGTTACGTAGACCCAACACTAGTTGCAATGCGTGCGGTCCCACACTGGTCTTATAGGGTTAAATATTAAGTAATTTTTTTCTTCCAGTACAAGCTAGCACAGTCAGGTCTCAAATGAAAATACGAATCATGCATATGGTGTCCGAAACATTGTTTTATTACTCCAAAATAAAGGTGGAACGTAAATATAAGTAAAGAATAAATGGAACGCCTTATTGATTAAAAACTGTAAGAATGAAATAGCTATACCCTATATTAAATATGGAAAAGATCCCTGAACACAGGGGAAATACCGAGCATCCTGAAAAGAGCGAACATTGACCATATATTGTACATAAAGAAGGGGATATATCTCAAACAAAGAACTACAGACCGGTGTCACTGACGTCCCAGCTTACCAAAATATTTGAAAGAATTTGCACAGAAAAAATCTATGACTTTTTGGAGATACAGGAAAGATTCAGTGAGAATCAGCACGGATTCTGATCAAGATCGTGCTTATCACAACTAATATAGCACTATAACAATGTCATAGATGCACTTGAAAACAATGAAAACTACTGTACAATGTCATATACAGGGATTCTGCTTAATCGCTCGACAAGTGTGATCACGATATAATAGCACATTAAATGAAACATATGAGAATAAAGCCAAAGTGGGAAGATTGATCTACAGCTTCCTCAGAGAACGTCACCTAGTCGTAAAAATCCAAGCTATTTTTCATCATGTGAATCGGAAGTACGCAGATCAGTACCACAATTTATGTTGGTTTGCTCATTGTATCAGTTGCTCGGAGACACTAACACCGGACCTCCTTTTATCTATTAGCCCATTAACATCCTTTGTTGACGATACAGGAATCAGCAGAAAAATCAGAACTGCAAAAGAGATGGAGGCCTTACACAAACAGAATATACAGATGGTCAGAAGACAATAACATGAAATTTGACACCGAGAAATTTCAGCTCCTGAGATATGGAAGAAATGACGGACTAAAACAGACTGCATACCTATACCCAGATAGAGAGGAAATTCACAGGAGCAAGAAGACAATAGATTTAGTGGTAAGAATGACCGACAATGCGAAATCTGAAACAAAATCAGATAGCGAAAAGCAAAGCAAAGGAAGTTACGCGACAGCGAGTGAGAACCTTCAAAGGAAGGGACAAGAAAGTGATGATTCCCCTGCTGAAAACGCTGATTATTCCAAAACTTGACTACTGGTCAGTCTTCATATAAAAACAAGGAATTAATAAACAAGAAAAAATTCAAAGAAATTTCGCAGTCAAGATTATTGGCTGCAAAGAACTCAACTACTGGGAAGGACTTCATAAATTAAATCTATATTCTCTGGAAAAGAAGAAGAGGGAGATGCACCATAATTTACACATGGAAATAGTAAAAACTAGTACCTAACCTCAAACTGAACCCAGTAATCATCCAAACAACAGTAGAAAATAGAAAAGGTAGAATGTGCAGTGTTCCCAAACTAAAGGCCAGACAAAGGGCTAGGGCTTGGCGATAATCGCCGATATCATGATAATCGATCACCGCGGAAAAAATCGGCGATAATCGCCGCCATTTTTCGGAAAACGATAATCGTCATAGACAAGTTTTTAACAAGTTTTTTATGTAAATTTTTATAATTTCCGACAAATTCAGCTGTGAAACTGCATGATAACGTCCTGCTGTTAATATCAAAGCGAAAACAACGCTGATTGTTCTATGACTTATATTCTATGATTGAATGATGTGATTAGGGCTGCAAGTATATTAAATTGTTTGTATTGATAGACAAAAGAAGTAGGGAAAAGAATGATACCGGCACTTTCAAAGGTAAGGATTGTAGTTTCAAGGGATTGTATTTTCATAATTCATACACTTTCAAAGGTAAGGAAAGGATTGTACCAAACGATAAACATGCAGTGCAGCTACGTTTCACAATGTTCCAGCAATGCAACTACATTTCACAATATTCACAATGTTCCAGTCCACAGTTCCAGCTCCAACTGCTTACTGCTGCTGCTGAGCAACGACTTCGTAATTAGCGTTCAGGAACATCAACATCTCCACTGTTGTGGCTTTGAGGCATTGTCTGCAGCTAGCTGCTAAAACTGTATGCCTTACACAGTAATGTATGTCACACACACGTAGCAGATACGGATAGATTCATTCAATCATCAAATATCGTCAATATCGCGATTATCGTTCCGGAAAATGGCGGCGATTATCGTCGGCGATTTTTCGGCGATTTCCAAGGCCTACAAAGGACACCCTCAACTCTGAAAGAAAATAGCTTGGTTGTCAGGGGGCCCCAAGACTTTTTAACCACCTTTCGAAAGACATCAGGAACATAACTGGCGTCAAAATTGAAGTTTTCCAAAGAAGACGACGCCTGGCTCAGCCGGGTGTGCCTAGCTATGTGCCATGTGGAGCCGGCCACCAGCTTCACCATCGTGTAAAGAGAGACCGACGCACAAAACTACTACTAGGTTACCAGGTATATATATATATATATGTACACACCTTGGTTTTTCTTCCTCCGAATTGTTCATTCTGACGAATAAGTACCTTATCTAAAACATAGCAGATCTACCAATGACTCATCAGAATTGGGGTCTGGTTTTAATTTATAAATGAACAAAGATTCCACAATTTTAAGCTTAAGGTCAGAGTTTCCGGCAACAAGTACGACGAAACTAGACTGTGAAATTGGGTGGTTATTGTTGTGTGCATGGTTACGTATGAGAGAATTAGGTGGTCTGCCAAGAGGTAAATTTGTACGGACCGATTTACCGAAATGTTCATAAATATGGGATTTTAGGTGTCTTTTAGTTTTACCTATATATGACCCCATACAGTGGTCACACTTGTATTGGTAAACTATGGATTACTTAAGCAGTGTAGGAATAACATCCTTGTATTTAAATAAGTGATAAATCGATTTAGACGTGGTGAATAACTGAATATAATTTTTATATATAGTTGCCGGTAGAATTCCTTGAGCAATTTTAAAAGTTTGTTTCTAATGTTAAAACTTGAGGTTCCCATATAAAGTAAATTGAAATACACGATATCTTTGGGAACTGTAATTGTGTCTCTAGTTGTGGGGTTTATTAGTCTATTCAAGGTTCTGCCTATTGTAGTCTCCACTAATCTAGAAGGGAAATTATCCTTGGTAAGGAGTTTTCAGATGAAATCTAGTTTATCGTGTAATTTAAAGTAATCTGAACAGATATTGAAAGCTCTATTAGTCAGAGTTGAAATTAAATTTCGTTTGAAACTTAAAGGGATAAAGGAAGAAAAGTTCCTAGTAAGACTAGTGAATTTCGGCTTTCAGTAAACGGAAGTTTCAAAAGAGGAATTAGTTTTTATTATCTTAATGCTCAAAAAAGAAAAAGAGCTATTAGATTCAGTTTCTGAAGTAAATTCAATATTAGGGTGCTTAGAATTAACATAATTACGAAACAAAGTGATATGGTCTGGTGATATGAACAGGAGAAAAGTGTCATCAATATATCTTCTATAAAAAACTGGTTTGAAGTTGGAAGGACGGACACTCGTTTAGCCATTTGACTTCCACGGAAAATTTTAGTAGTTCTTTCAATTGACCTCAGTAGTATGGGCGTAAAATGGGAGAGTGCAGGAACGTTGCAATGTAATTGCAAATGTTAACCAATGTTGCAAGTTGTTGCAAAGTCAACAAAGGGGGTAGGGGGTTATGCAATGAAGGTCAGGGGGTTATGCAACAACTCAATGCTGCCAAGGGGGAGAGGGGAGGGAGCTTCGCGGGGAGAAGGGAGGATGACCTCCCCCAAAGGGATAGCCTTAACCTAAGAGAGAAAGAGAAAGGAGAAGGAGGAGGCCTTTCGGGGAGAAGTTGGGATGTCCTCACCCCCCAAAGGGAAACCTAACCTAAGCCTTAAACTAAGAAGGAAGGTGTTCGCCTGGCTGGAGCCAGACGCATTATGAGCGTCCAAGGGCCAAGCAACTGTTATATAGAGGGTCGTGAGTTGCCAGATACCACTTATTTATATATGGAGGGGGTTGCTAGATACCACCATTTATTTTAATTTTATTTACCAGCATTACCAAATAGTGTTTTTAATTGTTCAGGTATACCTTATTAAGTTGAGTTGCCAAATAATGTTTTTATTTATATATGGAGGGGTTACCAGGTACAGCCATTTAATTTAACTACTTATTTATTAAAGGCAAGATGGAATTTCTCCTTAATTTTGTTCAGCAAGAGAACTAATTATTTAAACGATACCCAATATTAACAAAAAGAAATACACTAGACAATTGGCTTAGCAAAAAGAAATCGTTCATCTTAATATTCATTATAATTAAATTTCAGAGAAATGAAAGTAATTGATAAAAGAATTAAGTGAGAAGTCTATATATATTTTTATATAAACAATAAATTTTAACAAACTTCCCTTTCTTTGTTCAGTTTCCCAAATTTTAGCCAATTCCCCATAAGAAAGCATGCAAGGAAGCATCCTTCACCATGCATTTTTCTTACTATTTGCAACATGAATAAAATGAAATAAAAATTTAGTGATGGATTCTGTACAATGTTACGGATTTCTCGTCTAAACTGTAGGTCTAAGGTGGTTCAAAAACAATGCTACTTGACATCTTGTATTTAGAACGGCTGCCTTTAGCAAATAAAAGCACATGTAAGTACAATGATTTACTCTAAAGCCAAACCTAACATATCTATTTACTTTTGTCGTTCCTCTGTATATATATATATATATATATATATATACAAGATGTGTCTTCTCAATTTCGTACATTTTTTCGTTTATCTTAATATTAATTCATTATTTATAGTATACTAAATTGAGAAATTTATATATACACAATTATATTAATTTTCCCATATGAAAACAGGTTTAATAATATACAATAGATATACCAAACTGTATATTAAATTTAATAATAAACAATTTTAAATATTCTATAAAAATAATATTCATTTTACCTATAATTCGAAAGAAAAGGAAGGCATACGTTATATATATGCTTAAAATTCGAAGTTAGCCCAAAAGGCGAGAATGGAATGTAGGTCAAACCACATCTTGTCTGAAAACTGGTTTTCGTCTCACTTCACTTCAAATATTGTTTTGATTATTGCCATTATTATTGAAGTTAAAAACAGAACTTAAATATATACATAAGCATCACGTGATTGTTTTCCAAATTATTTATAGGCTAAATTAGGCTTTGATTAAGTAATTATTTTCCTTATGATATTCCCATATGCAACAACAACATATATATATATATATATATATATATATATATATATGTAGGGTGGTGCAAATTACAGTAGTAATAATAATAGCTAACTCGGTTTTCCTTCTCACCGAATTGTTCATTTTGACGAGGGTCAATATTTTCACTCCGCCTTAGACCTTCAGTTTAAAGTGGAATCCAAACTAAGCTGCAGCATGGGAAGGTTGAAATCACAACGTCATTGCCAGGACTCGATCTCTCAACCAGCACCCCAGCGTCTTAACCACTAGTATACCAAGGGCGCCCATTTATCTACCAACCGAAGCAGATATTCATTTTCATGAGCTAAACAAAATTTAATCACACTCCTACGTGAGAATTGGCAGGTAAAAAGTCAAGCCGAATACATTTATCAAAGTTGAGGATCAAATAGTATGACAGCAAACATATATTTTGCAAATATTTGAAACCATCGGGGTAGAGACTGTAAGTGGCAATTAACACACACACGCACACACATACACACACACACACACACATATATATATATATATATATATATATATATATATATAACCAAATCCACAACTCAGGAATCTTGGGAAAGCTGAGAATAGTATGACCGCAAATAATAATAATGCACAAAAACATTCTGCTTGTAGAGATCTTCTAGATTTATTATTTTCTAATGAGCTTTGTGTCATCGGATGTTACTGTGCTGTCTCTGGTAATGATCTATATCAGGATTATGATTCTGTTTCCTGTGGTACTGAGCTGAGCGGCTCTGATGAAGATATTTCTATAACGACTTGCCGCCGCTCAAGTTGTCCATTTCCCTATCCAAAATGGGAAAAATTGAGGATCAAATAATAAGACCGCAAATAACAATAATAATGTAAAATATTGTGATAGAGATGGCAAATGTTGATCAATGTTGCAAAGGGGCAAAGGATATTGCATAAATGGGTGGGTTCTAAAATGGGAAAACCGAGAAAAGTATTGGCTCAAATGCAATTATTGTCAAGGTAGAGAATGCAAGTGGCAATACACGATGTGAGCATTAAATCTAAGGAGAGAAGATAAAGACACCATTAGTCGACCAATCAGGACGTCCGAAGCGTGGACCCGTAATATAGGTGTTACGATTGGTACAAAAATTTATCATATTATCGCCCAGTTACATTGACAACCAATCATTAAACTTACGAACCGCCTATTAGTCTTTTGGGGTGGTGCTTTGGTATCATGCATATAAAAGGAAATATTTTCATTTGGGAATCAGAGTATTTATTTTCACCGTGAATAAACATTCCCTCCGAAATGAATCAAGAACTTTACAGTTTACCGGAATTATACCAAGATGGTGACATTGTAGCGTTGTCCACAATTAATATTTTTAACGCGGCTGACAGGGTTGGATTATTTCCAACGCAAACCGTTGATGATATTTACAATGACGCTCCTTACGATCCGACGCAAGGAACTACCGTAGAAATGTAAGGTGCCTGTAATTTTATTTTTTGTAGCCAATTATTCGCAAACTTGTTATTTATTTAATGTGCCTGTCAGAAAGAGCATTGTTCTGGATTATTTCATCATATATATGGAGGGTTCTAGTAATTCATCTCATCACATTAAAAATGATTCATTTAGTTATCCGCAATTATAGATTAGTTTGCAATTATGCTAAAGTCCTGTTTTTGATTCCTTGATTTTTTATAGCAATGTTTTGCGTGTTTTAAATAATTTTAATAGCAATGTTTTGCATGTTTTAAATAATTTTAATAGCAATGTTTTGCATGTTTTAAATAATTTTAATAGCAATGTTTTGCATGTTTTAAATAATTTTATAAATTCAAATGTTATTCGGAATTATCTCTTAAAGGAACTTCTCGGAGCAGTTCAAAGATATCTTCATATTGTAATACTCTTACTATATGTATACTCTGCATATGTTTTCGGTATTTGTTAAAAAAGTTTCAGTATCAACTAATGAATTATTCTTTCTCCTTTAAGGTCCGATGAGGATTTGACACGTGTTATACAATCTTGTCGCTTTGAAGAAACCCATGTCATGGACCTGAATACGGAGGTAGAAGAGTTACCGAGCAGTCAGCCCAACGATTGTCACATCATTAACGAAATAATATAAGTATTTTTTTATGTTTCGATCTTTTTTTGAGGGAAGAAGACACAATGTATTTTCATCAATTTATTAAATGAAAGAAATCATGATTTTAGTACAATAACCATCTTAATCTACAGAATATAAAAAACTAACATTATTGGTTACAAATATATATATATATATATATATATATATACACGAACCAAACATAATACTATAAGAGGAGTACGCACAATCGGAAAACGGCTTTTTATCTGTCTGCATACCATTTCGTCGTTTCGTTGAGTTTGACGCGTGTCGAATAATTTTTAAAAATTTATAAAGTCTTTACCACGTGACATATGCATGAGAAATGAAAGGCAGTACATCGGACACGCACTACTAAAATATCCTTCTAGCCGGAAGGGATTCTATACAACTTCAGGGATATGCAACTGATCGAGAAATTTTACAATAACAGGGTCACTCCAGGGTTGAGTACTGAGTGAATCAAAATAGTACATGCGGACCCTATTTTTAAAATAGATTGCAAATCAATGAATCCCCTCACTACAAATAACATCTGTTTTCATAATAAGGCTACCGCAATTTCTCGTAGATAGCAAATTCAATGATTCATTGTTCGCAAACACACCGATAAATTTGGAACGTGTGATTCGTTCACTATTCATTACTCTCTGAAGTGCATTCGCATCCATTTTTTAAAAGTCAGTGATACTGCTCCTAAATCTGTCTACTTCTATTAGGGCTTTTGACTTGAGGTAAACTAGTACACTTATAGGTGCGTCTATAGGCTTGGCGATTTCCAATCTAACTGAGATGTTTCCACTCTGTTGTGGACTTAAATGTGTATTTACACTAGCAGAAGGTCAGGTGTGATGTCAAACTGATAAAGGTTAAATTGATCAATGAATTCTTTCTGCGTTACCCCAATCTCAAGCTCATCACAATTACCTGCAATATGGACCAGATTACTATATGCTCTAGCGCAAAGCGGTAACACAGCGTCTGATGAATAGTCCGTATCCAATGTTCCTCCCAACGCAACGCCATTAACGTATAGAGTTATATTTTTATGGCCGAAATTCTCAAATTTAAAGGCATTCTTTTTTTATTTTCCATTCACTCAATTGTGTTTCTGCATTCCAATTAATATCCTTTTACACTAGGTAGATTTCCCAGGGCTATGTTTTCTATCTGTTTCGATGCCAACCCTGCTGGCACCATGTACAGTTTGATCTGTACTCTGTTAATTGTTTTTTTACTGTGGCGTGTAGTAAATTTTTCTCAATTTCTATTTGTTTTGCTGAACTTAATTTCAATCGCCGTACGCGGAGGTGTCTCCATAATGTGAAACCACAACTGGTTTTGTTCCCTTCCCTCTTCTTGATCAGCATCCAGATTTAAACAGATCTCAGGATTCGCGCGGGTAAGCTTTATTTTCATATCCACCCCATTCACAAGCAACTTCTCCTGGAATGTGAAATCTATATGCAGGCGTCGAAAACACTCGTATATCTTTTTAGAATTTTAAAATTTGTCCTTTATACTACTTGCGTCTTTAGCTTGATAATATCCCTCGGCACCTAAAAAGGTATCCTTCGCTTCTTTGGAAAAGTTGAGGACATTTTCCAGATAGGCTCGTAGGTGATATTACCCCGTGCCTGCTGATATGTTGACCTGATTTAAATATACGTCACACTGGTTGAATATGGAGTGCAGAAAGTTTGTTTCAGGGTATACAGCATATTTGTCATCGCAGTTCGTTCCATCAGAATGGGCTATACGTAGTTTAGCGTACATGTGCACACAGCTTGGGTCAAAAAAGTAAGGGCCTGAACTGGGTATGACGAATTCTATAGGGGCACTCGGGGAACTAATTGTGTTTAAAGGGTTAATTGTAATAAAGTCACTGTGTTCAATAGAAACTTGAGTTGGGGGCATGTCAAAGAGGGACAGCTCCGATTTACAACATTGTGAACTACACGGATGGATGAAGCGTGCCATGACGAGTTAGAAATAGTACCTCCTCTCTCGACAAGTAGTAAGCAAATTATGATTCATGAGATCAATGTCCTTAGCTTATATCAGTTAAAATTGGTCAACCATAGGTTTCATTCGCTTAGAACCCTTCGTTTTTGATATCCTTTTACGTTTAATGCCACGTGATGGTAATCCCTTTTTTCGGACAGTCCTCTTCTTCTTCCCACCACCACGAATTTTTCTCTTTGCATCTTTGACGATTTCGTCCCATGTACGCTTTAAGTGTTTTCTTAAAGCTTCTTTAGGGTTAGCCCCAGCCAATATGTCTTCTGTCGTGTTAAGACCTGATTGTAGCGCTTTCCTTCCGAGGTATCTGGCACCTTTCATCAACAAAGGGACAGCCGTACGTATTATGGTTGAAAAAATGGATCCAAGTCCACTATCACGCTGGTACCTCACCCCTCGATAGAATGTGAAAGGCTTCCTGTCCATTATAACTCAATGCCTCGAAAGTGCAGCTTCACCGTTAAGCTCCCATCACCGAATGGGAAATTTTTTCCCTCAATCGTTCTTTTATATATATATGTTTAGATACTGGTTATTAGATTAGTTGCGACATTCACATAATGGAGTCTGCCATATGTAATACTCAAACTCCTTCCTCTATGGTTGGGAATGTGAGCAATGCGCAGCAGGCGTGCCTGGGTATCCCCAACAAACTGGTGCTCCACTATATTGCTGTAAATATAGCACATGTCTGGGGGTGTATAGCCAGCAACCAATTACTCCAATATCATCTAATACATTAGGCTGGACAAGTCATGTTGTATCTCGTGAAATGTGTCTCTTTGGAAGGCTGATCGATATCGCCCCTAGGTCATAATTTTGAACACTCTTTGGTCTTCAATATTTCTGTTAGCCTTTGATTTTAGGATTAGAGTATGTGCAGGGTTTCCTTTGTTTACGATTTCGTATACTAAATCAATCGTAAGATTTGAGTTTTTTAAACTTACATTTAAGTCTCTCACAACATCCTCACCCGAACCATAACGGCTGGGGCCTAGTGCTACTACTGTACTGTAATACCCTGCAACCTCAGTCCGGGCGATACGTATAGTTTCATCCCGAGTTACACGGGCTTTTTCACACTCATCAATGTCTCTAAGAATCGTAAAAACGGTATCTTTATAATCAAGAGGGTGTCCAGCTGAATTTCACATATCCCCACCTCATACGAATCACGACCCAATTCAATTGGTCCATGGAGTTCTGTTACAAAGTTGGCTAGTGTGTTGTGAAGAAATTTTGTGAAGAAATTTCTGCAGAGCTTCTTGATATAAGATTCTTTTCTCATCAGGTGTTATTTCACTGTTTAATAGGGTTAACAATTCGCTTTCCATTCTTTTAAGCTTGCTTTTCCTGGGATCTAGATCCGTGTCTGAATTCTTTGAACTTTGCAGTGAAGCATACACTTCGTGTCGAATCATTACCACTTTCTTCATTATATTACTCTAGTCAGTAAAGGACCCAAAACTGAAAATAAGATGGGTAGGAATGACCCTCCTCTTTGTACAATAATTCGTTTTTTCGTCCCTACAGTTTGACTTTTACGAGCAAGTGCACGTATTATGTTCTTGTAACCGCGTAGGCGAGCCTTCTGAGGTGGTTTCATTGATACATTGCAATTAATAACGTTAAGGCAGATTTCACAGATGCATTTTAAAAAGTCGGAATCGATATTTTTAGCAAACATCTGCTGCATTGCCCGGGGCAGTCGATAATAGATTTTTATTAATTCATGGTATTTCTTAAGCCTCTTTGTCATTCTGGAAAATATAGAGTTTCAGGCTCGTTTGGAAATATATTCGTTCTTAGAAGCACCCTGAACGTGTTTCGCGGATGAAGGTCGCAAAGCAAATATCCGTAACGCTGGCTTGTAGCTTCTTTATAAACTTCCAAAAACTCCTTACGCTGATTCGGGAACATTTCATTGGCTAATACCCCAATTTGTGATACATCTCTACGTTGCGCGAATAAGACTAGATATTGTGTATTTAACGACACATCGCGCATGTATCTATTTTTGAAAAATAGATTCTGATTGATGAAGAACACGCTTATGTTAAGATGGTGGGAGAATACTGTAAATGTCTCGGCAAACGTTTTATCCATCTCCAACATGAGATCGTCAATTACAATGACTGTATGTTCATTTCCCTTTAACGAATTAACGTCATATACACCTTTGTGGAACAAAATATCATCTTGGTACTCGTTGAACACTGATTGATACGTCGAATAGCACCATATAACTTTATGCACAAATTTTGAGAACATCTCTCCCTTTTCTTTAATGATTTTAAGCATAAACACAGTTTTACCACATCCTGTAGGCCAGATATAATACATGTGGATGGGCTCGTGAACCTGAATTTTTCTACAGAATCCATTTCTAACACGTCACACTCCTAAGTGGGTCATTTACAAAATATAATAAATATTTAAGTGATGACCCTTATATTCTACAGTCTTGCTTTTCTCTCTCCCACAGAACCGTGAATGACGATGAGGTACAGCACCCCATCATCGATATTACAGATGACCCGACGACAGTGTAGTTGTGATCACAGAATCCATCCCCGCTGACGAATCCTCACCAGCGATACCTGTAGCACGCGCCAGTTCAAAGCGGAGGCACGATGAAGAGCCCACCACGTCAGGTATAAAGCGCGCCAGGATTGCGCCGGTTGTTAGACCACCAGTAATAGAGCCCCAACCTTCTACGTCTTACGACACAACCCCACAATAGTACCTTCCTCAAATATACCCCTTATTCCTGTTCAATTCCGGGTACATCCTCACAGCCACAGCAGCTTCTCGTTCTGTTGAGGATGGCATAACATTCGAGTTGGTGCGCACCGCTACCCCACCCCAGCCTTGACTAGAAATCGGTATATAGTCAGGGTTGATCCTAGATCCATGTATAGCAATGGTGTTGAACACGGACTACGGCGCATAGTTGAACGTATTGTAGAGTTTGCCCTTCAGAACCGCGACGAACGTGAAGTCAGGACGAGGCTGTCCTTCGGATTCGGGTCAGATGACGGAGATGTAGATGATTTTTGGGTAGTAATACCGTTCAGACGTTTGGCAGCTGAAGATATAGAGTATATATTAGGCCGTATAATGCAGGCCTCTCAAAGTAGTATAGCCTTCAATATGGACAACTTCACGGTAAATATTGACCGTGTATTCCGTGTTGCGGGTCATAGTGCCACACCTTATACTCTTAACTTCAATTCTCAGGCTATTTATAGACGGCATATAAACGTCGATCGTGGTTGCGGCTTTATAGCAGTAGTCTTAGCTCGTATGTTTACTGTACTAAATACACGGACCCAAAAATTTGGTTGCCTACGGTAGTGGAGCGTGCCCGTAAACTAGCTGTAGACTGTAAACTTGAGTTTGACTGTAATATGGGTCCTGAGAGCTGAGAAGGGTAGAACAGGAAATGAATGTTCGTATAGTTGTATTTGGAATGGATGATCGTCGTAGAACTGTGTATGTTTTTAAAAGCTGTGTGAGAGATCGTACAAGACCCCTACTTATTTTAGGACTGTCAGGGACAACGTATCTCCCCATCCGTAATATAAGGGACCTTTACGCGAGTTATGATAAAAGTCGAAAATATGGGACATCATGATTTGTGTAAGGGTGTATCGAGTTTGCGGATGATATAGTGAAACATTGTAAAGATTGTCACATGGTATGTGAGCAGTGTAAAAGCTCCAAATGTGAAAGCCGTGTAGTTGAAGCTGAGAAGAGGGATTGTGATGTGTGTAGACGCACATTTTTCAATAATAACTGTTTTGAGCTCCATAAATCAATTGGCACGTGCAGGAAAATGAGAATCTGTGAATGTGGTATGTTTCATATGATGGATAATTGGGGGAATTTCAAGCATAAATGTGATGAAATTCACTGTTCTACATGCCATGAGAAATATAAGGCGGTTGGAGTAAAGCATGTATGTTATATGAAAGATGCTAAGCCTAAAAATAGCCCTTGTATAACTGTGTACTACGATATAGAAACATACACGAACGCTGAAACCAAAGAGGTTATTCCACATTTACTTGTAAGCCAGACTATCTGTGATGAGTGTATGGAGATCGAGTGTGATGAGTGTCACAAATGTG
This sequence comes from Bathynomus jamesi, assembly GCA_023014485.1. Lineage (NCBI taxonomy): Eukaryota > Metazoa > Arthropoda > Malacostraca > Isopoda > Cirolanidae > Bathynomus > Bathynomus jamesi. The sequence continues at coordinate 719,864 of JAJOZX010001167.1, read as the reverse complement.
GTAAACGGACAAACGTTTTTAAAACGAATGCCCACGATAGCCCTGTGAAACTCTTTGTGTCCTATATTGTCAAGTTAGCGGACAAGTTCAAAAAAATGACTGTGTATATTCTCGCCCATAACGGGGCAAAATTTGACACACAGTTCCTTTATAAGGAGTTGCTTGAGCACGAGTCATCTGAGATATTTACAGGTGATCCCTTGAAAAGAGGCAAAAAGCTAATACAGATGCAAATAAGAGGTAATGTACAGTTTAAAGACACTTTATTATTCACACCTTGTAAATTAGCAAAGCTACCCAAGGTGATGGGCGTAGCCGCTGAAGTTTCAAAAGGATATTTCCCTTACACATTCCTCACTAGCGAAACTTTAAATTACGTAGGACTACCTCCACCCAAACATTACTTTAACTATGAATGTATGAGTACAGATGAACGTGAAGATTTTGACCGATACTACAACAGTTTTAATGAATCTAATCCTTATAATATAGCTGATGAATGTGAGCGTTATTGCGTGAATGATGTGCGCGTGCTTAGAGTATGTTTCCAGGCCTTTAGAAGGATGTACATAGGCCGTTTCAAATGCGATCCGTTGCAAGTCGCAACCACCATCGCCTCATTATGTTTTACGGTGTTCAAGAATAACTTCATGCCTAAAGACACCTTAGCCGTTATTCACAGAAACAATCCCGCAGTTATGGGCACAAGGCTATTTACTGGCTCATACACCTACAGCAGCAGACCGGGGTATACATAAAGCATGCCCGCAACACGGGTGAAGTACCCATTAAGGTTAATGGTCGTGTTTTTTGGGTTGATGGTCTAAGTGAAAACCGTGCCACTGGTGAGAAGACTGTGTACTCCTTTAACGGTTGCTGGTGGCACGGATGCCCCCGTCCTGAGTGTGGAATCGTAGGAGATATCCACGGTAGATCTCCTGCCGACAGTCTTGCGTGGACCCGCACCCGCGATCAACTTATAGGCTCCCAGTTCACTCACAAAGTCTTGTGGGAGCATGAGTATGATGCACGGATGGAAACAGATGGACAGTACCGTGAAGAAATAAACACGATCAAACGTTCAATGGTGCTGGATCCTCTCAAATGCGGTGATAGTTTGTTCGGAGGGCGTACAAATCCCTTCAAGCTATACTTTCCGCCTACGGAGGGCGTGAAACTCCATTACTACGACTTCTGTTCTTTATATCCCTACGTGATGAAGAACAATCCGTACCCCGTGGGTGCACCTGAGAAACTGGTGGGACCTGACCTGCCCACCATCGAGGTGTTCTCAACAAATTTGAACGGGTACTATTTCGGCCTTTCTTTCGTAGATGTGCTCCCCCACGCGATTTATGGATGCCGATCTTACCCGTCGTTATCGATCACAAGCTCATGTTTCCCTTGTGCGTGAAGTGCGCAGAGAGAACAATGGGAATGTAATCATACAGCAACCAGCGTAAGATCAGAGGTGTATATACAAGTCCAGAGCTGGATCTAGCTGTTCGCCATGGCTACAGAATATTGAAGATACATGAGGTGTGGAGGTTTCAGAAGCTACCCAACCTTTTCACGCCATATATAAACGCTTTTTTGAAGGATAAGGTCGAAGCATCAGGGTATCCGCGAGGAGTTGATACCGAAAATGAAAAATCGGCCTATATTCAACGTTACCGTGATCGTGAAGGTATACAGCTTGACCGTTCCAAAATTGTAAAGAACCCTGGCAAGCGCTTTACTGCAAAGTTGTGTCTAAATAGTCTTTGGGGAAAATTTGCACAGAATACTGGCAAAGGGAACGTTCATTTGGCACAAAGTTATAGTGAAGTCTGGGATTATGCCAACGCTCCCGATAAAGAGGTCATGGAGATTGTGAATGTAGATAATACTTACATAATAAAATACAACAATACCGAATTGGCCACAGATACCTCACGGGTTACAAACATGCCTGTAGCCAGCTTCAGAACGGCCTACGCACGCATCAAACTTTGGGACCTATTGCATTCTCTTGGGCGGAGGGTTTTGTACGCCGATACAGCTAGTGTGATATTCACAGAGAGGGAGGGTATTTCCATGCCTCCTCTTGGTGAATTTCTCTGGGAGTTGACTGTTGAGATCAAGGATGAGTATGGAGACATCGCATACGCCGACTCTTTTGTCTCAACAGGGCCAAAAACTTATGGAGTACGAGTGAGGGTGGGGGAGGATATGAAATATATCGTGAAGGCTAAGGGTATCACGCTCAACCAGGCGAATCGGCGGGCCGTTAACTTTGATTCGTTGAAGGATCTAGTGTGCTTGGATGATGATGAGGGCGACCGGCCGCCCCAACTAACTGTAGGTACCCACAATTTTCGGGCGCAGAAGCTGGGGGGTCGAGAAGGAACTTAGCGGTACAAAGGTGTGCCGTAACACCTATAAGAAACGTTACCAGGTGCCTGGGACTGATGATACCGTGCCCTTTGGATACCATAATCTTTGATATGTCTATTGTTAACTTATTTATTGCACGTATTTTTTTAATATATATAACTTGAATATTTCGTTTATTAAATAAATCGTGTTTCAATTAGCGTTTCACTTTCTCCTTTGTTGTGTGTGTGTGTGTGTGTGTGTGTGTACACAGGAGAAAATTCTAAGCTCCGCCCAGCGTGTGTACAGGGGAAAGTTCTAAGGTCCGCCCACCTGTATGATTGATCACGTGACTCCTGCTACTACCTGGGCATATCTCTTCCCTGCGTGCTCAATTGATCGCAGTAAGCCCTGGATCTCAGACGTGTATTCTCCCGCGTAGACGAAAGATAGTAATGGCTACCTTTAATATTGCGTGTTTGATGTTTATTCGTTAAAGTGCCAAGATGTGGTGGATACTGAAAAACTTCCTTTTTCACCCTCCTTTGATACTTTTAAGGCTACATTGAATTGTACGAAGGAGAAAGAGGTACAAATACTCTACGGCTATTCTGGCGAGAGCACTGTAGGAGTTCATGGTACAAGTGATGTATTGAACTATGTTGTAGGACTAAACTTTATAAAAGCTTACATATACCGTGAAGTAGAAGAAACAGCACGTGCAGAAGAGAAGCAACGGATATGGATAGTGAGTCTTGTTGATGAGTAGTGTGACAAGCGATATTATGGAATATGTTGCATCATACCGAGTACTCGTACCCTGTGACTGAGAATGTAAATCTTGTCATCATGGAGAATCTTAAGTATTTTTACCACTATATTAATATATATCATGACGAGGTTTGTAGTGAGGTTGTGGCTAATGGCCTGTGTGAGTTTTCAACAGAATTTAGAGACGAGTATCGATTGTTAAACAAAAAGGAAAAATATGGGCATATGTTTCTCTCAAATAGTGCGCCGGATTGTGAAGATGTTTAGTTTATGGAAATGAACGTCTGGTGAGTGATAAAACATTAAAACCGATATTGCTTCATGTATCGGAAAATTTCTCAAAACATCTACCCAATATAATGGGATACAAGTGTTCTCTTACATGTTGTGGCTAAAGGTCTGCGTGAGTATTTAACAGAATTTAGAGATGAGTATCGCATGCTAAGCAAAAAGGAAAAAAATATGGTCATATGTTTTCTCAAATAGTGCGCCGGAGTGTGAATAAAATGTTTAGTTCGTGAAAATCCCCTATGCAAAAATGTCTGGTGCGTATTCTGGGGAGTGGGAGTGATAAAACATTAAAACCGATATTGCTTCATGTATCGGAAAATTTCTCAAAACACCTACCCAATATAATGGGATACAAGTATTCGAACAGCGCCGTACACGTTTCATTAGCTTATGGTGTGACTCACTCCTCCCGTCGAGCCGATCCGTTGCATGTGGCTCATAGTCATCTCAGAGCTTGAACCGACTGGACGTGCGCTCCTCGAATACGATGGAACTTCCTTTGAGCAGCATTCTCAACGCCGTGTACGATGTGTCCGTGACGAAGTCGTTGCGCGTGTTCAGGCGTAAAACCGGTGCCATTAACTATGTACTGGAAACGACTTGTAGACAAACAAACAAACGGAATGTTGTTTATTTAAGTGTTGAGGAGATGAATAGAATTTTCGTGGTAGTTGAGAAGTGGAGTGAGGATCGTTATAAAATTCCTGCAGGTGTAGGTACAAGAAGAGAGCAGATTAGTGACACCCCCTCATATGCCGTTGTTTGTACGTTGTGTGTAAATAACGATCGGCCATGCATTGATATACTGCTGATGTGGAAGAATGCTTCTGATAATAACACTCTTGTCCCTACGCGAAACCGTTTCATCCTCGACAGAATGTTTGAAATCGTCGGATTCCGCAAGCTGAAGCGTTATTAGACGCGCGTGTTACAGATATACTTTATTTTGATACGGTTCTTGAATACGCATACACCGCTCTGCTTGATGGGTTTACCGAGTGTAGGACTGAACAAGACGAGAATGGTCTAGAGCTGGATGCTTATTTAAAAGGTTTAGACTCTTTGAAATATCATGAACTTTGGTACAAAGCACTTGAGAGGTACAGGGCTGAGCTCACCTATACCGTTCACCCTGAAGAACTATTTCTTTATATAATGAGCAGCTGTCGTAACGACTTAGAAGATTAGTTCAACTGCCGCTATGCAGTGTGAAGAAGAGTTCACGATTGAAAAGCTCGGGTTGGTAAAAATAAACCCTCGATTGGAAAGGAGTGTTTATAAACTTGTATTTAATAATGACGTTGTGGCTAACGATGACCTCTTTGTGCGTGCTTTTGATTATATTTTAGACGTATTTAAAGATAACTTGCCAACCGGATGTAAAGTGGGCACAAAAGTGGTACTGAACAATATGAAGGCCATTTATATAGTATAGGTTTCCCTATAATTTGAGTGCAAAGCAATAATGATGTGATTGTAGACTCGATTACGTGAGTTTAGTTTTTTACGCAGTAGAAAAAAGTGAATGTATTTGATGAATTTTCAATATATTTAATTATTTAACATAATTTTGTGTATATATATATATATATATATATATATATATATATATATATATATATATATATATTTCTCCTGTACTGCTATATTGATGGTTATACTCCATCGTTTTGTATTTCTTATTTTTTATTATTTTATTTTTTGCAGTAGAAGATAAAGTGTATGTATTTATTTTCAATATATTTAATTGTTTAACATAATTGTGTGTATATATTTCTCGTGTACTGTTATATTGATGGTTATATTTTTATTTTTATTTTTTTTTATTATATACATATTCCTCGTTCATATTTCTTATACTATTATTATTTTTTATTTTATTTTTTTGATCATATATATTCCATTGTATATTTATTTTCTATATATTTCTGATTCCAATAATTCGTCTAAATAAAGAGAATGATGTAATGGTGTTTTATTTAATTCTTTTGGTTGTAAACGATATTATTATTTAATTATACCAAATGGCTAGTTACGCCTTCTAAACCGACTGACGGATTTCTGAGCCAACCGTCAAGAATACATGCTTTAGTTAAATAAATAGCGCTATCTGGCAACTCAACCTGTACACCTGAACAAGCTATTTACGCCTTCTAAGCCAACCTTTGTTGCATAACCACATTGCAACAACTTGCAACATTGATCAACATTTGCAATTGCATTGCAACATTCCTGCGCTTTCCGATTTTTCGCCCATACTACTGACCTCTATTAAAACCCTGCACCTTATCAGTATTACTAAGAGGAAGATTGTCAATACATATATCAATAGTTTCTGCAACGGGTACATTGGTAAATAAAGACTTTACATCGAAGCTAGCCATTGTGTACGAATTATTGTTTAATGTGGTAATTTCTCTAACGAAAGGAAAAGAATCCCGTGCTGTATAGAAATTATAAGTTATAGGTGATAGTATGGGGACCAAGAATTTTGAAAGATTATAACTAAAAGTTCCTAGTGTCGATAAAATTGGCCTAAGTGGACAATTAGGTTTGTGTATTTTAGGGAGTCCATACATAATCCCTGGGCTGAATCCAGAAACAAATAATTTGGGAAAAAACTGTGTCCGAGATTATATTATTAGATTTCTAAGATACCTATTAATTTTATCTTCCTGTTTTAAGATTAAAGCAAAAATGTCACAAGTTACTTTAGAAAATCTAGTTACATCATTTAAAATATCTCACATTTTATCGACATAAACATTCCTGTCCAAAAGGACAACGCCATTACCTTTGTCTGGTCTTGTAACCAACAATGACTTCTCCGAAGACAGATTTCTTAGACTTTGAAACTCTTCCGCCTCCATATTAGGTCTATTGCCATAAGGGTTAAAAGCATAAAATGAAGTGAAAGCTAAATTATGTAAATTATTAGATAAAAAGTTATGTGGATCAAAGTATGAATGTTTAAAAAGGTCCTTAAAAAATAACGCAAAGTTGAGGAAATGATCATAAAAATTAAGCTTCTTTGGAGTAAGAGAGAATTTCAGGACCTTACAAAGGGCAGATTTTTGAATATCACTGAAGACTTTAGAAGAATAGTTAAAAATGAGATCATTAGCTGCTAGATTATTAACTATATTATATCAAAATTTTGGAGTTTCCTGTTTTGAACAAAATTCACCTTTGCAATACACTTCAAATTACACGTCTGAATGACGTTCAAAAGATGTGTTGAATCTATGAGTATACCAGATACCAAAGACTTAAAGTTACAAGTAGACTGACTAAGATCCCTATTACATTCATTACTGAGCCTGAGATAGCAGTAAACAGAGCAAAAAGAATAACTGGACAGATACTGAGAAACTTTAAACGAAGGAATAGGAATATAATGATTCCTCTATTGAAAACACTGCCCATACCCAAGTTGGAATACTGCTCGGTCCTAACATCCCCATATAAAAAAAAAATTTTAGTCAGCTAGAAGGGATTCAGAGAAGCTTCACAGCCAAGATCAATTGGTGGAGATAACTAAATTACTGGGAAATGTTACGTGAATTAAACCTATATTCACTGGAAAGAAGAAGAGAGAAGTATACCATTATTTAGACTTCGAAAATACTGGAGAAACTAGCCCTTAAATCTTACTCTGAACCCTATACCCCCAAACAACAACAGTGGAAAGTAGAAAGGGAAGAATGTGTCGTGTTCCCAAATTAAAGGCTAGACAAGGAATATCCTCAACCCTGAAGGCAAATAGTTTTGTTGTGAGAGAACCAAGACTGTTTAACCACCCGCCCAAGAAACTAAGAAACACGAGTGGTGTTGCAGTGGACATCTTCATAAGAAGACTGAACGCCTGGCTCAAAACAATCCAAGATGAGCCGGGCGTACCTGGCTGTGTGAAGTGGAGACTACAGGAAACCAACTCTCTGCTGCACTAGGACAAATCGAGAGGAGGAGGCGACAAGTTTGACTTTCGTGAAATGAGGAATCATCGCACGGAACGGTTGAAGGGTTGAAAGGTATATATATATATATATATATATATATATATATAATCGTCAAGGGCCTACAGTTGATTTAACCCGACATTCAATTAACCTAACCGAGCATTCAATTATTTTACAGCGATATATATATATATATATACAGTATATATATATATATATATATATATATATATATATATATATATGCAGTAAAATCACAAAATAACACGTGATCTTATTAATAAGCAAACAACCACAGGGAAAAGGAAAAAAGAAACACGAAATCCGAGCGCTTTCGTGATATATTCACATCTTCAGGGAAAAACAAATAATAGGCAGATTTTACAAAGTAAATGAGTTAAATACACAAGCGAAAAATTCCCAAACTGCAACTCAATTTAAAAACCATAAACAACTAAAGATTTTTTCAATAGATAACCTAATCTGAGGGAAGCTAAATTATTGAATATAAAAGAACTATATAGATGACATTAGACAATTAACATGTACAGAGAACAAAAATTATTATAACAGTTATTAGAAATAGTATTTAACGAGCAAAAGGTCGGCGCTACGCGCCGATTTTGCTCGATCTGCGGTGCTTTGGCTGGATTGTGGGCCTACGGCGTATTTTATTTTGAACATCAGTAGCCCTTTATCTGGATATCATTCCTATTCCTCTCACCTTGGGCCTCAGTAATTGGGGTGCATGCGGCCTTCCAGTTACTGGCAAACCAATTATTCATTCAATAAAACTACAGAAAAGAACGCAGCCATGAAAATCTAAAGCTTCACAAATCTTAATACAATGAGCTCGGATTTGAAGCTTAAGATTTTCATGACTGCGTTCATTTCTATAGTTTTATTGACCAAATAACTGAACCGACAGTAATTGGGGGCCCTGCGGCCCACCAAATCATAGTTTTCATTGTTTCGAGTGCATCAATAGCGTTCCCGGGGTGGATGTTGAACGCTATATATATATATATATATATGTCCGGTTAGGTAAACTGAATGCCCGGTTAGGTTAATTGAATGCCCAGTTAGATCAACTGAATGCCCGATTAGGTTAATTAAATGGCCGGTTAGGTCAACTGAATGCCCGATTAGATTAATTGAATGCCCGGGTACGTTAATTGAATGCCCGGTTAGGTTAATTGTACACCCTTGACGATTGGTTACGTTAAGTCATGATATTTTCGTTAAAGCCAACGAAAATATCACGACTTAACCTAACCAATCGTCAAGGGTGTACACATGACCTAACCTGGCATTCAATGAACCTAACCGGGTATTCAATAATTTTACCATAGGTTTCGTAATGATCTTGATGACGTCATTTAATGTTTTAAAATTAATTATTTAATTTATTAACACCCACGTGCACAACCTTGGGACCTAATCAATATGTGTGCGAAGTTTCATGTTTGTAACTGCTTCCATTTTGGAGTTATGGCTGATGGCTGGAACACACACACACACACACACACACACACACACATACACACACACACACACAGACACGTCTTTTTATTATTATTATTATTATTATTATAGATAAACAATAGAGTGGTACAAATTTATAACCGAAAGACTTCTGAAAATCAACAATTTTTGATAAAGAAAAGGGGAAAATTGGTTTTGTAGGCCTAGGGGGTCCGAAATTTTCATAAAATGGAAAATAATTGCTATTTTCTTACTTACAGCGACAGGCATAATGATATTAGGATACCTAATAGAAATTTTGTAATATTTTAAAGTGGGGAAAATAAATAATTTTCTAAAAATGATCTTCAACTATAAAAGCGCATCTAATCAGATAACTTAATTAACGTATTTCTATGACGAATAAAAAATAGAATGATAAATCAATATCCTATCAAATTGTTTGTGTATACGTAAAATTATTTGTACAAAAGCCACAGTAATAAAACGCACAAAAGTCACGGTAAATAATTTCGAGTGTGGCTCGTTTAACTTTAAACTCGTGTTTATTTAAATTGCCCTTTTTAATTATGTATTTTTTTGTATTGAATCGATAAAGAAATCTTTTGTGATTTTTTGTATTGAATCGATAAAGAAATCTTTTGTGAATCGAAAAATGTTAAAATTATAACAAATATCAAAATATTTTGTATAAAAATCATTGAATTTTAAAAATGTATGTTTGTTTTTAGTTTTTTGCAAAAAGTTCTTCATGAATTTTAAAAATATGTACTTTTTTTAAATTGAATTGATAAATAAATCTTTTGTGAATCGAATGATATTAAATGTTTAGTAAATATTGACTTATTTTGTGCCAAAATTATGATTAAAAATGAAAAATGAAAAAAATGCGTGTACAGGCATGGGAAGAACTGTACCCCTAAAAGGGGGGAAGGAATTATGTTCGGGAATTTTTTTTAGCATGGGCACTGCACAATAAAAAGACGCATCGAATGGTGAAAACAGCATTGTTCTACACCAATTGTAGCGACCTGTAGGTGTGCGCAAAAAAACTGTTACATATATATTATATCTATCTATATATATATATATATAAGGCTTCATTTCTGAAATAGTATATTAGATTCTTCGATACCTTTTTTAAATGTTTTAATATATAGGTCTGGAAAAAAGTTTAAGTCCAATATTTACAGAAAACCCACTAATAATTGCTCCTATATACATTATTATTCGGCTCACCACATTAACGTAAAACGATCCGTTCTTTCTGCTTTGTTCCTAAGAGGCTTACGAATTTGTAGCCCAGAGTTCATTGATGACGAAATTAGTAAAATATACAAAATTGCGTTTGATTTAAAATATCCAAAGAACTGCATAGATAAATCCTTAAAATCGGCAAAGAAAACCTTCTACGAAGTAAAGGACAAGATTCCTTATAACACAAAAAATTTGTTAGAGTTACCATTCAGGGAAAATTTCCTTGATCTGCCGAATCTGCTGAGGAAATTTAACGTAAATATTGCGTTCAGAAACTTAGATGTAATTAAGAATTCATTGATTAAGAACTCCCCTTTAAGTGAACATGGTTGTGTATATAAAATTCCATGCACAATATGTAATAAATTTTACATAGGCCAAACTGGTAAGTCGCTTGAGTTACGTATTAAGCAACATCAATACAGTATAAGAATTGGCCAAGAATCTAACGCCATTTTCATTCACGTAAGAGATACTAATCACCCCATTGATTGGAAAAATGCCTCCAAATTAAGGTTTAGTAAATCTATTGTTAGCAGAAATATAATTGAATCTAGTGTGATCAAGAATAATGTGGATTTGGTCCTTAATATAAGCCCTGGGCTGTATAAATTAGACCCGTACATAATTAGAAAGCTGGCGTAGGGCCTATTGGTTTCTTGACCGCATTCTTTCCCCTTAACAGTTTGCTTTGGTTAAATATTATTTTAAGAACTGTTAACATTCTTATGTGTGCATTGTAATATTTCTTTCGTATATAATCTTTGTGTGCTTGGTGGTTTATTAGACTTATGATCAGGTTGACTATTGGGAGAGTTTTTCAGATTGTTTGTAGAAGTTTGAAATATTCTGTAAGATGTTGGCACCATTCCTTTTGTTTTCATTAAATTCTTGCCACTTAATTGCCTGCTTTAATTAAATACTATTTCTAATAACTGTTATAATAATTTTTGTTCTCTCTACATGTTAATTGTCTAATTTCATCTATATAGTTCTTTTATATTCAATAATTTAGCTTCCTTCAGATTAAGTTATCTATTGAAAAAATCTTTAGAGTGTTTTATGGTTTTTAAATCGAGTTGCCGTTTGGGAATTTTTCGCTTGTGTATTTAACTCATTTACTTTGTAAAATCTGCCTATTATTTGTTTTTCCCTGAAGGTGTGAATATATCACGAAAGCGCTCGGATTTCGTGTTTCTTTTTTCATTTTCCCTGTGGTTGTTTGCTTATATATATATATGACCTCGGAGGCCGACGCCACATAGCCTATGTTCTTCCCTGGCCTCAGTTACCCCTATCCCCCAAGTCTCATCCCAATCTGGCCAGTGTTTTGACCGGCCATAAGACAAAGAAAGAAAGAAAGAAAGTTCGCAATTCGACCGTCACAGTTATTAGTATATATATATATATATATATATATATATATATATATATATAGAGAGAGAGAGAGAGAGAGAGAGAGAGAGAGAGAGAGAGAATTACTGATTTCGGATTTTATGGCCACTCTGTATAATAAAACACTTTACCAGTTTAACTTTAATAAATTAATTGAATATTCATAAAAAGCTGCAAATTGTAATAATGAAGTTATTTTTTTCGAAGATATTCAAAATTTTTATTTATTTGCAAGTATAAAAGCGGAAGATTTGCATGTGAAATATTGCTATAAATGAAAATTTTAGCCGTTTGCAATATTTCAAGAATGTTGGCTACAATGAAATTTCTCATTCCCGAATATATCTTTGAAAGGCTCGTATTTTCGAAAGCTCAAATTGGCGTGCGTCAAAAGTGTAAAACGAATAAATCTGACTTTATTGTTAAGCCGCATCTTTATAAGAAATGTGTACCCATATACAGCGAGTACGACGTAAAATCCAAAGTTCTTTTTAAAAATTAACAATTTTTGAAAAAGAAAAGGCAATTATTTAATTATCTACATCTTTCTCACGTCTTAACGGCGTTTCCCGGTTTATCAGGGAAGTTAAACAACATTGGTTTACATAGTGGTTGAGTGGGTGATTGTCCTCTGCGTTCAGATAATATAGTGACCAATGGTTCAGATTCCATGTTAAGTTATAAGTCCTCTTTGTCGTATGACCCTGGCTCGTAGTGCGGAGGCTTAATATATAAATAACAAAAGACAACAACACTTAATTTCGCTCATCCGTTTAACGTCTTTGAAGAACAACAGTCAGAATCGCCAACATGATATTAGTCGCTATTTTTCGGAATTGATTTGAGAGAAGAGAGAATGGTCAAGAGATGGATGTGTAGAATTTACAACCCTGTCCATACTAAATTAACATATTAATCATAGGCACTGTAGAAGGCGCTTCATACAACTGGCAGATTTTATTTCTCACTCACTGAAATTTGTTACTTACTTATAAGCAAGACATTGAGGCGTTCTCTGAGAGAGGAAAATGTATGAAAAATAACAGTTTCCAATAAAACGCCATAAAGTATTTACTGTATAATCAAGTTAAAAAATGTATCTCAATAATAATAAATAAACCGTAAAATAATATAAAAAAGGCAACAAAGCGAATGATGATAAATAAAATGGAAGAATATAGTTTTAGCTAAAATAAAACCATTTGAACAAATTACATTAAAAGATATTAATAAACTTCATTGCATGATAAAGTGGACACCCCAAAATTTTGCAAAATTAAATACGTGAAAGCCAACCCGACACAAGTGACTTGATAGAAACATCGAATATCTACATTTTAAACACACTTTTAACACATTTTAAAGTTTAATAAAACGTTCTATAGATTTTTATAGCATTTTCACTATGTTTTTATCTAAAAAATTCTTTTTTCCCAAATTTCTGCTTCGATTCCATTCATCAAAATTCTGTTCTTCTGAAATCAATTATTCAAAACTCTTTTTATGGAAAAGTTGAGCGTGGTAACAAGGAAACAGGTTGTGAGGTTGGGTGAGGGAAGAGTGAGAAACTGACAGCATTATATGAGATCGAGGGAAATTCGATAGACAAGCAGATACATCGATAGACAGATAGGAAGAGAGAGTCAATAGCGTCAAGGGGAGTCAATAGCGAGAGAACGAGTGAGTTGGTAAGTCTGCATGCAGATTTAACAGAAAAAGTCGTCACCAGATTCAGAGAAAGTTCAGCGTAGGATGGAAAAAGATAATATTGATAATAATGGTAGCCATATAAAAACTGAAATAAACATGCGTGCATGCGTTGCTTCTTCGCTCAAAAATGATAAAGCAAAACTATAATACAAAACAATGACGTTATACATTCCTCTTTCCCTCTTACGTCAGCCTTCTCTGATACAAAATAGGAAAAAGTTATTATAAGCAAATTCGAAAATGAAAGGCAAATTAAAATTTGTAGAATCTAAAAAAATAGTTTCCAAAAACACGAAGTGAAGACGCTGAGGTCGGGGATTCGATTCCCGATGGTGCTGGTAATAATAATCCGGAAGTTAACGCAATGGGCGGCGTGAGTTGGCCTAAACGATGTGCCACTTTCTGGCCCTTCTTGCTGATTATATTGTATCGCTAGTCGACAAGGATTTTGTATTTGATATAAAAATAAGTTATTTTAACTGTTGTTGTGGTTCTTTAGCCGATCAGCCATCCTGATCGAGCAAGCCGGCGGCACGCAGGTAACCGATCACCCTCTTCGGAGTGGACCAGAGGTTCAGCGCACTAGTGATGTTGTGTTGTGTTCGTTATTGTGCTAGAGCGGTACAGTCTGTCATAATGTGTTCAATTGTTTGTGGTGTGTCCTAGCACAGGTGGCAGGTGTCGTCTGTGGAGTTGTCTAGTTTGAGTTTATATGTCTGTAAGTTGGGGTGATGTCCACATCGGAATCGTGCTAAGTTAAGTCGATCCGACATACTCAGGCTGATCTCTGACCTGTTAATGGGTGGTGGCTTCGCACCTAGGACCGCATTCGGACTGAGTCGTGTCAGTGCTTTGTGGGTTAGGTGTGTGTATGTATTTTCTGTACTGTGTAATGTCTGTGGGGCGTGGTATGGAATGGAGTAGTTGGTTATAATATCTCTCTGGTGTTACCTTAATGGTGCGAGGTGTCGGTGCATGATTGTACATATAGTGGCAAGGTTGTTGTGGGTTAGTTGTCGCTGCTGCCATGAATTGTGTTCCCCTCATGTCTAAATGTTCCTTAACTTTCAGTATTTTTGTTTCTGTGTGAAGGTGTTCTATTGGTGTTGTTTGAGTGCATCCTGTGGACCTGTAATGATACGAAGTGCGTTCTTTTGTATTGTTTGTAGTGTTTATGTGTGTGTTAAATGTGTTTGAGAAAATGGGTGCCCAGGATGTGCTAGCATAGTCCATAACTGAGAGAATATATTGTTTGTATATGAGTGATGTTGTTTCCTGCTGGTGTCCAAAGTTTGTGTCTGTAAGTGCCCTAAGCGTGTTAAGTCTTGATACATTTGTTTTTAATGTCCTGAATGTGGTTTGCAAAAGATAATGATGTGTTGTATGTGACCCCGAGTATTTTGGTCCTCTGAGTGTGTGGAATGTTGGTGTTGTTTAATGTAAGCTGTGGAGTTATCTGGTGTTCTTTTGTATTGCTTGTTAGCAAGGTGATGGTTGATTTTGTGGGTGCTACTTTGAGTCTATCGTGTGTGAGCCAGTCTTGTATACTGTTTATGTATGTTTGTAGGTTATTTGTAGCGGTGTCGATGTTGTTGTGGATGAATGTTAGAGTGATGTCATCTGCATATGATGATAAGGTAAGCTTGTTATCTATGGATGTTGAAATGTCATGCATGTATAAGTTGAACAGTGTTGGTGAGAGAACAGAGCCTTGAGGGACCCCGTTCGGAAAAAGCTTGTGTTTGGATGACTTGCCATTAAATGTGACATGTAAGTATCTTCCTGAAAGATAGTTGCTCAGCCATCTTTTAATTTTATGGTGCATGTCTGTGTTGAGTATTTTGTTTACGAGAGGGAAGCGTAGGATAGCATCAAATGCTTTACTAATGTCTATTGTTGCTAATAGTGTACGTTGAACTGGTCGTCTGGAGTTGATGCCATCCATGATGTGTTGCTTGAGGTTAGTGAGTAATGTCGTGGTTGAGTGGTGAGGTCTGAATCCATGTTGAGTAGGCGATAGTGGAATGTGTGGGTTGGTGATTTGTAAGATTAGTCTTTCTGTTACTTTGGAAGGTGTGCATAGTAAAGTAATAGGTCTATAGGAAGCTGGTTCTGTTGGATTTTTGTTTGGTTTATTTTAACTAAATGCGATATGGTAATTTCAAAAGCGCAATTAAAAAATTTGCATCATGGCTAGATTTTTAGCTATGACGTCATGATTTATATTATTCCATCAAGATATTTCTTGATATTTTTGCCTATCAAAGCAGATGGAACCCAGGAATGATGGAAGAGTAATGTTGGTTTCTCCAGAGAGAAAGTGAAATACGATACAAAGGGCAATGAAGCGGGCCTTCGGCACCATCTAATTCTAGGCAACTGTTATAGAAATAGGAAAAAGGAAATGGAAAAAAATCCCTCAAATAATCCTATTTCCTTATTCTAACATAAACATCAACTTTAACATACATCTAACATCAACACCTCATTCTAATAATCATCACCAGTTCAAATAGTCTGTGGATGCTTCTAAAAAATTTCATCCACTTTTGTGAAATCGAGAAAAGTCATTCGGTCAATAAAACTATAGAAAAGAACGTAGCCATGAAAATCTGAAACTTCACATCCGAATCCATTGTGTTAAGATTTGTGAAGTTGCATTTAAAATCTAAGTTCCTCGTAAACTTAAAGTAAATTTTAAGCTTTCGCTGCCTTAATAAATTCTTTTCAAAATCTTCGATATGAAATTATTTACTGTGACTTTTACGGTATGAAATTATTTAATGCGACTTTTCCCACAGATAGATAAACAGAATTAGCTCCATTATTATATGTACT
Organism: Bathynomus jamesi; assembly: GCA_023014485.1. Classification (NCBI taxonomy): domain Eukaryota; kingdom Metazoa; phylum Arthropoda; class Malacostraca; order Isopoda; family Cirolanidae; genus Bathynomus; species Bathynomus jamesi. The sequence continues at coordinate 703,803 of JAJOZX010001167.1, read as the reverse complement.
AGCTAAAGTGGGCCTTGCGGTGCTGGGGCCTTCGGCTTCAATAATTGGGGATCTACGGCCCCCCCAGTTACTGGGGAGTCAATAGTTTTCGGTCAATGAAACTACAGAAAAGAACGCAACCATAAAAATCTTAAGCTTCACAAATCTTGATACAATGGGTTCGGATGTGAGTCTTGAGATTTTCATTGCTGCGTTCTTTTCTATAGTTTTATCGACCGAATAAGTGAACCATCAGTAATTGGAGGGGGGGGGGGGTCAATTATTCGGTCAATAAAACTATAGAAAAGAACGCAGCAATGAAAATCTTAACGCGCTTGAGTAAAAAGTTGAAACAAAGCAAAGAGCATTTATTTCTATGTTCAGAATCGCTTAATAGTTGTTGTTGTTGTTTAGCCGATCAGCCCACCCTGATCAAGCAAGCCGGCAGCACGTAGGTAACCGATCGCCCTCTCCGGAGTGGACCAGAGGTTCAGCGCACTAGTGATGTTGTGTTGTGTTCGTTGTTGTCCTAGAGCGGTACAGTCTGTCATAATGTGTTCAATTGTTTGTGGTGTCTCCTGACACAGGTGGCAGGTGTCGTCTATGGAGTTGTCTAGTCTGTGTTTATATGTCCGTAAGTTGGGGTGATGTCCACATCGGAATCGTACTAAGTTAACTCGATCCGACCTGCTCAGGCTGATCTCTGACCTGTTAATGGGTGGCGGCTTCGCACCTAGGACCGCATTCGGACCGAGTCGTGTCAGTGCTTTGTGGGTTAGGTGTGTGTGTATGTGTTTTCTGTACTGTGTGATGTCTGTGGGGCGTGGTATGGAATGGAGTATTTGGTTATAATGTCTCTCTGGTGTTACCTTAATGGTGCGAGGTGTTGGTGCATGATTGTACATGTAGTGGCAAGGGTGTTGTGGGTTAGTTGTCGCTGCTGCCATGAATTGTGTTCCCCTCATGTCTAAATGTTCCCTAACTTTCAGTATTTTTGTTTCTGTGTGCAGGTGTTCTATTGGTGTTGTTTGAGTGCATCCTGTAATGATACGAAGTGCGTTGTTTTGTATTGTCTGTAAGGTGTTTATGTGTGTGTTTGAGATAATGGGTGCCCAGCATGGGCTAGCATAGTCCATAACTGAGCGAATATATTGTTTGTATATGAGTGTTGTTGTTTCCTGCTGGTGTCCAAAGTTTGTGCCTGTTAGTACCCTAAGAGTGTTAAGTCTTGACGTACATTTGTTTTTAATGTCCTGAATGTGGTTTGCAAAAGATAATGATGTGTTGTATGTAACTCCAAGTATTTTGGTCCTGTGAGTGTGTGGAATGTTGATGTTGTTTAGTGTAAGCTGTGGAATTACCTGGTGTTCTTTTGTTTTGCTTGTAAGCAAGGTGATGGTTGATTTTGTGGGCGCTACTTTGAGTCTATTGTGTGTGAGCCAGTCTTGTATACTGTTTAAGTGTTTATGTATGTTTGTAGGTTATTTGTAGCGGTGTCGATGTTGTTGTGGGTGAATGTTAGAGTGATGTCATCTGCATATGATGATAAGGTAAGCTTGTTATCTATGGGTGTTGGAATGTCATGCATGTATAAGTTGAAGAGTGTTGGTGAGAGAACAGAGCCTTGAGGGACCCCGTTCGGAAAAAGCTTGTTTTTGGATGACTTGCCATTAAATGTGACATGTGAGTATCTTCTTGAAAGATAGTTGCTCAGCCACCTTTTGGTGTTATTGTGCATGTTTGTGTTGAGTATTTTGTTTATGAGAGGGAAGCGTGGGATAGCATCAAATGCTTTACTAATGTCTATTGTTGTTAATAGTGTACGTTCAGCTGGTCGTTTGGAGTTGATGCCATCCATGATGTGCTGCGTGAGATTAGTGAGTAATGTCGTGGTTGAGTGGTGAGGTCTGAATCCATGTTGAGTAGGCGATAGTGGAATGTGTGGGTTGGTGATTTGTAAGATTAGTCTTTCTGTTACTTTGGAAGGTGTGCATAGTAAAGTAATAGGTCTATAGGAAGCTGGTTCTGTTGGATTTTTGTTTGGTTTGAGTAGTGTAATAATTTTACCTTGTTTCCATATGTCAGGAATAGTGCAGTGTTGGTATGAATATGTGCTGATATTTGTGAGAGCTAGTATTCCTTGTGGGCCCAAGTGTTTAAGGTGTATGTTAGATAATTATGTTGTCTGGTCCAGTAGCCTTCGAATTCTTAATGTTTTTGATGATCTTGGTGGTCTGGTCTGTATTGAAGGGTGTAATGGTCGTGTCGAGTCTGTAGGTTTTCTTGTGTCTGGCTCTTTGTCTGTCTGCGTGTTTTTGGTTGTTGTCTCTGTTTAAGTGACTTATCTTTGCGTAGTGATTAACTAGAATGTTAGCTTGTTGTGTGTATGTTGGGATATTATTTTGGCTGCGACAGATAGCCGCGTGTGAGGTGTGAATGCCGCTGTTAGAGTGGGTAATGCTGTTTATAGTCTTGTATAGCCTGGATGTATCTATGGAGTGGTTTAGTGTTGTTATGAATTCCCTGAATGTTTCTGTTTGTTTTTCTTTGAGTTTGTTGTTTATTTCTGTGTTGAGCTGTTGTATCTGCTGTTTTATGGCTTCTGTGTGTGGTGTTTGTGTGTTATATTTGAGGTTGTTACGTTGCCTTATGAGGTGGGCTATTTCTCTAGTGTAATTTGGGTTGTATTTCCTAATGTTGCCCTTGGGTATGTATTTGTTTGCATTATTGATGATCTGATTAAATGTCTTAAGTGTTGTATTGATGTTTATGATGGGTGTGCTGTTTAACGTGGTGAATTGTTCCTCAGTCTGTATTTTGAACTGTTCCCAATCAGCTTTCTTGTAATTTCTGTAAGTGTGCCTAAGGCTGTTGGGGCAGAGTGTAGAATGTGTTGTAATGATGATGGGCAGGTGGTCTGATGACAGTTGTTTTTCTGTTCTCCAGTGTGTATGTGTTGCTAGTGAGGGGGAACAGAACGTTATGTCTGGGGAGGAGTTTGAGTATCCTGCTTGATGTGGTATGTGTATGTTCTTCTGTATTGTTAAGAATGAAGAGGCTGTTTAGTTGTGTGGCTATGTTGGCGCCTCTGGTGTTGTTTTGGTTGTGCAGGTACCAACTAGTGTCTTTGGCGTTGAAGTCTCCTCCTAAGATGACATTAGTGAGAGAGGCCAGATTGTGTAACTGTGGATTGTAATTGGCTGGCACCTGAAGTGAACTATCTGGTGGGATATAAATGTTGATTAGTGTGGTGTTGTGTTTTGCGCGTGTCTTAATGTTAACTGCCTGTATTTCTATCGTGTTATCTGCTTGTATTGTGTTTGTAATGTTTTGGGTAGCATCAGTTTAGCTAATGCTTTTACGTATGTAAGTGATGAGTCCACCCCCGTTCCCCCCAGTACGATCATGACGGATCGCCGTGAAGTCAGGGATGGTGGGTGTTTTGTGTGTACGTTTTAGTTTTGTTTCTTGTATAAGTGCTATGTGAATGTTTTGTTTGTGTACGAATTCCCTAAGCTGCATGATTTTGTTTGTGAGGCCATCTACGTTGTACTGTAATATGTTAATATTATACTTCTGTATGTGTCTCATGGTGCTATTGTGTCTATGTCTTTGTGTATGGTGACATGTGTAAGTTGTAGTGGGGCCTGGATTAGTCTTAATGTCGCCAGAGAGTAAGAGTAGTTCGGGGAGCACGCAATTGCTCCCTGTAATTGAAAAAATAGCACGCTGAGAATAGGTCCGGCTCCGGGAGCCGATCGGCACTGTGACCGTGCCACGCAACAGGCCGTCGACTGCCAGTCTGGCCAACCGTAGACAGCCCGCTGCACGGAGATTTGAGGAAGTTTGGCCACCAGCGCGTTGATGTTTTGGTTTGACGTCGCCTCTTCTTCGCGTTGACGTGTCCCGCGCTGGAGGATGCAGCCACTGTTAGAAGCTTCCTCGTCAGCTGCTAACACTTTTTTCACGTTGTTCTAGCTACCTGTTCAGAGGTTTTTTATAAACAAATCTCAGTTTTCTGCTCAAAACGGCTCTTTCTAATTTCAAAATTGATTAGTCAAGGAAGGAAGATGTTGACTTCTATTTTGCAGCAACAGTTGATGATATTTATGTTACTTTACTGATTAATGAAAATTAATTAACTTTTAGGTGTATATAAACTCTGTTCTCTGTTTATGCGATCATTACCATTTACCAATTTTTGTAAGTTTATGGACTGACTGACTCTTCTTCGATACATGATGTCTACAGGTGAACAGATAAGACTCTCTTTTTATAGTATAGACTAGCAGAGAACCCGCCCTTCGTGCAGGTAAGAAAAATATCTTGCCGCCCTACAATTCAATTAAACAGGCATACAATAATATTCCCAAAAGTTTCGATTAATTTTAAGCAACTTTAGAATGAGACGTGAATGTAAAAATTAACCAACTGATTACGGTCATTGAATAGTCGGTTAGGTTAATTGAATGCCCGGTTCGGTCAACTAAATGTCCGGTTAGGTTAATTGAATGCCCGGTTAGGTTAACTGAATGCCCGGTTAGGTTAATTGAATGCCAGGTTAGGTCAACTGTACGCCCTTGACGATTGGTTAGGTTAAATCGTGATATTTTTGTTCAGGGTTTACAGTTGACCTAACCGGGCATTCAATAATTTTATCGTAGGTTTCGATTAATTTTAAACAACTTTTACTTAATAATTTTTTCTCTCGAGGAGCCGTTTCCGTGTTTTAGGGTAGGACAGACAGACAGACAGCGTATATATAGATTTTTGAAAATTCTAACTTCTGTCAATTTGAAAAAATTTATAAATTTGTTTGCTGAATCGTAAATGCATAGAGTGAAAAGCACGCGCTAGAGTAAAAAGTTGAAACAAAGCAAAGCGCATTTATTTCTATGTTCAGAATCGTTTAATAGTATAGATCAGTGGTTCTTAACCTGGGGGGCGCGCCCCCCTAGGGGGGCGTCGGTAATTTCCAGGGGGGGCGCGATCCCTTGGGGAAAAACAGGAATTTCTCTAATTGTATTTGTTATTCTCTTAACGAGAGCATAAAATCTGGGTGAGAATGTTATTTTGATGCAAGGGGGGCGTGGAGGGAAGGACCAATTCCTAGAGGGGGCATTGTAGTAAAAAGGTTAAGAACCACTGGTATAGATTATATATGGTGTCTGCAGACTGGTAGACAGAAATATACAGTATAATATATATATATATATAAGGGGTTCCAAAAAACCTTAGCCCCCCCATTTGCGGCTTACATGTTTACTTATATCGAAACAGTTTTTAGTGATTATAAAAATATATAAAATTCTTTATTTATTGCAGGTATTAAAATTACTCTAGCTGATAAAGTGATAATATAATGGCTTCTCAATTAATTGGTGATTCGGAGAGGCAACGTGTAGTAGATCGCATACGAGCAATAACATTTCGAGAAGCTCGTGATGCTGGAGCCACCTTTATAACACGTTCATGGGTTGCCAAAAAGTTGCGAAGAAGTGAGGACTTCGTCAAAAGAAATTGGAATAAAACTTTGGATGAATGTGAAATGGATACAACCAAATCTGGGCGCCCAAATTTGCCACTCTCTCAGGAAACAAAGGACATCATTGAAAGCGGTACGCGTAAGCGGAAAAACAGCTGTGCTAAACTTTCTAGAGAGATCGAAGTGTTGAGAGGAAAGATCGTTAGTGGTGAGATCATTCGACTGTACCGTCATAGGCAAGGTTTAAAGCCTTGGCGTGAACTTCCAAAGCCAAGAAAAACTCAACTTAACATCGATGACAGAATGTGGTTTGCCCATTATCTTGAAGATTGGGATGTGGATGACTTCATGCATTTAGCTGTCTCCGATGAATTTTTTGTTTACGTAACACGTCGGCCTAACTACCAAAATGATCGAGTGTGAGCCACAACACCAGATGAAATCGATGACAATGAACATTATCGCGAATTATTAAAAAGTCCAGACTGTGTTGGTGTGTTTGTTTTGTTCAGTGCAAAGAAGCTCATGTGGGTGCTGAAGCCAAATGGTCAGAGTTGGGATGGACAGTATTTTCGTGATATTATTCTATCCCAGCATGTCATTCCTTTTCTAAGAAACCCAAACAATGTTATGGATGTTGATCAGGTCACACTTCTGCACGATAAGGCCCCCTGCTTTAAGGCATTAGCCACTCAACAGTTGTTGCGGAACCATGAGATCGATTTCTTTGGAAATGAAGAATGGCCAGGAAATTCTCCTGACCTGAACGTCTGTGAACACATTGGATCAGTTATAAAGGACAAGGTTGAATGTCTCTTGTTTCAAGAACCTGCAGCAAATCGATTTTCGAAGGATACAATGACGTAACACATTGAAACTGTTTTAGCAAATTTGCGTAACGATCAAGATCTATTCACGTCACTTTTGGCAAGCTATCCAAAGCGAATTCAGACTGTCTTGGAAGCCAATGGCGGGAACACCAAGTTTTAATTGTTTCTCATTAAATGCAGGATTAAATTCTCTTTTGTAAGGTATGTTTAGTTTTACTGTACCTCTAATGGTTTAGGCCATGGGCGGGGGGGCTAAGGTTTATTGGAGCCCCGTATATATATATATATATATATATATATATATATATATATATATATATTAGGGTGTGTCACTTTTGGACTTTTTTTGAAAAGTTATGGTGCTTACCTCTTATATTGTAACAAACTGACCAAAAACAATGAATAAACCAAAAAAAGACAATCGGGTAATGTTTAGGGTCCCCGCCCCCCCCATTTGAAAAATATGCCCTCTATTCACACAAAAAATGGTGATTTTTGGAGATATTTTTAGTCAGTTTCCTTACTAATCATCGTATTTCAAAAATGTTGCTACCAAAATGTAGAGAATAACGGTATCCTCTTATTGTGAACGTTTTAAAACTATTTTAGTTGTATACGGTGCTGATATTTGAGTGGACCTTATAAAATTTTTCCCTCCGTTTTCATTTCTATAACATTTATTTACAGTATTTCCAGGTTTTATCTACAAAAAGTATACAAATATAACCAAATGTATGATAAATTTGCTTTTCTTTCAGAATTCTATTATAGATTTGCTTAATTTCATAGTTTATTAAAATTAGTCAATAGTCATGGCTAAAAGTAAGCCAATATTAAGAACAGACCTAAGAAAATATGATTCTTTATTGGGAAAGTTAGTGGAAGACATGCGCAAGAGAAGGAAGCATGCTTCCAACGAATAGTGAAGTTCTCAGTCCCTTTTTCTTCTTCAAAAGGGATCAAATGAAAAGCGACAATGTGTCAAAGGAAGAAAATATTTTGAGAGTATTAGATAAGGTAGAAAAGGTGTGGATTATGGCTGGCATACCATCAAAATCCGTTAGAAAGCAGAAAGGACCCCAAAAAATGTGGGATTTGATAAAAGAGCATGAGAAGTTGGGTAAAAATATCAAGAAGAAATGTTATGAAACCCAAAACACATCTTTTCTGTCTCGTTTAGATAACTTATTTGATATATCAACTGAAATGTATGTAATGAGATCCAAAATGATACATTGAGAACTATACAACGCAAGAATGAGGATCTTCGCTTTATGGAAGATCAGCGAAGTGCTAGAATATATTCTCTGGGTCCGATCGATAAAGCTTATGTAGCCAAACTGATCAAAAAGACTGCTAGAATACAGTAGAAGGTGAAGAACGAAGAAAATTGAAAGAAAAAGAGCGAAAGGCATTAGAAGAAGAGACACACAAACTTGAATCATCTGAAGGCGAGTTAGTGGACTCAAGTAATGGTGAAGATGATTTTACTCCGAGCCTAGGCCCATCAAAACGTCTTAAGTTACTACAGTCAACATTACTATCTAATACAGCTGATCGTTTAGGACTATCATTCGGACAACGCTCGACATTTGCATCTGTGGTAGCAGCTGAATGTGGGCTAGATTTAAAAGAGATGTCATTATCGAAAAGTACTTCCGCGCGAGCTGCGAAGAAGTCGAGGAAAGCTACTGCTGACACTATTAAAGTGTCGTTCAACCCACCTCAATATTGTGTAGTCCACTGGGATAGCAAAATGATACTGAATGTTTCAGGAGGAAAGCAGGATCGATTGGCAATACTTATATCGGGAGAGAATGTTGAGAAACTTCTCTCGATACCCGATATCGGTGTCTCAAGTGGATCGACACAAGCTTGTACTGTTTTTAGCACAATCCAAGAATGGAAATTACAGGATAAGGTTTAAGGAATTGTATTCAATACTATTTGGATAAAAGGGTCTTGTAAAGTACTGGAAGCCCTCTTTGGAAAAAAATTATTATGGCTTGCTTGTCGCCACCATATGGCGGAACGAGTTTTGTCAGCAGTGTATCTAAAAGTATTTGGAAAATCTGCTTCACCCGAAAACGAATCTTTCAAGACCTTCAGAGATGTTATATGGGAGAAGCTAGATACTAAGCAACCCTTCAAACAGCTACCAATCAATGACAGACATCTCAAGAATCTGAAAAAATGCGTCATAGATTTTATGACAGATTTGCTCAAAGATAACCAGAGCCTTCCCAGGGATGATTACAAAGAGGTAGCTGAAACAACTATGCTCGTTTTAGGAGAAATTCCTGCCAGAGGAATACACTGGATCAAGCCAGGAGCTCTCCATCACGCCAGATGGATGACTGTCATATTGTATACGAATAAGATGTTAGCATTTTCAGACCAAGCCGGATATGATAATGTTACAATAAAAAAGCTGTAAAGAGTATGCTTGTTTGCATCGCTGATCTACTCCAAGTACTGGCTATCAGTCACCAACCCACTTGAGGCCCCCGAAAATTACTTCCTCCTATACAACGAATTAGTTCAGTACAAAAAGATTGACATGGAAGTAGCGGAAGCTGCCCTCAACACTCTAAAAGGTCATTACTGGTACCTATCTGAAGAACTTTTAACCCTTTCTCTCTTTGGAGATTTACCTCATAGTGAAAAGGACAAGGTGGCCAAAAAACTTTCCTCTTTCAATCAACCACCAGAATTCAAACAGGGTAAGCCGATATTTCCCATCCTAAAAGAACGAATTAAAATTCAGCAATTAGTTGGTCAAAACTCATGGTTTGTATTCAAAGTCCTTGGTTCAACGCGAGATTGGATAAGGACTCCAGCTGTAACGTGGGACGGCAACAATGATTTTCAACGGATGAAGAGAATACTCTCTTCAACTAAGGTTGTTAATGACACTGCAGAAAGGGGTATCAAACTTTTGCAGGATTTTCATGGCTCATGTAGGGATGAAGGTGAATTTCAGGGATTGCTTCAAGTTGTAGAGTAAAACAGGCAGTGTTTTCTCAAAGTTTTCCAAACAAGGTCTCTTGAATTTGTAATTTCTTTCCATTTATAATTTCATTTCATTTACAATTTTTCATTATAATTTCAAGAATAGCACTTTGTTTCTATTTGATTAAAATTGTTTTGTGTTTGTATTTCATAATAAAAAATTTAAAAAAACGATGGGGCTTTGCAAATTTTTTTAGATTAATAAAAATTTAAGTCTACAGTTGTCATTTTTTTTTAGCAAAATTTACTAATTTTAATCTACTGAACATGTGCAAAGTTGTTCCCACTTTGAATTTCTAAACCAAAAAAGTGTTGCTCATTTAAGCCCATCTGCTTTTTTTATTTATATTTTCAAAGCCCATCGCCGCAGAGCTGCATTGGGATGATGCTCTATGGATGGCGATGACATCCAAAGTATATAAGATAATATTTTATTGCAGTTTAGATCTTCCAAAGATATAAAACAGCACCATTTTTCTCTTAGAAAATGCATCAAAATGACCAAAGAGATATAAAAAATTTAATAAATTTAACCTAAAGGTTAATAAAAAAAACTATTCAGATTGAAGCGCATTATTATTCTCCACATCTTGGTAGCAAAAGTTTTGAAATACGATGATTAGGAAGGAAACTATGACCAAAAATATCTCCAAAATCACCATTTTTTGGTGAATAGGGGGCTTATTTCTCAAATGGGGGGCGGGGACCGTAAATATTACCCAATTATCTTTTTTTCTGTTTATTCATGGTTTCTGGTCAATTTGTCACAAAATAAGAGGTAAGCACCATAACTTTTCAAAAAAGTCAAAAGTGACACCCTAATATATATATATATTATATATATATATATATATATATATATATATACACACACGGGGCTCCAATAAACCTTAGTATTGATGCTACGGTTAGTAAGCCGTAAAAGAGATGAATAATGAATGATAGCTTACATAATACTTTAATATGGTAACGAATGGGAGTAAATGAACAGCCGAACGGCAACGGGTTTATACGTATAGCATGTAGCATGGGTTATATCAAGTAGAGAAACCGTCCCAGGTGTGGCTCGTCTCGGGATTTATACCTTCGAGTCTTGTGCATGGGCCTTTAGGGCTTGGCATTATTCGCGTCGTGCGTACCGGATGCGCCGATACGCTTCCTCCAGGAAAGGAGCATCGTTCTATAACATATATATATATATATATTATATATTATATATATATATATATACACAGGGTGTTTCATAACATGTGGGACGCACTTTCAGGATGGATTCAGGACCTAAAAACAATGAAAAAGGTTTATATAAACATATGCCCGAAATCGCTTTGTTTCCGAGTTACAGCCCGTTCTGTGCTCCAGCAAGTATCCGCTTTACCTCTAAAGGAAGTGCTCATAATGACCGCCTTGCGCTTGATTACACGCCTGAACACGCCTCGTCATAGACTGCCTGACGCGTTCAAACATTCCAGGTATTGCTCGGATTTTCTGGCATCCTTGTTCTACACGATGGCGAAGCATTTCAACGTTGTCAATGGGTGTCACGTAAACGATGGATTTCAGATGACCCCACAGGTAAAAATCGAGTAGATTCAGGTCCGGGGAGCAAGCAGGCCACGTAATGGGTCCTCCATGGCCTATCCATTTATCAGGGAAATGGTCATCCAAATAGTCTCTGACTACTCGACTAAAATGAGGCGGACCGCCTTCATGCATAAACCACATATGACGTCGGACACCAAGAGGAACTTCATCTGGTAAATCGCTTAAATCATTTCTTAAAAAATTGGAATAGGATTCTCCTGTTAATCTTCCAGACAAAACAAAAGGACCAATTAAGTTGTCGGCAATAAGTCCTGCCCACACATTGATACTAAATTGTTGTTGGTGCCTTGACTGGATGATGGCATGCGGATTCTCTTCGGCCCAGTGATGAGTGTTGTGAAAATTGATCACGCCATTTCTTGTGAAGGTAGCCTAAAAAGAAAACAAAACGGAGGAGAGAAAAAGAGGATCGCGAGCACACTTTTGAAGGAACCAAGTACAAAAAGCCTCTCGTGGTGGTAAATCAGCTTCAGTAAGGCCTTGTACCCTCTGAATGTGATATGGGTAAAGCTGTTGTTCCCGTAAAATTCTCCACACAGTTGTGTATCTTACACCCTCTGCTGCTGCTATCCTTCGGGTGCTGACACCAGGATGTTCCTCCACGCGATTCAGGACCCGCTCCTCCAACTCAACAGTTCTGGCGCTGATTGGTCTACGACCATTTGAAACTCGCTTGTTGAATAATCCTGCATCACCAAAACGCTCGTCTATTCTCTGAAAGGACTTCTTATCTGGTAGACGGCGATTCGGAAACCTTTCCGCATACACACGACTTGCTGCATCCGCATTACACTCGGTAAGTCTATACATGAGATGCATGTCTGCCATTTCTCTGTTTGAATAAGCCTCCATTCTCACTTCAAATACACACTATCACTGAATAGCACAAAAACTTTTAAGGTTTTTTTTCTTTCACTGGACTGCACTTATTCACGTTAAGAAGTTACGAATACGAAGAGTGAAACACCGCGATACATTTCTGACTGACTGATGGCTCTACACTCAACGATATTGAAACATGTCATAGATTGTACGAAACATTAGAATCGGCAAGGCCATACATAAAATAAGTCTCGTACACACTCACAAACATTGTCGGCAAGCAATGTTTGTAAACAGTTTGCGGAAAGAATTGCTGGAACACAAAACGGGCTGTAACTCGGAAACAAATCGATTTCGGACATACTGTATGTTTATATAAACTTTTTTCATTGTTTTCAGGTCCTCAACCCATCCTAAAAGTGCGTCCCACATGTTATGAAAAAACCCTGTGTGTATATATATATATATGTGTGTGTGTGTATATATATATATAACGTAAAGAACGACGCTTGTATAGGAGAATATTCCGCGCAAGATGAGGAGAAAGAACGAAACAAATGAAAAAAATGAGGTAACCACCCGGGAATCGAACCCGGGATCTTCCGATTGCCGGTCAGATATGATAACCATTACACCACGGGCCTCACTCGAACAAATGCCGTAATTCTCCTACATACGCGCAGAAACCAATGCCCCAAGGGGGCACCTCCCGCATGCCGTAACATTATATACATTTTAACTGCAAACAGGCAGTATGATTAGCGTAAAGAACGACGCTTGTATAGGAGAATATTCCGCGCAAGATGAGGAGAAAGAACGCAACAAATGAAAAAATGAGGTAACCACCCGGGAATCGAACCCGGGATCTTCCGCTTGCCGGTCAGATATGATAACCATTACACCACGGACCTCACTCGAACAAATGCCGTAATTCTCCTACATACACGCAGAAACCAATGCCCCAAGGGGGCACCTCCCGCATGCCGTAACATTATATACATTTTAACTGCAAACACGCAGTATAATTAACGTAAAGAACGACGCTTGTATAGGAGAATATTCCGCGCAAGATGAGGAGAAAGAACGAAACAAATGAAAAAATGAGGTAACCACCCGGGAATCGAACCCGGGATCTTCCGATTGCCGGTCAGATATGATAACCATTACACCACGGGCCTCACTCGAACAAATGCCGTAATTCTCCTACATACGCGCAGAAACCAATGCCCCAAGAGGGCACCTCCCGCATGCCGTAACGTAACTAGGGCCTGCTCACTACCTATTATTCTCTTTAGTTCACGATATAACGCTTCTTCCGTGTCAGCTGTTTGATTAGGGGGCCTATATATAACCGCAACAAGTTTGAAATCGTTCAATTTAAGTTCTGCTATAGTCGAATCTATCGGTTCTGGAATTGTGTGCTTTATTTCTATAAAGTTCACAATATTATCCTTGAAAACAATATAACACCGCCTCCTCGCCTACCTATTCTGTTTTTAACAAAAAGTCTATAACCTTTAATTGGATACTCCCCTACAAAGTCACGTGTTTCAGTGCTAAGCCACGATTCATTTATCGCAATTAAATCATAGTCTTTACAAGCAATTAAAGAAAAAATTCGTTTATTTTATTTCGTATGCTACGAGCATTTAAGGATAGAACCTTCAAATTGTTTGTAATTGCGACACCTTCTCGAGCGCAGGGGAAATTTGTGGAAATTACGCTGGGACCGTTCGAGTTACGGCAGCCTGAAAAGAAGAGACAGTATTATGAAATAGTCTTCCTAAACGCGCAGCTCCAACGTCATTAAGATGAAGTCCATTTCCGAGGAACAAGTCCTTCCTGCCGTAGAAACTGTTCCAAAAATTCGCAAAATGCACTCCTTCCTGTTGGCAAAGAGACTTTAGGTTATTGTTGATATAGGTCGCCTTGCTGTAGAAATCGCTACGTTGGATAATTCGAGGAAGTATACATGTTAAAACAATCTTATTAGTTTTTCCTTTAGTCGCTCTAGTAAGTCCCTGTACCTTCCCAGCAGTTCTTCCGATCTAGAATTTAAAACGTTATTAGTACCGACATGAATAACATAAGTTGTGTCCTCAGAGGTTCCGTCTGTAAAATCGTCAACACACTCTTAGTTATATCCTCCACCCTTGCACCAGGGTAGCAGTAACGGCGCCTACGACGAGTGTTTCTCCCACAGAATTCCTCGAGCTGCCCTCGAACAATGGAATCGCCAACGAGTCGTATTTCCGGTTCATCAGCATCTTCGAAACTTAAAACAGAAACTTATTATTACTGGTAGACAAGTCTTAGGTTTTCTCATCGGGGCTCCATTACGCACTTGAACGAAGTGTTGGGAACTAGGGGAGGAGAGATGGCTATTAGTACTATTTATATTATTAGTAGAAACTGAGGCAGTAGGGGTGTTAACTGAAGTTTCAAGGGATTCTAATTTTGCCGTCAGAAGGATCATCCTTTGTTCAAGCCTCACCCTGGCCTCCCTCTTACGTTCTAACTCGTTCCTCAGCACTTCCATGCTTGAGCACCACCTGCAAACTAACTGCTCATTATTATTAGCCAAAGTAAACGCGTAAGCGGCAAATTTCCCTTCACAGCGACTGCAAGTACTTGACGGGGATGCCATGCTATTAATTAATTAAAAAAAAAAAACGAGCGTTTGGAAATTAATAAATTACAACGTAGGTCTACCGCGTGCTTATTGTGCCGTCACCTGCGCAAGCCCGCAAAAAAGTTCTTGAAACGAATAAACAGGTTCTTGTAACACAAATTTATACTAAATGAATATATACTTAATTAAGCTACCGACGAAAGATTTGTAAAAGAAAAAGTATTAATAAAACTTATCTGTCCGCTATTCGACCGACTTTTTCTTTCCTTTTTTCCCACGGTGGGTGACCACATCCTACTTGATCCCCGTAGCAAGGGAAAATGAAACTTATGAAACCTAGTTTTCTAATAGATTTGAAAAACAAACACGGCACACAAGGGAAATTAAGACGTATGAAACCTCGTTTTCTAATAGATTTTTGTTGGTGGATGTTAGAGTGATATCATCTGCGTATGATGATAAGGTAAGCTTGTTATCTATGGGTGTTGAAATGTCATGCATGTATAAGTTGAACAGTGTTGGTGAGAGAACAGAGCCTTGAGGGACCCCGTTCAGAAAAAGCTTGTTTTTGGATGACTTGCCATTAAATGTGACATGTCGGTATCTTCCTGAAAAATGGTTCCTCAGCCACCTTTTGGTGTTATTGTGCATGTTTGTGTTGAGTATTTTGTTTATGAGAGGGAAGCGTGGGATAGCATCAAATGCTTTATTAATGTCTATTGTTGCTAATAGTGTACGTTGAGTTGGTCGTCTGGAGTTGATGCCATCCATGATGTGCTGCGTGAGGTTAGTGAGTAATGTCTTGGTTGAGTGGTGAGGTCTGAATCCATGTTGAGTAGGCGATAGTGGTATGTGTGGGTTGGTGATTTGTAAGATTAGTCTTTCTGTTACTTTGGAAGGTGTGCATAGTAAAGTAATGGGTCTATAGGAAGCTGGTTCTGTTGGATTTTTATTTGGTTTGAGTAGTGTAATAATTTTACCTTGTTTCCATATGTCAGGAATAGTGCAGTGTTGGTATGAATATATGCTGATATTTGTGAGAGCTCGTATTCCCTGTAGGCCCAAGTGTTCAAGGTGTATGTTAGATATGTTGTTTGGTCCAGTAGCCTTCGAATTCTTAATGCTTTTGATGATCTTGGTGGTCTGGTCTGTATTGAAGGGTGTAATGGTTGTGTCGAGTCTGTAGGTTTTCTTGTGCCTGGCTATTTGTCTGTCTGCGTGTTTCTGGTTGTTGTCTCTGTTTAAGTGACTTATCTTTGTGTAGTAATTAACTAGAATGTTAGCTTGTTGTGCATATGTTGGGATATTATTTTGGCTGCTACAGATAGCCAGATAGCGCGTGTGAGGTGTGAATGCCGCTGTTAGAGTGGGATAGTCTCGACTGTACCAGAGTTTGCTCGAAAATTCATTTTTTCAAATGGTTAAGAATCCCACTAGAGTTCTCAATATTCTAAATTTAGTTTTAGGTACAAAAAACGACATATTATCCATAATGACTTAATGGATAATATCTCTATAGGAGACTACGTCTCCACCAGTGGTCAGAGGCAAATAACACTTAAACTTAATGTTCATAGTAATTCCGAGAATTTGGAATACGTTTTGAATTTTAAAAGACTAAATTTCGTGACGTGAAAATGCAACTTTCGACCAGTAATTGGGATGAAGATTTACCGCGTGATAATATTAATAGGACATGGATTTCTTTTTATAATTAATTTAAGCATTTGGAATCTAGTAATATTCCATTACATAAAAAGAGGCTGGTGAAGTCTGTTAAATCTAAATGGTGGAATGCTGAAATTAAAAGTAGGAATGCGTATTTCAAATTTAAAGGAACACATAATCTATCCGATGAAAACGCATGCAAGTTCTTGGGAAGGCGAAGCAAAAAATGTATGAGAAAAAGTCAGGAGATTGTAGAGACCATTCTACAAGGGAAGTACTCCGAGGGTGGGGGGGGCGTTAGGCAGAAAATAGGGAGTGCTGGAACTCCCGTTTCTCCTGTCACTGTCCTCCTTAGCTGATCTTTTTCCGTGTCTCATATTCCCTGTGAGCAGTCCAGCATGCTCTCAAACACACGCTTCTCTCCTTATTCCTCACTACAAATACATGCATCTTACACATTACATAATCTTTTCAAAATTTAAAAACAAATGGCATCAACTTCAAGAGCCTCGGAGTCCCCTGGAGAGGGGACCATAAATGTCCCCACTTCTGGCTCCCTCCCTGCCGATAACGTGAACGCAGACCCGAGCAGTGGGGTTGGTTCTGCTACCGCCCACTCGAGATGTTCTGCACCTCTGATTGATCCACTTTTCTTAAACTTCTGCAACATTCGTGGCCTTTTCTCAAATTTTCAATCTCTTGAACACCACCTCTCCTCCTCTAAACCTCATATTCTTTTCCTCACTAAAAATCAGGTGTCTGGGACGACTGACAGCAACCCCTTTTCTGTACACTCTTACTTTCTCTATACTTAATTTCACTCCAAAGGTGGATGTTGCGTATATGTACGCAATGACCTAACTTGTTCTCGTATTCCCGAACTCGAATCCTCCGAATTCTATATCCTCTGGCTACGGCTTACATGCCAATCTCAAATTAAATACATCTGTGCTATTTACCTTTCTCTTATTTCTACTGACTATTCAAAATTCTTTGACAACCTCACTTCCAAAGTAGAATACATTCTTTCCCGCCCTTCCTTTGCTGAAATCTCCATTTTAGGAGATTTGAATGTTCACCACCACCTTTGGCTTTCCTCCCATTTCACTGATATTCTTGGTGAACTAGCTTGCAACTTTTCTATCCTAAATGACCTACAGTAGATTGTACAGCACCCTACTCGTATCCCCGATTGCCTTGGAGATAGTCCCGACATCCTAGATTTATTTCTTACGTCTCATCCTTCTTCTTACTCCGTGAAACTTTTCTCTCCGTTGGGCTCCTCCTATCACAATCTTATATCTGTTTCCTGTCCTATCGCTCCAATTCGGCCTTTGGATCCTCCCAAGAGGAGGGGCAACAGAGAGGAGTCTTTCAGAAGGTATCGTCGCATCCAACTCCTGACTCTCACTCAGCTTATATTTCTGTAGGAATCGTGCAAAATCTGTTCTTCGACTCGACAAAAATTCCTTCATCCGACAAAAATGTGAAAATCTATCCAATTCTAATTCTTCTCGCTCTTTCTGGTATCTAGCTAAGAACTTCTTCAACAACTTTACTCCCTCTTCTTTCCCTCCTCTTTCCCATTCCGACGGCACAGTTGCCGTCTCTTCTCCTGACAAAGCTGAACTCTTCGCTCAAACTCTCGCTTACAGTTCAACCTGGACGATTCCGGTGCTGTTCCTCCATCTCCTTCCCCCTCTGACTTTATTATGTCTAAAATTAGAATCTCTTCTAAAGATGTTTTTCTGCCCTATCTGGGCTCAACTCTACGAAGGCGTATAGTCCTGATGGTGTTCCTCCTGCTGTTCTTAAGAACTGTGCTTCTGTGCTGCCACCTTGCCTAGGCAAACTTTTTCGTCTTTGTCTCTCATCTGGTACTTTTTCTTCCTCCTGGAAATTCGCTTTCATTCAGCCTATCCCAAAGAAGGGTGACCGCTCTCAACCCTCCAATTATCGTCCAACTGATATGATTTCTTGCCTTACTAAAGTTTTTGAATCTATCCTTAATAGGAAGATTCTTAAACACCTTTCTTCTCACAATCTTCTTTCAGATCATCAGTGTGGATTCCTCTACTGGCGATTTTTGCATATCTCTCTGACTCATGGTCATCCTCCTTTCGGGATTTCGGTGAAACCTTTGGTAGTGCGCTAGACATATTGAAAGCTTTTGGTAGAATGTGGCACAAATCTTTAATTTCGGAACTGCTCCCCCTTCGGTTTCTATCCTTCTATTTGTGCCTTCATTTCTAATTTCCTTTCTGGCCGATCTATAGCTGCAGTTGTAGATGGCCACTGTTCTTCTCCTAAAGCTATTAATAGTTTTGTTCCTCAGGGTTCTGTCCTGTCACCCACTCTTTTTCTTTTATTTATTAATGGTCTTTTAATTCGTAATTACTATCCTTTTCACTCTTATGCCGATGATTCCACTCTTCACTTCTCCACCCGCTTCCCAAAGAGTCCTTCTCAACAGTCACTTTATGATTCGCGTAGTACGGCTATGGAGCACCTGACCTCTGATCTTTCTGCTATATCTAATTAGGGCAGAGAAAACCTTGTGGCTTTCAATGCCTCAAAAATTCAGTTCCTCCATCTGTCTACTCGTCACAGTCTTCCACACGACTATCCCCTTACCTTAAACAACACACAACTCAATCCTTCCTCTTCTCTTAATATTCTTGTCGTTTTCTCTTAATATTCTTGTCGTTTCCAAAACAGCTTCTAAGAGGTTAGGTATGCTGTACCGCCTCCGCGGTTTCTTCACCCCCACTCAGTTGCTGTCTCTGTACAAGGGTCTTGTTCGCCCCTGTATGGAGTATACTTCTCATGTGTTGGGTGGTCCAACCCACACAGCCGTACTTGACCGGGTGGAATCAAAGGCTTTTCGTCTCATCAATTCCCCGCCTCTTACTAATTGTCTTTAATCTCTCTCTCTTCGTCGCAATGTTGCCTCACTCTCTCTTTACTATCGCTATTATAAAGGACATTGCTCTTATGAACGCTCTAACTGTATGCCTCCTCCTTTAAGGAGAGCTTACAGTACTAGACTTTCTACACTTTCTCATTCCTTTTCTGTCGAAGTATCTAATACAGAGCTTTCCAAACTGTGTCCCGACACATTAGTGTTTTTTGTATTTCGAAAATTTTGATTTTTCTATCAACAAAATCGGCTACAAGATAAACCACCTACTGAAAAATTATCTGATATTTGATATTTGATAACAAAAATTAATTAATGTGTCGTGAAAATTCTTATGCTTAAATAGTGTGTCGCCAACGTGAAAAGTTTGGAAAGCTCTGATCTAATACAAGGGTTAATCGGTATTTTCAATCTTTTATCTACTCAACTGGTGAAACTCTGGAATAATCTTCCTCAATCCATCTTTTCTCCTATCTACGACGTCTCGGTATTTCGAAAACGCCTGACCTTGACTTTGGCTCTCTTCTTCTATGGGCCCAGGGCCACTCATTCCTGCATAAAAAAAAAGCAGAACTACGAGTTATATATGTTACAGTCAATCCGTGAAACTAGTCGTTTCACGTAATGCCCAAAAATTTCAAGGATTTCGCGTAATGCCTATGACCCTTAAACATAGGTAATAAGTATTTCTAACCTAACCTAACTAACTTATTCTAACTTATCCTAACTAAACTAATTTAACCTAACGACTCTAATTTAGCCTAACCTAACCTTCACGAAGTCATTAATTGCTTAATCGAATTACGCGAAATGCCTGAAATTTTTAGGCATTACGTAAAATGACTGGTTTCACAGATTGACTGTAACATATATACTGTAGTGAACCAAATTAAATCGAATCCATAGAAATGCTATAATTATGTTAGCTATAAAAAAAGTAGTTTCGCAGACTACTGATCCACTCATAGGCGAAAGTAGCATGGGCGCAAAATGGGAGGGTGCAGAAATGTTGCAGTGCAATTGCAAATGTTGATTGCAAATGGGCTATGCAACAAAGGGGGTCATGCAATGAATGGGGAGAGGTTTGCAATGAAGGGGAGGGGTTTAGCAACATCAATGTAGCAAGGCTTATGCAACATCAATGCTGCAAAGAGGGGTAGGGTTATGCAACAACTCAATGCTGCCAAGGGGAAGAGGGGAGGGAGCCTCGAGGGCAGAAGGGAGGATGACCTCCCCCAAAGGGGTAGCCTTAACCTAAGAGAGGAAGAGAAAGGAGAAGGAGGAGGTCTTTGGTGGAGGAGCTGGGATGTCTTCACCCCCGAAAGGGAAACCTAACCTAAGCCTTAACCTAAGTAGGAAGGAGGTGTTCGTCTGGCTGGAGCCAGACGCATTATGAACATCCAGGGGCCAAGCAGTTGTTATATAGAGGGTCTTGAGTTGCCAGATACCACTTATTTATATATGGATGAGGTTGCTAGATACCACCATTTATTTTATTTACAAGAGTTGCCAAGTAGTGTTTTTAATTGTTCAGGTATACCTTATTAGGTTGAGTTGCCAAATAATGTTTTTATTTATATATGGAGGAGTTACCAGATACTGCCATTTAATTTAACTACTTATTTATTAAAGGCAAGATTGAATTTCTCCGTAATTTTGTTCAGCAAGAGAACTAATTATTTAAACGATACCCAATATTAACAATAAAAGAAAAATACTAGACAATTGGCTTAGCAAAACGAAATCGTTCATCTTAATATTCATTACGATTAAATTTCAGAGAAATTAAAGTAATTGATAAAAGAAATAAATGCGAAGTCTATATATACTTTTATATTAAACAATAAATTTTAACAAACTTCCCTTTCTTTGTTCAGTTTCCCAAATTTTAGCCAATTCCCCATATGAAAGCATGCAAGCAAGCATCCCTCACCATGCATTTTTCTTACTACTTGCAACATGAATAAAATAAAATAAAAATTTAGTGATGTATTCCGTACCATGTTACGGATTTCTCGTCTAAACTGTAGGTATAAGGTGGTTCAAAAACAATGCTACTTGACATCTTGTAATTTAGAACGGCTGCCTTTAGCGTATAAAAGCACATGTCAGTACAATGATTTACTCTAAAGCCAAACCTAAAATATCTATTTACTTTTGTCGTTCCTCTGTATATATATATATATATATATTATATAATATATATATATGGGAATTTCGTACATTTTTTTCGTTTATCTTAATATTAATTCATTCTTTACAGTACAATAAATTGAGAAATTTATATATTTATATATACATATTTATATTAAATTTCCCATATGAAAACAGGTTTAATAATATACAATAGATATACTAAACTGTATATTAAATTTGATAATAAAATTTTTTAAATATTCTATTAAAATAATATTCATTTTACCTATAATTCAAAAGGCAAGGACGGCATACGTTATATATACGCTTAAAACTCGAAGTTAGCTCAAAAGGCGAGAATGGAATGTAGGTCAAACCACATGTTGTCTGAAAACTGGTTTTCGTCTCACTTCACTTCAAATAGTGTTTTGATTATTGTCATTTTTATTGAAGTTAAAAACTGAACTTAAATATATACAAGCATCACGTGATTGTTTTCCAAATTATTTATAGCCTAAATTAGCCTTTGATTAAGTAATGATTTTCCTTATGATATTCCCACATGCAACAACAATATATATATATATATATATATATATATATATATATATATATATGTATATATATACATGATGAATAAAACCACGAAGGAAAGGAAACACAGTTTCCTTTCCTTCGTGGTTTTATTCATCATAAATATTTTTCACGTATTACTTTCGTAAAAAAAATTTCATATATATATATATATTAGTGATGTAGGTCACATCCGCATCCGCATCCGCGGAACATCCGCACATTTTCTCGCATCCGCATCCGCATCTGCATCCGCACTTTGGACTGCGGATGTCGTGCGGATGTGGACCGTTGAGATAAAATGTCATTAATAAGCGGAAATTATCAAATTCTACTATAATAATAGAACTAGTTCATTGTGCGCAAAAGTGATGCAAGCGACAAGACGAGAGGCTGTTCTTGTATGAAGTTACTCTCTTGCAACCTACTTAGATCCACGTTACAAAGCTAAGTTATTTTCACCTAGTACATTAGAACGAGTTAAATCATCACTTGGCAAAGCAGTTGAAGAGCTTCAATCTCTTGAATCTGTCGCTTCGCCACCCACCAAAAGAATAAAAGTTTCAGTGACAGAACCAACACCTTCAACAAGCAAATCTATCACAGAATCTCTCTCTCATTTCTTGAGTCAAGCAGCGATGACGAGACCTACGCGATGTCAAAAGAGTAGTAAAAATGATCGAGAGCTATCACCAAGAAAAACGCCTGGCTGCATGTGACAATCCTATTAGTTGGTGGAAAAATGCGCAGAATATCTATCCATACTTGAGTAAACTTGCAAGGAAACATTTAGCACGTTCTCCAACAAAGCGTACCAAGCGAGAGATTATTTAGCAGTGAGTGCTGGATTAATATATAATGAAAAAGAGAAACAGACTGGCAGCAGAAAAAGGCAGAAAAAATTAATGTTCCTTAAGCATAACTTCCTATAATTAAGTTTGAATATTAAACGATGAACATCTTAGTTTACTTTATTTTAATTACTCATTTATAAATATGCCTAATAAAACTTTAAACTTAATATAAATAGTTATCAAGCTAATTAAAGATCTCTTTCTATAAGGGTGGAGGTTGGGGAAAGAGGTCGGGTAACACAATTATGGTTTCTAATTGTGGCTGAAACTCAACAAAATATAACGAATTTATTTGCAGACGAATTCACTAATTGATTTCTATATTAGTTAGATGCTTGCTATTATTTATATGTTCAGGGAAAAGTACAGCAATTATTGTACAATTAATCAATTATACTACATTATAGCTACAGCTCTCTCTATATAATAACTTATTATATACGTTAAACACAACAAATCTGGAATATATCCTAAAAAATAACGAAAATGTAGACATCCGCATCCGCATCCGCGGATGTTGAAATCAAACATCCTCATCCGCATCGGCATCCGCGGATGTGAAAAAAATGACATCCGCTACATCACTAATATATATATATATATATATATATATAGGGTGGTGCAAATTATATTAGTGATAATAATAGCTAATTCGGTTTTTCTTCTCACCCAATTGTTCATTTTGACGAGGGTTAAGCTTTTCACTCCGCTTTAGACCTTCAGTTTAACGTGGAATCCAAACTAAGCTGAAGCACGGGCAGGCAGAAATCACAACGTCATTATCCGGACTCGATTTCTCAACCAGCACCCCAGCGTCTCAACCACTATGATATCTAGGGCTCCCATTTATCTACCAACCCAAGCAGACATTCATTTTCATGAGCTAAACAAAATTTAATCACACTCCTACGCGAGAATTGGCTGGTAAAAAGTCAAGCCAAATATATTACTCAAAGTTGAGGATCGAATAGTATGACCGCAAACATATACTGTATTTTGCAAATATTTGAAACCATCGTGGTAGAGACTGCAAGTGGCAATTAACACAAACACACACATACACACACACACACACACACACACACATATATATATATATATATATATATATAGGGTGAGTCAAAAGTAGCGCCCGATTTCTGTTTTTTTGGCTGTCAGATTCTTTCAGGGAAGTCATGTTGTTAATAATTGTTTTGCAGATACAGTTCCAGTACAGTTCCTTAATAATTTTCCCCCGAATAAATGGTCAGATAAACATGTCATTCATTTATTTCTACCTTCTTGTACACTGTAATACAAATGACAAACAAACAATCAACTGACAGAAATCGGGCGCTACTTTTGACTCACCCTGTATATATAACCAAATCCACAAGTTAGGAATCTTGGGAAAGCTGTGAATAGTATGACCGCAAATAATAATAATGCACAAAAACATTCTGTTCTTAGAGATCTTCTAAATTTCTTATTTTCTAATGATATTTGTATCATCGGATGTTACTGTGCTGTCTCTGGTAATGATCTAAGTCAGGATTATGAAGAGTAGCGGCGCTAATTCTGTTTCCTGTGGTACTGAGCTGAGCGGCTCTGATGAAGATATTCCTATAACGACTTGCCGCCGCTCAAGTTGTCCATCTCCCTATCCAAAATGGGAAAAATTGAGGATAAAATAGTATGACCGCAAATAACAATAATAATGTAAAATTTTCTCGTGATAGAGAGGGCAAATGTTGATTAATGTTGCAAAGGGGCGAGGGATATTGCATAAAGGGGTGGGTTCTAAAATGGGAAAGCCGAGAAGAGTATGGGGGCAAATGCAATCATTGTCAAGGTAGAGACTGGAAGTGGCAATTAACACACACACACACACACACACATACACACACATACACACTCACACGCACACATATATATATATATACCAAATCCACAAGTCAGGAATCTTAGGAAAGCTGAGAATAGTATGACCACAAATAATAATAATTAATAATGCACAAAAACATTCTGCTTGTATAGATCTTCTAGATTTATTATTTTCTAATGAGCTTTCTGTCATCGGATGTTACTGTGCTGTCTCTGGTAATGATCTATGTCAGGATTATGAAGAGTAGCGGCGCTAATTCTGTTTCCTGTGGTACTGAGCTGAGCGGCTCTGATGAAGATATTCCTATAACGACTTGCCACCGCTCAAGTTGTCCATCTCCCTATCCAAAATGGGAAATATTGAGGATCAAATAGTAAGACCGCAAATAACAATAATAATGTAAAATATTGTCGTGATAGAGATGGTAAATGTTGATCAATGTTGCAAAGGGGCGAGGGATAGTGCATAAAGGGGTGGGTTCTAAAATGGGAAAACCGAGAAAAGTATGGGCGCAAATGCAATTATTGTCAAGGTAGAGATTGCAAGTTGTAATACACGATGTGAGCATTAAATCTACTGAGAGAAGATAAGGACACCATTAGTCGACTAATCAGGACGTCCAAAGCCTGGACCCATAATATAAGTGTTACGATTGGTAAACAAATTTATCATGTTTCCGCCCAGTTACATTGACAACCAATCATTAAACTTACGAACCGCCTATTAGTCTTTCGGGGTGGTGCTTGGGGATCATGCATATAAAAGGAAATATTTTCAGCTGCGAGTCACAGTAGTCGTTTTCACCAGTGAATAAACATTCCCTCCGCCATGAATCAAGAACTTTGCAGTTTACCGGAATTATATCAAGATGATGACATTGTAGCGTTGTCCACAATTAATCTTTTTAACGCGGCTGACAGGGTTGGATTATTTCCAACGCAAACAGTTGATGATATTTGCAATGACGCTCCTTACGATCCGACGCAAGGGACTGTCGTAGAAATGTAAGTGCCTGTAATTTTACTTTTTGTAGCCAATTATTCGCAAACTTGTTATTTATTTAATGTGCCTGTCAGAAAGAGCATTGTTCTGGATTATTTCATCATATACATGGAGAGATGTAGTAATTCATCTCATCACATTAAAAATGCTTCATTTAGGTATCCGCAATTATAGATTAGTTTGCAATTATGCTAAAGTCCTGTTTTTGATTCATTGATTTTTTGTAGCAATCTTTTGCATGTTTTAAATAATTTTTATAGCAACCTTTTCCATTTTATAAATAATTTTACAAATTCAAATGTTACTCGGAATTATCTCTTAAAGGAACTTCTCTGAGCGGTTCAAAGATATCTCCACATTGTAATACTCTTACTATATGTATACTCTGCATATGTTTTGGGTTTTTATTAAAAAAGATTCAGTATGAACTAATGAATTAATCTTTATCCTTTAAGGTCCGATGAGGATTTGACACGTGCTATACAATTTTTTCGTTTTGAAAAAACTCATGTCATGGACCTGAATACGGAGGTAGAAGAGCTACCGAGCAGTCAGCCCAACGATTGTCAAATCATTAACGAAATAATGTATTTTTTTGTTTCGATCTTTTTTGGGGGGAAGAAGACAATGTATTTTCATCACTTTATTAAATGAAATAAATCATGTTTTTTACAATAACCATCTTAAACTACAAAATATACAAACTAACATTATTGGTTACAAATATATATACACACGAACAAAACATCATACTATACAACGAGTATGCACAATCGGAAAACGGCATTTTATCTGTCTGCATACCATTTCGTCGTTTCGTTGAGTGTGACACGGGTCGAATAATTTTTAAAAATTTATAAAGTCTTTACCACGTGACATATGCATGAGAAATGAAAGGCAGTACAACCCACACGTATTACTAAAATATCCCTGTAACCGGAAGGGATTCCATACAACTTCGGGGATATGCAACTGATCGAGAAATTTTACAATAAATGTAAATGTTACAAATTTTACAGGGTTGAGTCCCGAGTGAATCAAAATAGTACATGCGGTCCCTTTTTTAAAATAGATTGCAAACCAATGAATCCCTTCACTACGAATAACATCTGTTTTCATAATAAGGCTACGGCAATTTCTCGTAGATGGCAATTTCAATGATTCATTCTTCGCAAACACACCGATAAATTTGGAACGTGTGATTCATTCACTATTCATTACTCTCTGAAGTGTATTCGCAACCATGTTTTAAAAGTCAGTGACACTGCTCCTAAATCTGTCTACTTCTATTAGGGCTTGTGACTCGAGGTAAACTAGTACACTTATAGGCGCGTCTATAGGCTTCAAGAATTCCAACCTAACTGAGCTGTTTCCACTCTGTTGTGGACTCAAGTGTGTATTTACACTAGCAGAAGGTCAGGTGTGATGTCAAACGGATAAAGGTTAAATTGATCAATGAATTCTTTCTGCGTTACCCCAATCCCGAGCTCATCACAATTACCTGCAATATGGGCCAGATTACTATATGCTCTCGCGCAAAGCGGTAACACAGCGTCTGATGAATAGACCGTATCCAATGTTCCTCCCAACGCAACGCCATTAACGTATAGATTTATATTTTTAAGGCCGAAATTCTCGAATTTAAAGGCATTCTTTTTATATTTTCCATTCACCGAATTGTGTTTCTGCATTCCAATTAATATCCTTTTAGGTAGATTTCCCAGGGCTATGTTTTCTATCTGTTTCGATGCCAACCCTGCTGGCACCGTGTATAGTTTGATCTGTCCTCTGTTAATTGGGTATTTTACTGTGGCGTGTAGTAAATTTTTCTCAATTTCTATTTGTTTTGCTGAACTTAATTTCAATCGCCGTACGCGGAGGTATGTCTCCATAATGTGAACCATAACTGGTTTTGTTCCCTCGTCTTGATCAGCATCCAGATTTAAACAGATCTCAGGATTCGCGCGGGTGAGCTTTATTTTCATATCCACCCCATTCACAAGCAACTTCTCCTGGAATGTGAAATCTGTATGCAGGCGTCGAAAACACTCGTATATCTTCTTTTTAGAATTTTTAAATTTGTCCTTTATACTACTTGCGTCTTAGCTTGATAATATCCCTCGACACTTAAAAAGGTATCCTTCGCTTCTTTGGAAAAGTTGAGGACATTTTCCAGATAGGCTCGTAGGTGAGAATACCCCCTGCCTGCCGATATGTTGACCTGATTTAAATATACGTCACACTGGTTGAATATGGAGTGCAGAAAGTTTGTTTCAGGGTATACAACATATTTGTCATCGCAGTCCCTTCCATCAGAATGCGCTATATGTAGTTTAGCGTACATGTGCACACAGCTTGGGCAAAAAAAGTAAGGGCCTGAGCTGGGTATCACGAATTCTATAGGGGCACTCGGGGAACTAATTGTGTAAATGGTTAATTGTAATAGTCACTGTGTTCAATAGAAACTTGAGTTGGGGGCATGTCAAAGAGGGACAGCTCCGATTTACAACATTGTGAACTACACGGATGGATGAAGCGTGCCATGACGAGTTAGAAATAATGCCTCATTTCTCGACAAGTAGTAAGCAAACTGTGGTTCATGAGATCAATGTCCTTAGCTTATATCAGTCAAAATTGTTCAACCATAGGTTTCATTCGATTAGAGCACTTCTTTTTTGATATCCTTTTACGTTTAATGCCACGTGATGGTAATCCCTTCTTCCGGACAGTCCTCTTCTTCTTCCCACCACCACGAATTTTTCTCTTTGCATCTTTGACGATTTCGTCCCATGTACGCTTTAAGTGTTTTCTTAAAGCTTCTTTAGGTTTAGTCCCAGCAAATATGTCTTCTGCAGTGTTAAGACCTGATTGTAGCGCTTTCCTTCCGAGGTATCTGGCACCCCTCTTGAGCAAAGGGACATCCGTACGTATTATGGTCGAAAAAATGGATCCAAGTCCACAACCACGCTGGTATCTCACCCCTCGATAGACTGTGAACGGCTTTCTGTCCATTATAACTCAGTGCGTCGAAAGTGCAGCTTCACTGTTAAGTTCCCATCACGAATGGGAAATTTTTTCCCTCAATCGTTCTTTTATATATTGAGTTATTGGTTATTAGATTAGATGCGACATTCACATAATGGGGTCTGTTATATGTAATACTCAAACTCCTTCCTCTATGGTTGGGAATGTGAGCAATGCGCAGCAGGCGTGCCTGGATACATGGCCGTTTCCTGGCATAAGCAGATTAAGCGGCCGCTTAGGGCCCCGATGCTACTACGGGGCTCCAAGAGAGGCTCCCAGGTCATAGCTCAGTGGGCAAGAATAGGAATATAGCTGAAGTTATTATTAATATTATTGTTATTATTATCCTTATTTTTATTATTATTATTATTATTATTATTATTATTATTATTATTGTCGTATTAATTAAAGTGTTTGTATGAGACAAATGTGATAAAACGGAGACAAACGAAACGTTTTGGTCGTTATGTGTACTGTAATACCGTGCAACCTCAGTCCGGGCGATACGTATAGTTTCATCCCGAATTACCCCGGCTTTTTCACACTCATCAATGTCTCTAAGAATCGTAAAAACGGTATCTTTATAATCAATATTTAAAAAGAGGGTGTCCAGCTGAATTTCACATATCCCCACCTCATACGAATCACGACCCAATTCAATGGGTCCATGGAGTTCTGTTACAAAGTTGGCTAGTGTGTTGTTAGGGTGTACAGACAGGGACGAGGAGGACGGGAGTGTGACGTAGAAATGGTTAAGAGCCATGTTGCATACTATTTAAGTTTCATTATTACATCAGCTTTATATAGGTGTTGAAGCTTTCTTGGTACCCTAGCCATTTCACCAGGTACATTTTTCTCTTTCCTGAACCTTTGCTCCCTAAAATTTTCTCATTTTTAAACACATTTTTTCCTAAATTAAATGCCACTTTCTGCAACTCATCGCAGTAAAAGCCTCCTGCGATTTCTTCCCCATTCAAATCTTCAATGTAATACGTCATTATCTCACTTTAGGTCTCATAGCCCTAACTTTAAAAATCTCACGTGTCCATCCTTGCTCAAATCCCTTCGCGAATTTATTTCCCGAACGCGACAGCCTTACATAATCATTGATTTTGAAACGCGCAGTGTGGTGGTGTTCCATCTATTTTCACCTCTGGGCGCGTACCTCTTTCTAAAACTTCGTTATGTGTTGTCCCAATCATGCGATGGTGTGAGCGGTTGTAGGATGAGGCCAATGATTCCAGAATGTCTAGAAATATGTAAGTGTTTTTATGTGTAAAATAGCGGTGCATGCGTTCCTTTATGGTACGTTGAAGCCTTATGTATAGAATTGGTAGTGTAATAGCTGATATTAAACTCTGTCAACATGTTCTGAAAAGCACGGCTTATAAATTCCTTCCCCATATCCGTACAAAAATAGCCAGGAACCCTGTTTTCTTTCAACATCAGCGTTTTGATGGCTTTAGCAACTGTTTCAGGTGATTTATTTTTCAGAGGAATTAGCCACAGATATCTAGAGAATACATCTATTATGAATAGAATGTAGCGGTAACCATCGTTATACACTGAATATCTTTGTATGTTTGTTAAATCTGCTTGCCAAATAGAGTCAATCGAAGCAGCTGTTGTCTTGGCTGTTTTAAACCTTTTTCTCACAGGCTTATGAAGTGTATAAGCGTCCTGCTCCCACAAAAATCTCTCAACATCTTTTTCTCCTACTCCGTAAACACTTCTGTACAATCTATCTACGTCTCCGTAGGAGGCTGGGTTAGAAATGTCATAATAACGTCTTCTTAATATGTTAGCCATTTCCATATTTTAGAGGCACATGGGTAGGGTTGACCGTTGTTTAACCTCTTCTTTCTCCTCTTCAGAGGTGTTACCGCCGGGGGTGATGGCGTCTTCAATCGTGTCACGTGCGACGTATGTTCCAAGTCTTTTAACCTGTTCAGATTTCCTATCATTGTTTTGGGGACATTTATTTGTTGTAGTCTTGCTTTAATATGCTTCCATCCTGATGGTGAGGGCCTATCCCACTTTCTCACCAGATCATGGACGATGTCTACGATATTCGATCCCTGTACCTTTGCTCCTTCCACAATGATCTCACCTGTATCGGTCCATTTATGGCGGGGTCCTCATTCAATAGATTATAAAGACTTAAACCTTTATTCCTCAATGTATGTGGGAGGGTCTTTTTAATACATGCTCGATATGTTGTGTGGCCGACCCATTAATCTTTGGTTGGTCAGCTCTATCGTCGGACACAGGTCCTATGTCACCATGTCCATCGTTCCCCGTGCTGTGCCTAATAACCACGGGAATCTCTGTCGGGTTCTTATAATTTTCGTACTCGTGAAGAAATTTCTGCAGAGCTTCTTGGTATAAGATTCTTTTCTCATCAGGTGTTTTTTCACTGTTTAATAGGGTTAACAATTCGCTTTCCATTCTTTTAAACCTGCTTTTACGGGGATCTAGATCCGTGTCTGGATTCTTTCAACTTGCAGTGAAGCATACCCCTCGTGTGGAATCACTACCACTTTCTTCATTGTATTAATCTAGTCAGTAAAGGACCCAAAACTGAAAATAAGATGGGTAGGAATGACCCTCCTCTTTGTACAATAATTCGTTTTTTCTTCCCTACAGTTTAACTTTTACGAGCGAGTGCTTTCATTGATACATTACAATTTATAACGTTAAGGCAGATTTCACAGATGCATTTTAAAAAGTCGGAATCGATATTTTTAGCAAACATCTGCTGCATTGCCCGGGGCAGTGGATGATAGATTTTTATTAATTCATGGTATTTCTTTAGCCTCTTTGTCATTCTGTAATATACACCGTTTCAGGCTCGTTTGGAAATATATTCGTTCTTAGAAGCACCCTAAACGTGTTTCGCGGATGAAGGTCGCAAAGCAAATATCCGTAACGCGGGCTTGTAGCTTCTTTACAAACTTCCAAAAACTCCTTACGCTGATTCGGGAACATTTGATTGGCTAATACCCCAATTTGTGACACATCTCTACGTTGCACGAATAAGACTAGATATTGTATATTTAACGACACATCGCGCATGTATCTATTTTTGAAAAATAGATTCTGATTGATGAAGAACAGGCTTATGTTAAGATGGTGGGAGAATACTGTAAATGTCTCGGCAAACGTTTTATCCATCTCCAACATGAGATCGTCAATTACAATAACTGTATGTTCTTTCCCTTCAACGAATTAACGTCATATACACGTTTGTCGAACAAAATATCATCTTGGTACTCGTTGAACACTGATTGATTCGTCGAATAGCACCATATAACTTTATGCACAAATTTTGAAAACATCTCTCCCTTTTCTTTAATGATTTTAAGCATAAACACAGTTTTACCACATACTGTAGGGCCAGATATAATACATGTGGATGGGCTCGTGAACCTGAATTTTTCTACAGAATCCATTTCTAACACGTCACACTCTTAAGTGGGTCATTTACAAAATATAATAAATATTTAAGTGATGACTCTTATATTCTACAGTCTTGCTTTTCTCTTCCACAGAACCGTGAATGACGATGAGGTACAGCACCCTATCATCGATATTACAGATGACCCCGATGACAGTGTAGGTGTGATCACAGAATACATCCCCGCTGACGAATCCTCACCAGCGATACCTGTAGCACGCGCCAGTTCAAAGTGGAGGCACGATGAAGAGCGCACCACGTCAGGTATAAAGAGCGCCAGGATTGCGCCGGTTGTTAGACCACCAGTAATAGAGCCCCAACCCTCTACGTCTTACGACAAAACCCACACAATAGTACCTTCCTCAAATATACCCCCTTATTCCTGTTCATTTCCGGGTACATCCTCCACAGCCACAGCAGCTTCTCGTTCTGTTGAGGATGGAATAACATTCGAGTTGGTGCGCACCGCTATCCCCACCCCAGCCTTGACTAGAAATCGGTATATAGTCAGGGTTGATCGTAGATCCATGTATAGCAATGGTGTTGAACACGGACTACGGCGCATAGTTGGACGTATTGTAGAGTTTGCCCTTCAGAACCGCGACGAACGTGAAGTCAGGACGAGGCTGTCCTTCGGATTCGGGTCAGATGACGGAGACGTAGATGATTTTTGGGTAGTAATACCGTTCAGACGTTTGGCAGCTGAAGATATAGAGTATATGTTAGGCCGTATAATGCAGGCCTCTCAAAGTAGCATAGCCTTCAATATGGACAACTTCACGGTAAATATTGACCGTGTATTCCGTGTTGCGGGTCATAGTGCCACATCTTATACTCTTAACTTTAATTCTCAGGCTATTTGTAGACCGCATATAAACGTCGATCGTGGTTGCGGCTTTGTAGCAGTAGTCTTAGCTCGTATGTTTACTGTAGTAAATACACGGACCCAAAAAATTTGGTTGCCTACGGTAGTGGAGCGTGCCCGTAAACTAGCTGTAGACTGCAAACTTGAGTTTAACTGTAATATGGGTCCTGAGGTGCTGAGAAGGGTAGAACAGGAAATGAATGTTCGTATAGTTGTATTTGGAATGGATGATCGTCGTAGAACTGTGTATGTTTTTAAAAGCTGTGTGAGAGATCGTACAAGACCCTACTTATTTTAGGACTGTCAGGACAACGTATCTCCCATCCGTAATATAAGGGACCTTTACGCGAGTTATGATAAAAGTCGAAAATATGGACGACATCATGATTTGTGTAAGGGGTATCGAGTTTGCGGATGATATAGTGAAACATTGTAAAGATTGTCACATGGTATGTGAGCAGTGTAAAAGCTCCAAATGTGAAAGCCGTGTAGTTGAAGCTGAGAAGAGGGATTGTGATGTGTGTAGACGCACATTTTTCAATAATAACTGTTTTGAGCTCCATAAATCAATTGGCACGTGCAGGAAAATGAGAATCTGTGAATGTGGTATGTTTCATATGATGGATAATTGGGGGAATTTCAAACATAAATGTGATGAAATTCACTGTTCTACATGCCATGAGAAATATAAGACGGTTGGAGTAAAGCATGTATGTTATATGAAAGATGCTAAGCCTAAAAATAGCCCTTGTATAACTGTGTACTACGATACAGAAACATACACGAACGCTGAAACCAAAGAGGTTATTCCACATTTACTTGTAAGCCAGACTATCTGTGATGAGTATATGGAGATCGAGTGTGATGAGTGTCACAAATGTGGTAAACGGACAAACCTTTTTGAAGCGAATGCCCACGATAGCCCTGTGAAACTCTTTGTGTCCTACATTGTCAGTTTAGCGGACAAGTTAAAAAAAATGTCTATATTCTCGCCCATAACGGGGCAAAATTTGACACACAGTTCCTTTATAAGGAGTTGCTTGAGCACGAGTCATCTGAGATATTTACAGGTGATCCCTTGAAAAGAGGCAACAAGCTACTACAGATGCAAATAAGAGGTAATGTACAGTTTAAAGACACTTTATTATTCACACCTTGTAAATAAGCAAAGCTACCCAAGGTGATGGGCGTAGCCGCTGAAGTTTCAAAAGGATATTTCCTTACACATTCCTCACTAGCGAAACCTTAAATTACGTAGGACTACCTCCACCCAAACATTACTTTAACTATGAATGTATGAGTACAGATGAACGTGAAGATTTTGACCGATACTACAACAGTTTTAATGAATCTAATCCTTATAATATAACTGATGAATGTGAGCTTTATTACGAGAATAATATGCGCGTGCTTAGAGTATGTTTCCAGGCCTTTAGAAGGATGTCCATAGGCCTTTTCAAATGCGATCCGTTGCAAGTCGCAACCACCATCGCCTCATTATGTTTTACGGTGTTCAAGAATACTTCATGCCTAAAGACACCTTAGCCGTTATTCACAGAAACAATCCCCGCAGTTATGGGCACAAGGCTATTTACTGGCTCATACACCTACAGCAGCAGACGTGTATACATAAAGCATGCCCGCAACACGGGTGAAGTACCATTAAGGTTAATGGTCGTGTTTTTTGGGTTGATGGTCTAAGTGAAAACCGTGCCACTGGTGAGAAGACTGTGTACTCCTTTAACGGTTGCTGGTGGCACGGATGCCCCCGTCCTGAGTGTGGAATCGTAGGAAATATCCACGGTAGATCTCCTTCCGACAGTCTTGCGTGGACCCGCACCCGCAATCAACTTATAGGCTCCCAGTTCACTCACAAAGTCTTGTGGGAGCATGAGTATGATGCACGGATGGAAACAGATGGACAGTACCGTGAAGAAATAAAGACGATCAAACATTCAATGGTGCTGGATCCTCTCAAATGCGGTGATAGTTTGTTTGGAGGGCGTGAAACTCCATTTCTACGACTTCTGTTTATATCCCTACTTGATGAAGAACAATCCGTACCCCGTCGGTGCACCTGAGAAACTGGTGGGACCTGACCTGCACACCATCGAGATGTTCTCAACAAATTTGAACGGGTATTATTTCGGCCTTTCTTTCGTAGATGCGCTCCCCCCACGCGATTTATGGATGCCGATCTTACCCGTTGTTATCGATCACAAGCTCATGTTTCCCTTGTGCGTGTAGTGCACAGAGGAGAACAATGGGGAATGTAATCATACAGCTAACCAGCGTAAGATCAGAGGTGTATATACAAGTCCAGAGCTGGATCTAGTTGTTCGCCATGGCTACAGAATATTGAAGATACATGAGGTGTGGAGGTTTCACAAGCTACCCAACCTTTTCACGCCATATATAAACGCTTTTCTGAAGGATAAGGTCGAAGCATCAGGGTATGCAAGGAGTTGATACAGAAGATGAAAAAATCGGCCTATATTCAACGTTACCGTAACCGTGAAGGTATACAGCTTGACCGTTCCCAAATTGCTGCATAACCACTTTGCAACATCTTGCCATATTGATCAACATTGCATTACAACATTCTTGCACTCTCCTATTTTGCGCCCATTCTACTGGCCAAAACAACGAACAAATTTATGATGATTTGCAAATGACGGAAGTTTTAAATAAATTCTTCTCTTCCGTGTTTACTAACAAACAATATGAACGAATATGAACAACATCCCCGTTTCCGTAATCGTGCTCAATGATGATCATTTAAACCTTCGCGACCAGTTCTTTTTATTATTTATATCAATGACATGAACGTAGGAATTAACAGTAGAATTCAAAATTTGCGGACAATGCCAAATTAGGGAAATTAGGGGAACGAACAAAATCAGCTGCAGAACGTTTTCAGATTCAAGAAGATATTAATAAGTTACTGGGGTGGGAAGAAGTTTCTCAAATGAACTTATTGTAGATGAATGTAAAATGCTGCGATCTTCTCGGTTTCATTTACTGATGATTTTAAAAAAATATTTATAGGGGCCTATATATATATATATATATATATTTTTTTTTTTTGTAATTTTTCGGGCAGAATTCAACTTCGGCCTTTCTTAAATGCAGAAATTAACCAAAACTGAGATATATAAATCCTAACCTAACTAAAATAGAAAGTAAATTATACCCACCTTTACCCTAAATGAACGCAATGTCTCCCACAAAAATCATACGATAATTTGTTTCAAAAGTACACAATACCCTTTCATATTTTCATAACCCCCTACTCTCTTTTTTCTCGCGGGCTAACCTTAGAGTTGATCTTAGGGTCTTTGTTAGCCTTAGCTTCTGTAGATCTGTAGATAAGCTGCGAGGTTAGGGCTCACTTACGTTAAGCAGTTAAGCTGTTAAGGTATCGGTTGAATTATAGTAAAGATAGACGGAGAATTTAATTTAATAAAGTTGCCTAATAGATGGCAGACAGAAGATGCAGTACATTTTTCACACGAGTGGAACATAATACCCAAAGAGAAGAAGTGTCGTAGAAAATATAAAATGGTGATAAAAATCTTACATAATAAGTGCATATGGAGGTGCCAAAAAAGTGGGTGTAATAAAACAGTTTCTGTGCGCAATGGAACGTGGTTCGAAGACAACCATATTCTATTATGTAAGATTATTATGTTTATTTATTGCTGGGCAAAAGAATACACCAACACAAATTTTTTTTATCATGAACTCTGAATTAAAACCGATGCAGCAATACTGTAGACTATAACAACTATTTAAGAGAGGTGAATTGCACTATCGTAACCTAACCTAACATAACTTATAATATGCATCCTTTCGGGTTTGTGCTGATACAATATTGAAAAAAACCATGAAAGACGATGTTAAACGACATTTCAAACTTTTCTTTAAATGCTAGACAAGCCGGATACGTATCGTTTTTACTTCCTATATTTCCTGATATTTTAGTCAGGCTACTGTTCATATATCTTCGTTTTGGTTACTTTCCGCATTTAAGAAAGGACAAAATTTAATTCTGCGCATAAAAGTAACTGAAAAAATATGTCTTTTTATTAAAAATCAACAGTGAATGAAACCGACAAGACCCCCAAAATATTTTATACGCAACAAGACACTAACGAATGTTGCAATGTTGCGGAAGAGAAAGATTTTGGTATTACTGTATTGTTGCCAACACTCTTGAACCTACTAGGCAATGTATCGAAGCGGTTAGCGGTTAGAAAAACAAATAGAATCTTACGACTTATTGGTAGATCATTTGAATTTAAATTGGAGAAAACAATACTAACATTATATAATTCCTTAGTACGCCCCCTCCTCCTCTCACCTCGAATACTGCAAGTAAAGATTAACTAATTATTCTTATAATTATAATTATAAATTTTATTATCTTATCGTTCCTTTATTGCGTAAATTATGGTCCTGATCCGCTTATGTGGACTTGCAATTTTGTTTAATAGTTTATATAACGGTTAATTTTTTAAAAAGTTATAGACTCATATTAATTAAGGAAGACGAATAGATGATTCCCGTAATAATATATTCGTAAGACTTCCAACTTACTCCACCCACGAACTGCCCAAACTGAAGAACTAAAAGATATGACACTGAGATTCTTAGTGAAGGGCATTCCAACAAAAAACTAACTATGAACTTAGATCGAACATATATATATATATATATATATATATATATATGTGTGTGTGTATATATAAAACGGGTCGACAAAAAAAAAGGGAGACCTTTTAAATCCTTCATATCTCGGCAAATACGGTACATGAAACGATGAAATTTTAGTATGTTAGTACTAGGTAATTTTATGGTTTGTATGCCATCTTTTAGCATTTTAACTGAGAAATTGGATTTATGGCGAATATTCCAGAAGAGTTTTGCTAATCATAGGTTCAAGTTGATAATTAAAGCGATTTTAATTAACGTAAGCCAACTGCAGGAGGTTTGGACAAGCTTCTCAAGAAAATCGATAAAACAGGAGATATGAAAAGAATACCAGGTAGCGGTATTAAATTTGGCCACCATAAACAGTCCTGATTTAAATCCTGTCGACTACGGCCTTTGGGAAAATTTGTCACAGAGAATTTATCGGGTCAAAGTAAGAAATGTCGCTCATTTACGACAGCTTCTTCTGGAAGAATGAGATGAGCTACCACAAAAACAAATCAATAAATCCATAGATGAGTTCCGTCCTAGACTGAAAAAGGTTGTAGAAGTTCGTGGTAAACATATCGAGCATTTTTTTAACATCAAGGACCACCATATGCGAATACTTTGTAACTTTTTATTTGTGCATACAATGCAGTAGTAGTGGAAATGGAGAATTTCCAGTGGCATAAAGAAATGTTCAATAAATCCGTAATTTTCATTAGTGTTCTTTGAAATCCGTTCACCATATAGGAAATTTACTTAGTTGTGGGTGTGAAAAAATATTGAGATCTGACCATAACTTTGGATTTTACAGCCAAAATTCGAGGTCTCCCTTTTTTTTTCCCGACCCCATATATACTGTATACACACACACACACACACACACACACACACATATATATATATATATATATATATATATATATATATATATACAGTATATGGAATATCTTGCGAGAGTCTGCACAACTTTTTCATGATGAAAAAGGTCGTGCGGATTTATACACGATATGCCATTTATGGCACCCGAATATTGCACCAAATAAGTTTGAATTAAATGCTAGTCATTAATTCGAGTTAAAACGTAAAATATGGACGCGAAAGCGTTATACGTTTCCTGGGTTGTTTAAATGTATGACAGGTTGTGTTAACTTTTATCCTGTCGCAGTAGTGACTAGCGCCCTCAGCTTCCATTTAAGACATACAGTATATATATATATATATATATTAGGGTGGTCCAAATTTAGGGTGAAAATTTGAAATTTGTCTGAACCTAGCGAACACATGGTGCCCTCGTTGAACTTCATGTACAATAGCTTTGTATAAAATTTGAAGAAAATTGGATGATGTTTAGGGGTTCCGCAAAACGTTTAGTTATTTTAGTTTCATAAAATTCTAGTAAAACAGCCAATTTCCTTTAATTCTTTGAAAATTATTAGTGGTAACGTATATCTTTCTATAGTTACGCTTATGAGACCTAATTTCTGTTTTTTTGTGTCCACAGGTAGTGTTTTTGATTGGATAATGGATATGGTGACACGAAGTGGGCCAGCCTTTTGGCTTGTTGGCCACCCAGACCCAGATATCACCGGTGCTCGATTGCCTTCCAGAGGCCAAGTGCTTAGAAAATATTACTTCCATCACTCTGTCATGAAGCAAACGAAAGCAGATGCTGCAAAAGCATCTATTCAAGCAGTGCTAGAGATATGGGAAAAGGCTAAAATTCCAACATCAACCCTGGCTTACAGCAAAGCCAAACTTTTGAAAATGATTGATGAGTACGACAAGCTCAAGAAAAACCGCAATCGAGACTCCGAGACCTGTCGTACTCAAGAGGCAATGTTCCGGGACCAGCTCGAGGATCTCTTTCATGTGGCTCACAAGGATGCGATGATTATCATGTCAAATGAAGAGGATAAGGCCTTCCTGGTGAGCCAAAGAGAAGATCGAACATCATCCTCCATGACCGGGATCGATGTTATTCACACCAAAGTCAGCGCGGAAAAGAGGAAACGAAAGGAGGTGATTAAGCAACAGAAGGAGAGAAATGAAAATGAGAAGAAGGTGTTCTTTGAAGTCTCTGATTCCTCGCAGATGGCACTGCCTTCCTCCTCAGAAACAGATACAGAAGAGAATGACGCCGAGTTTACGCTCAAAGATGGCAGGTCACTGCAACAAAGGAAGGAGAATCGACGTGTTCTGCTCAGCCCAAAAGTGACTGCAGCCATGGATCGGTTCAACATCTCCGACAGGGCCGCCATGGGCCTTTCGGGAGCCCTGGCAAAGATATCGGGGCAGAACCTGAAGATGACGCTCTCACGAAGTTCAATTCGACAACACAGGATGGCCAATAGGGAAGCATTCGCAAAGACAAATAAGAACCTGAACTTCCCTCCCAAAACCCCACTCCTCCTCCACTGGAATTCGAAGCTTCTTCCTCATGTGTCCAAGTCCGAGAAGGTTGACAGGATTGCCATCCTGGTCACAGGAGGCAACCAAGAGATCCTTCTCGGGGTCCCCAAGATTGGCAG
Source organism: Bathynomus jamesi (assembly GCA_023014485.1). Lineage (NCBI taxonomy): Eukaryota > Metazoa > Arthropoda > Malacostraca > Isopoda > Cirolanidae > Bathynomus > Bathynomus jamesi. The sequence goes on along the minus strand of JAJOZX010001167.1, from coordinate 663,846 downwards.
CAGCACAGGTGTGAACCAGTCGAACGCTTGCATCACTGCTCTTCAGGAGTGGAACCTCAAGGATCATGTGCGAGGCTTGGTGTTCGACACCACGGCCTCAAACACTGGTCTGTCTGAGGGAGCTTGCACGAAGATACAGGCTGCCATCAACCGGGAGATTATTTAGATCGCTTGCCGTCACCATATCCTGGAAGTTGTTCTCCCTGATGTCTTCAAGAAGGAGTACGGACCATCCAGCGGCCCCAATATCCCCTTGTTCATGCGGTTCCAAGAGCAGTGGAGATTCATTGATGGAGCCCGCTGGAAGCCAGCAACGCACGATGAGAATATCGTGGAAGAATTCTCTGGTCCCCTGGCAGGATTCAAAGAAAGGGCGCTGAAGGACCTGAAGGTGGCAATCGAGTCAAAGGCTCACCTCAGGGACGATTACAAGGAACTCTTTGTCCTGTCATACACCTTCTTGGGGGAAATGCCAAGCCAGATGGATGGCAAAGGCCATTTATGCTCTTAAGATCTTCCTCTTCAGAGAGCAGTTCACCCTCACTGCTCATGAAATGTGTGCGGTGCGGAATCTCAGCCTCTTCATTTCTCTGTTCTACACCAGGTACTAGCATCAAGCAACGATCGCATCATATGCCCCCAAAAATGACTTGGATTTCATGAAGGATCTTGAGAGCGGAATTCCGAATCGTCAGCTGGCGAACACTGCCCTCACAGCCTTCAAACGCCACCTGTGGTATGCGTTCGAGGAATTGATCGGTCTTGCATTCTTTGATGACCGGATTGGAGAAGAGGAGAAAGTTGCAATGGTGGAAAATCTCAAGAAGAGAGAGCGGAAGGGACTGAAGAGAATTGATGGCAAGAGATTCTCTCCTCAAACACCGCTTCCTGACTTCGTGACTGCCAAGACCAAGAACATCTTTGACCTCATTCTCCCGAATGGTCGTCAGGAGTCGGAGTCCTTCCTCGCCAAGCCACCTTCTTCTTGGAACAAAGATGAAACCAACCAACAATTCATGGCCTCCGTCGCTTCACTGAAGGTTGTGAACGACAGCGCCGAAAGGGGTATTGCTCTGATCACACAATTCAACTCATCCATCACCAAGGATGAGACCCAGAAGCAGTACCTCCTGAAAGTTGCAACTCAGCACAGGAAGGATATACCCTCCATGTCAAAAGCTGACTTCCTGAAATAAACTTAGAATCTACAATGATGCCTTTCCTTTTCCGTGAGCTTATTTGAGATAATTGTGTCAATTTTTTGTGATGACCGGGAAGTTGAAGTTTTGCGGGACCCCTGAATATTGAGATAAGAAACTGAAGGTTTGCCTGAAGACATATTTTGGGTAAAGGTATTAGGGCGACATGTGCCTAAATTAAGATTCCAACTTTGAATTTTTTTTCTTTTCTTTTGCGATAAGGCGGTGTTTGTCATTTGTGTATAACATATAAAGCAATAGTATCAAGGAGGCGATTGTCTCAAGGAGGAGACTGTAGACACTAATAAACCAGAGAAGTACTCCTGGGGGAGAGGGCGTTAGGCAGGAGACAGGGAGTGCTGGAACTCCCGTTTGTTCTGTCACTGTCCTCCTTAGTTGATCTTTTTCTGTTTCTAATCTAGGCTACCCTGTGAGCAGTCCAGCATGCTTTCGAACACACGTTTCTCTCTCTATTCCTCACTACACATTCATGCATCTTACAAACTACAAAATCTTTTCAAAATTTAAAAAAAAAATTGTATTTTGGCTTTCTTCTTCTCTTCCTATGGGGGTGCCGTTTTTGTGGGTGTCCGCCCTTGTCCCATCCTTCCTGCCTAAAAAAAATTTAAATCTAGAATTCAGTAATATGAGGTATTTCACCTGTAATAATTTATAATTATCTATTATTTAATGTATAAAGTTAGGATAAATTTAACTTCAATAAAACACGAATATTTACGCAAATATTATGACTTTGTAGAAATAGGGTAGTTTAAGCACCATTGATGAATATTTATATAGCAGACGTTTGGTTAAATATAAACATTTTTGCCGAAGCTGTGTCCTTCGTAAATCATTTGTTTCCCCAATTTTTTTTTAACCTCCGTGTAGGGTCGATTTGAGTGATATAATGCAATTTTTTTTAAATAGCAAAAACACTTTTCGTTAGTGTAATAATAAGCTCAAATTAAAATAAAATCGAGTGAAGTCCAATCCCGGTTGAAAGAGACTTCCCTCTTTATTCATGTGCTTTGCAAAGGAAGGGAAACGACCGTCGATATTTTCGAAGGATAATTTGTTAACGTTTTCTTTGAAATTTCATATTACTTTCAAAGGTCACATTTTAGATTGTGAGAGCCAAAATCAAGGTCTCCTAGGCTGACGATGCCATTTTAGTTTTTAATAAATTTTAAAAAGATTGTATCATATATTGTGTAACATGTATGTATGTGATTGTGTAGTCAAGAATAGGGGAAGAAGTGTGTTTGAGAGCATGCTGGACTACTTACAGGGTAGATGAGACATAGAACAAAATCAATATATATATATATTTCAACTGCAAAGAACACGCAGTATAATTAACGTAAAGAACGACGCTTGTATAGGAGAACATTCCGCGCAAGATGAGGAGGGAGAACGAACAAATGAAAAAATGAGGTAACCACCCGGGAATCGAACCCGGGATCTTCCGATTGCCGGTCAGATATGATAACCACTACACCATGGTCCTCACTCGATCGATGTTACGGCCTTTTTGCGAAATCGGTCTTTTTTCAAAAGGGTTAAGTCGTGATATTTTCGTTAAACAACAAAAATATCACGACTTAACCTAACCAATTGTCAAGGGCGGACAGTTCACCTAACTGGGCATTCAATTAATCTAAATCGGCCTTTTTTGCAAAAAAGCCTATTTCGCAAAAAGGCCGTAACACATATATTGGCGGTAAATATTATGATGTCGCTAGAAAAATGTGCTATAGTTTAAAAGCCCTTCTGCCAAAACCAATACAATTTTTATGTAATTCAATAGATATATGTATGACGTTGCAATAATCTTCAAGTCTTCCTATGTTCAGTAGTTTGTATTTAATCCTACCTTTATGACATTTGCGAACTTTGATTCTCTTGATGTCTGTTGCCTTTACATAGATATCCTTATGTATTCAAAAAACTTTTTTTTTTACATATTTTACACATATATAACATTATTTTATACATATGTAACATTATTTAAGCACTGAGAATTGAACGTAGAGTTTGTTTTCCCATTGAAAATATTCAGCATTTATGCGTACTAACTTTTCTTTTCCAGAAATTAATAATAACTCTCAGGAAACAAATTTCTATAAAGAAACGCATTAAAATAATGGCTCTTAATTGTCTTGAACCATTCCAAACAACAAAAAGGGCCGAGGTAGAAATTGAAAGACGAACTACCGTAAGGGAAGATAGGTTACTGGCTAGAAAGTTTCTTACAACATCATGTCATTCCTTCCGGTCACCGTTTGATTGGGAATAACTTCATCTTCCAGCAAGATAATGACCCCTTATGTTACCAAAGGTATTTGAACAGAAAAAGTGGAGATGGAGCATTAGAAATAATGAATTGGTCCCCTCAATTACCAGCTCTAAACCCAATTTAGATTATGTGGAATGAACTTGACCGAAAGGTAAAATCGCGAGGTCGAACAAACTCCGCTCAATTTTGGAAATATTTACAAGAAGAGTGGAATAATTTGACACCAGAGTATATTTGGAGAAATTGTTGAAAAGAATACCCAAAATATGTCGAACTGTGATAAAGCAGAAAGGAGGATTTTTTTGGTGAAAAGACGTTAACGTCATAACAAGTTATTATGGAATTATAGAGCAAAAATGTAGAACAATTTCCATTAAAATGTGCATCCTACAAACAGTTACTTTTTATTTTCGTTTACCACATTAAACTTAACTAATACCATCAATATCATATTTTTTCCCATTGTGACACCATAATTTTGATCGCCAGCGTATATCGCCAGCGTAAACAAAATAGTTAGTAGGGATTAGCAAAACATCAAAAAGTAGCCTACTTATTAAAGGAAAAATACTATATATTTTAACAAGATGTGGTTTATTTTATATATTCCCAAACTGTTATTGAAATTATTTATAAAGTATATGAATGCACACTGTACAGCAGACTGTACAGCACCCTACTCGTATCCCCAATCACCATGGAGATAGGACCAACAGCGTGAATTTATTTCATTTCTAACTACTCGCCCTTCTTCTTACTCTGTCAAACTTTTACCTCCGCTGGGCTCCTCTAACCACAATCTTATATCTGTTTTCTGTCCTATCGTTCCAGTTCGGCCTTTGGATCCTCTCAAGAAGAGGCTTTAGGTAGTACTTCTTTGGTTTCCCAAAGAATGATTACTGCTTCCATGGACGGGGGCCCCTCCGAGTACGCTGAGCGCATCACGTAGTTGATTCTCTCATATGGAGGCATACATTCTATATTTTTTCCATACTACTAATGCAAAAATAACTTAGTTTGACTTTTTTCTAAGGCTATCAGCAAAAGAAGTACCATCGCCATCCCACTCCCGACACTCGCTCTGTTTATATTTCTGCCTGGAATCGTGCAAAATCTGTTCTTCGACTCGCCAAAAATGTTGAAAACCTATCTAATTCTAATTCTCCTCGCTCGTATACAATATATATATATTATATATATATATATATATATATATATATATATATATATATATATATATATTATTGAAGTGCTGATTTCAGAAAGGCGCTAAGTCCATTTTTGGTGAAAGTTGAGTTTGTACCACTAAAAAAAGCATGCCCCTGCGCATCAAGGTGTGTTATCGATTAGTTTCAAAAGTTATTATATCCTTTTCATGACGGACATAATAATATGGCTTTGTTTCCAAACGGTGCAAAGGCCAATTCACTTTGTTTTCAAAATGGTCTAAGTCCACAAATCCGCCAACAGCGGCCTCTGTAAACTACATTGTTAGTATAACTGTATGTACCTACATCTACAGTGAGAGAGAAATGAGGATGTGTTGTGAACACTATGCTTGCTGAGTTCAACACATGCGTGGCATGGCATGGGCTCAACTGTGGTGTGTGACTAATCGTCAGGATGACATTTTGGCTTGATATAATTTGATATAATTCATTGAACTGGTAGAGATATTGAAATAAATAATACTGGTTTTGTACGGCTGTTTTTTTTTTTTGTTTGTTTCAGTTTAATCCAGAAGTCTTTTGGAAAAGCATGTTTCTATGTTCCGAAAGGTGCTAAGTTCACCACCAATTGCAAACAAAAAATGCATTTACAAATTAACCATGTGTACTAGATTTTAGTCAGTCACTCCTAACATTAATGTGAAAAAAACTACTTTAAGGACAGACTATAGTGAAAAAATATAAAATGTGCCATTCTCTTAGAAACTGGTTTTATGGAGTTAGCGCCTTTCGGAAATCAGTTCTTCATATATATATATATATAGATATAGATAGATAGATAGAATAGATAGATAGATAGAGTTTTAATGGGAAACCCATTGAAATATGCAAGTAATTTGTATAATGAAATTTAAGCAATTTTCCTTTGAAATGAAGAGGATCTGTTGAGAAGTTGAGAGCTTTTGGGTGTCATTCAAGAAGAGCCTTTATACTGCTTGAATTCAAAGAAAACCTTTGATCGCTCACTGTAAATTTAATCATTAATGAACTGTTCGATTACTCTCTAAAGTGATACACTAAAATTCGGTTTTATCCACTTTTAAGTTTTGAACAAATTTAGATTAACTCAACCGGAACACAACAATTTGAACGAAAACGTTTGATTTACAAGCCGAGTATAGAGGGAGAGATTTTCATCTCTTCATAGAGAGAGAGAGGTATCGTACATAAATTAATTTTTGGAAAGATTTTTATATTTACAGTATAGTCATGCATGAAAAGCACTTTACCAATATAGCTACGAAATTTATATCGTAAATGCAATTAAAAAGATTAACATCCATCGCAACATTCGTGAATAAGCAATTTAATGGATTACATACAAAACTTTAACATATTTAATGAATAATAAAGCTGCCACGAGAGAAACTAAAAATATATATTGTTATTTATTTTTTACTTTTTAAGCTTTATATTTGTTTTCTCTGCGTGCAGTATATTCTCGTGTGTGTGTGTATATATATATATATATATATATATATATATATATATATATATATATGATGAATAAAACCACGAAGGAAAAAAAACACAAATGGGTGCTCAAGCGCTTTCGTCTAATGACATCCTCAGGAACACTGGAGTGAAAGGACAGATCAAGGCAATATATAGGTTACAAAAATAAACATACATACATACATATTCATATATATATACATATATATATATATATATATATATATATATATATACATATATACTATATATAGTAAGCATAGAAAAAATTATGGGAGGAGCCAACATTTATATGGTCACAAAAGAATAAAGAAATAAAAATAAATATAAATATAAATTGAGAAAAAATTAATTACAAAATAGTGCCTTAGTGATATATATGTCACAGCCTAAATAATCATAAAGAAATAAACAGGCAAATAAAAAAAAACCACAAATATATATACATACATACATATATATATATATATATATATATATATATATAAAAAGACACTTTTAGCACTTTGGCCGACCTTCAATATAAATTCAAATGGCTTGTTTATGGAACAGGTCACAAAAGAATAAAGAAATAAAATAAATATAAATATTGTAAGTGGAGTCTACCAATTCAAGCTCAAAAGGGAAGTTTTACAATCAATTTAATAGATGAAGCCAAATTGATATATATATGTCACAAAAAAATAAAGAAATAAACCAAAAAAAAAAACAAATTAATTATTAAAAATAATAAAAAATAATAATAATAAATTGAAAGATAAATTTTAAGAGAGGCACACCAATTTATAAGGGAAAAATTACCACATATGCATATTATAGTCACAAACGAATAAAAAAGTACAAGTAAATGGCCATGGGCAACCCTTTGTCGCCCCTTCTCTCCAATATTTATATGGAGTTTTTTGAAATTACTTACATTCCGAGAATCCTGGGGGTTGGCATCCCTTGGTTGCGGTACGTCGACGATATTTTGTGTATCTGGCCCATGAATCGTGACCTGGATGACTTCCTCCTTCAGTTAAATGACCAAGTCCCCTCCATTAAATTTACTTTAGAAGTGGAACAAGACAACTCAATCCCGTTTTTGGATGTGCGTGTTCATAGGGATAGCCCGGGTTTTAAGTTTAGTATCTATCGGAAAAAAACAAACAATTTGTCCTACGTACACTTTTACTCTGGACATGACACCCCTATTAAAAAGGCCATATTTTCCTCAATGTTTCTCCGCGCTCTTAGGATCGCCAGTCCGGAATACATCGATGCCGAATTGGAAAATATCAACGGTATTGGAAGTGAGTTGTGTTACCCATCTGCGTTCATGGAATCTTGTCTTAATAAGGCTAAACGAACCTTCTATCGTGTGAATAATAACACTCGCACCTTGTCAAAGAATATTTTAGTACTTCCATTTTTCCCGGGCTTCTTAGGCATTGCTAATGTACTTAAACTTTTGGATATCAGTGTAGTTTTTTCATATAACAATATTGTGAAAAACATCATAGTAAAAATAGCCCTACCAATAATTTAGGCATTATCTATAAAATTGGGTGTAAGCAATGTGATTCCTTTTACATAGGTCAGACGGGAAAGGATTTGCAAACGCGTGTAAAACAGCATCAATATTCCGTTAGAACGGGACAGTTGTCCAGTGCCCTTTTTGTCCATTTGTCAGAGTTATCCCATTGTATTGATTGGAATAATGTTTCAGTTTTGTTTCACTCTAGCAACATTGTTAATAGAAATATTCTTGAGTCGGCTATAATTCAACTTACAAATAACCTTAACATGAGTAAAGGTCTGTTTCAACTCGATCCCGTTGCTCTGAATTCCTTCAGAATGGATTTAAACAAAAAGGGCAGGTTGTTAAATCTTTGGTAAAAAATTTGTTTTTGTCTTTTGTTTCCCTTACAATTTTATTTTTCAATTTTTTGCTGTATGCGTGTATATGTATGTGTATGTGAGTATGTGTGTGGTCATTGCAGTTAAATGTGTTTGTATGTATATGTGTGTATATGTATGTATGTATGTGTGTATATGTATGTATGTATGTATGCAGTTAAATTTATATATATATATATATATATATATATATGTGTATGTACCTTACCTTACCTTACAACCTCACAAAGGTTCTGCGGGATGATTTCTCATTTCGCGAATGTCAAGCTTGTATGTATATATATATATATGTGTGTGTGTGTGTGTGTGTTTGTATATATGGGTGTATATGTATATATATTTGGTTATGCGGGTATACATGTGTACGTGTATTATTTGTAATTTTTTCAATTTATATTTATTTTTATTTCTTTATTCTTTTGCGACCTACCGTTTTTTCAGACAATAATTTTAAAACAAATTTGGTAATTTTTTCCCTTATGCATATATATATATATATATATTCTGTATATATTGCGTTTATATTTCGTATATATACCGTATATATGTTGTATATATATTTTATTGTTCTTTATATATCATCTAGGCATCATTTTATTTTCCAATTTATATTTACTTGTACTTTTTTATTCGTTTGTGACTATAATATGCATATGTGGTAATTTTTCCCTTATAAATTGGTGTGCCTCTCTTAAAATTTATCTTTCAATTTATTATTATTATTTTTTATTATTTTTTTAATAATTAATTTGTTTTTTTTTTTTTGGTTTATTTCTTTATTTTTTTGTGACATATATATCAATTTGGCTTCATCTATTAAATTGATTGTAAAACTTCCCTTTTGAGCTTGAATTGGTAGACTCCACTTACAATATTTATATTTATTTTTATTTCTTTATTCTTTTGTGACCTGTTCCATAAACAAGCCATTTGAATTTATATTGAAGGTCGGCCAAAGTGCTAAAAGTGTCTTTATATATATATATATATATATATATATATATATATATATATATATATATATGTATGTATGTATATATATTTGTGGTTTTTTTTTTATTTGCCTGTTTATTTCTTTATGATTATTTAGGCTGTGACATATATATCACTAAGGCACTATTTTGTAATTAATTTTTTCTGAATTTATATTTATATTTATTTTTATTTCTTTATTCTTTTGTGACCATATAAATGTTGGCTCCTCCCACAATTTTTTCTATGCTTACTATATATATGTATATATGTATATATATATATATATATATATATATATATGTATATATATATAATATGAATATGTATGTATGTATGTTTATTTTTGTAACCTATATATTGCCTTGATCTGTCCTTTCACTCCAGTGTTCCTGAGGATGTCATTAGACGAAAGCGCTTGAGCACCCATTTGTGTTTCTTTTTTCCTTCGTGGTTTTATTCATCATAAATACTTTTCACGTGTCACTTTCGTGAAATAATTTTTCATATATATATATATATATATATATATATGCGCCTCGGTGGTGTAGTGGTTAGCGTCGCTGAATACGAATCCATCGGCCCATGGATCGAGACCCACTGACGGCAGTCAGCGCGCAGCATAACCCAGCTGTTCATCCTTCCACACAATAAAGAAATTGATTGGTAAAACTATAGAAATAAAACTATAGTGGTTAAGACGCTGGGATGCTGGTGGGGTGTGGTTCGGATTCCACGTTAAATTGTAGGCGGAACAATTTCGGGCGGAACTAAACCAAAGGTGTATATATATATATATATATATATACATACAGTGTGTGTGTGTGTGTGTGTGTGTGTGTGTATATATATATATAGAGTGCATATATTATTTCATTTAAAGTGTGTAGCGTATTTTCAAACCGGAAACTACACGGTGTATCTCTTGTACCCACTGTATGTGTACCAGTAAAGCCTAAACTTTAAGGGATCAAAATAAACGCATTTGATTTCTACCGTTTAAATACATGTAAAATATAAGATATTACCAATAAAAAGTTTCTTTTTTCATATGAATTTTATAGAAATCACTTTACCCCCAAGTGTGTATAATACACACACACACACACACACACACACACATATATGCGCATCTCCGCATAAACGAAGTATGAACTTTTGTAAATCCAAATATCTAAAAACTTATGTTTTATCCACTTTTAAGTTTTGAACAGATACAGATTAACTGAACCAGAACACAACAATATAAACGAAGATGTTTGATATCTATACAAGCCGAGTATAGAGGGGGAGATCTTCATTTCCTCGTAGAAAAATGAATAGATAGACAGTTAAACCAAACCTAATTTAACCTAACGTAACCACAGCGTCATCAGGCTGTCCGAAGGGTGTTTTATGTTATGTCATTAAATAGAACAGTACTTACTAATTTAGCTTAACATAAGTTATTCTAACCTTAACTAACTTAACTTAACATAATGAGGACTAACATAGCTTTTTCTGACAATAAAAATGTTTCTAAATATTTTATATGCTCCTACTTTTTTTTAATTTTCCATAGTACCAAAAATATTAACTCACAAAAAAGAAATTACCTCACTACATTTGTGAATTATCATACACTCGACCTCACTCATGTCCAGTGTTCTGCACACACACACACACACACACACACACACACATAGGAAGACGGGAAGCTTGATGGGAACACTCGGGAATCAAAACGTCCGAGTAAGCGTTTTCAATTTCATGGATGCTATTTGGGTATAGAGTATAGGATTGTTAATGCTTTTTAGGAAAATCGTGGTACTGTATATTTAGCTTAGTAAGCTAGAGAAAATTTTATAGTTTTATACAGAAATAGTGATATGCCCTTTTGTAATATGTGTAGTAGGAGGCGCTTGTCTGGTGTGGTTTCAGTTCTCAAATGATGGGAAACTTAATGGAAATTCTCGGGAGTTAAAATCTCCGAATATGCATGTTTAACTTAGGAAACTACTTAGCTAGAGTAGGACTTTAGTTTTAAATAGTGTGTAACAATTTCGTAACGAAAGGAAAAAATGCGCATATATACAGGGGGTTTCACAATCGGTTTGCCATACTTTGGGAGTGATTTGGGGGGGCTGATATCGAGTAAAAAAATTAATACAACATCGGTGCTATTTCCAACCGTTGCGGAGCTACGGACGTTTTAAGGTCCACAGGAAAATAATAAACGAGAGTATTAATCTCATGTATTTGTTGCTACTTTTTATGAGATACACCTTATAAATGTTCAAAATGTCCGCTTCGGTTTTCAATGCACAGCCTTGCTCGTTCCAAACAAGAGTCCACTGCCCATTGAATCATTTCGGGGTGTTCTCGTATGTAAGCAGCGGCATCCATAATCCGATGCAAAAGTTCCTCTCTCGTTTGTACTTTGGTCTTTTAGACCATCTCTTTCATAAGGCCCCATAAAAAAAATCTAACGTGGATAGATCCAGAGATCTCGGGGGCCACGATATTGGACCAGCACGACCAATCCAACGATTCCCGTACCGCTAATTCAAGTAATCTGTAACATGACGACCAAAATGTGGTGGCGTCCCATCGTGCTGAAAGAACATCCTGCACCTTGTCTCCAAGGGCACATCCTCTATCAAAAGCGGCAATTCGTTCGTCAGGAAGTTCAAATAAATATCAGCAGTTAATCGTTGTTCCAAAACGAACGGTCCAATCAGCTGATCTCCAATTACACCGCACCAAACATTCACCGAGAATCGATGTTGAAAGTTTCCTTCAACGATACCGTAGGGATTATCGGCGGACTACAAGTGGGAATTTCGTCTATTGTTAATTCCATCCCGAATGAATTGTGCTTCACTACTAAACAGTATGCGATTAAGAATTTGGCGATGTATAACCATCCACTGGCAAAATTGAACACGTTTATCGTAATCATCCGATTGAAGAGCTTGCACACGTTGCAAATGATAGTGATGCAAACTCTCATCATGTATGGTTCACCATACACGCGATGCGGATTCACCAATTCATCTAGAAATCCTTCGAACACTGAGAGTTGGGCTACGTTGTACTAGGTGCAGTATACGCTCCTCCACAGCAACGGGCCGTCGTGATACATGTTTTTGGTTACGTGGAACAATTGTCCCTGTTTCCCTTAATCTCTGATGTGTGTCACTAGACATTTGCCTGTTCAGTATTCGGCGGTTCGAAAAACGTTTTTGATATTCCTCAATTGCCGCTCTGCTGCTACCATCACAGAATCTATAACTAAAATGGATATCAGCGTATTCAGTGGGTGTGAACTGTTGATTCATTTTGATTGTTCACCTTAGCGCAACATAGTGTCTTGTACCACAGATCAGAACCAACTGAAAAAAAAACTGAGGATTAGTAGTGATAACTTCGTTAACCGAAACTACTATCAGTGCTGCCATCTATCGAATTACACACAAGTAGGAATTTGTTGTTTGCACATCTTTAAACGTCCGTAGCTCCGCAACGGTTGAAAATAGCACATATGTTGTATTAACTTTTTTACTCGATATCACCCCCCCGCCATATCACCCCCGAAAGTATGGCAGACCAGTTGTGAAACACCCTGTACATTGCCAAGGAAACTCTTAAATTACGGGGTGCTGACCAGCTGGAGGTGCCTCTGATTCAATGTTTCCTTATCTAACTAATTCTTATGCGAAGAAAGAACGCAGTATAAATTACCTTATGATAAATGTTTTCTTGGAAAAGGAGAGGAAATCACATACATGATATACACTTTCGTGGGAATTCTTAAAGTGGGGTGTGCTAACCGTTTGAAGGTGTCTCTAGATCAGTGCTCCCTTATCCAAGTAATTCCAGTGCGAAAGATGGCAGTGTAACTAACTAATTTATGAAAGTCTCTCAGCACGATGGTTTTGGCATTCATCGGAAAATTGATGCAGTCATAAAATGATGACTTCTTGTATATAATAATAAATAAATAAATAAAATCCTTTATAAATGCATGGGGTAGTTTAGTAGTTTAGTGTTACATGCTATCCTTTATTTTCCACTATCCTCTAATGCGTAATTTGGTACACGAGATAAGTGTACGCATGGTGTGAATGAACCCTAAAGCTATTCTTTTCATTATACTTTTTCATACTTTCCTATAAGTCTTTTTCATAAAAATTTTCTGTCAGCAGTGGTTGGCGGAGGAGGGAGAGTTTTGTCTGTTCCATCCTTTGCTACTCCTAGTATTCCTGTGTGAAAGCTTTATACGTCTATAAATGTAATCCTGATATGAGTTTTCAGTATTCTGTATTTTCATTTGTTTTTTCCTTTTTTTTCCCTTACTTCTTTTCTGGATCAGTCCAGAGCGGATCTTTTGGTGTTTGTTAGCCTGTAACTCTGTAACATGTGCGCATCTCTGCAGAAACGAGGTACCGACTTTTTTAAATCCATATATCTAAAAAAATAATTAGCCGAACCTAATTTAACCTAACTCAACTTTAGTGCCATCAAACCGAGGAGAGCGTGGTAAGTGTTTCAGACGCAAATGAGCGTTCGAAGGTTGTTTCCTGTTACGTCATTAAATAGTTACGTACTCGCTAATTTAACCTAACCTAAAATAACCAAACTTTAGATAACCTAACCTAGTGTAACCTCACATAATCAGGACTAATATATCTTTTTCCGACAACAAAAATGTTTCAAGTTTTCTACATATAAATTGTTTTTAATGCTCCTAGGTACCAGAAGTGTTACTTCACCAGAATTACCCCACTACATCCGTGAATTATCGCACACTCAATCTCATTTATGCCCAGTTGCCTACACACACACGCACACACGCACACACACGTGAATACACCTCATCCAGAGATACATGTGCCGTTCGCTCGGCAAATTTCCCTTTAATCCTTAAATTCCTTTTTTGGTTAACAATTAAAAAGATTCGTTGCAAACTCGCTGCACCGCTATCTACTCGTTACGTTTTTATTAATGCCGAACCGATGTTTTCAAGAACCGTGTGTTTACATTAGATAAATCCATTCGATTAATCTCCTTCAATTCAAATCTCGTTTGAGGGAAATTATCTCGTTTTGAGTTTGAAATGATCTCTCATTTTTAGGTTTCTGCGGTTGTTATATTAATTCTATGCCATTCATTCCTATCCGGACCTTATTTGCTCAAGAATACAGATTGGGAAAATGAAAATTTAAAGTATTAACTCTTTTCTCTTTTTTTTTTTTAATTATAAGGGAGTAATAAATTTAAGGTTGTTTTTCGGTTGTTTGTTCTTAGCTACCATACGTCTTCGCGACAAACTTTAGGATGCGCACAAAGCTCATTGCGACAAGAACGTACGGGTCGGACATGATTTGTGTCATCATAGATTCAGACTTATTTTATTTTAAATAATTATGTATCATGAGAAATTGGATATAATAAAGGTTAGATTAGGTTGGGTTGGGTTAGTTTAATCAAGCTACTTAGATTTCGTTAAATGTCGCCATCCCACAACTGAAACTGTGAAGCTGTCACGGTTTTGTAAGGTAGCCAAACGCACGCGTATATAGTATATATATATATGTGTGTGTGTGTGTGTGTGGTGTTTTGCGTTTAAGGTTGAGGTAAGATTATATACTGTAGCAACTACATGGCTCAGTGCATGATACAGTATTGCCCTCACAGTCTGAGCCAAGGTTCTGGGGTCGATTCTCGCGGACGGCTTGAAATTCGGAACAAAGTATTTAAATCATGTTTATTCTGTCATGAGTGTCAATAAATATGGTATCTTAGATATATCTGGGTGAGAAATTGTACCATTGGACAAATTTTTTCTCTCTCTATCACTATTTTTCTTCAAAGAAGTATATTGCTAAGATTTTTTCCGCTTTCGTTACATGAGCTAGAATACCCTCTTGGATTATGACGCGTATTAATATACATTGGAAAAATTGTTGAGTATTGCTGCATTTGCATTGCCATAATTTATAACGTCGATATTTATTGTTGCGTAAGAATATAATTTTGGATGTTCTTACTCTTTATTTAATTAAATTTACTCGGCGGAAGTTATAGCAATTCTTGCAATAACAGTTAATGACAGATACAAATTAATGTCAATAATGATAAAATGCGAAATAACAATTACAAGGAATTACGTTCAGCAAAATATACAAAATATATAAGATATACGGCACGAAATTCCAGGCAAAATAAATGAAAGGTAAGGACACGGCCAGAGATGTACTGACGAAAGAATGGTTTGCGAAGATGAAACAACGAGAGTAATTTGAGGTGTTCTCATTGCAGGGGCTCGGTGTAAAAGTACTGATTGACGAAAGATGCTTTCTTTGGAGTCTGATTGCTTCTTGTTCTTCTGACATCCTTTGGGAGAATCCTTTGGCGGTTTTATCGAGGAAGTGGTTCGTGATGACGTACAAAACTCTTCCAATATTTTCTTCTTGTTTACGCGGGATTTACACTCAAGCTCCAGTGACCATATATGAACCTCCGGAAAACCTTTCTCAATTACTGTTGGTACAGCAGTTACACGTATTTTCTTTAACTGGAAAATATGTGACCGAGATGATGGAGAGATAAATCATCTCATGTATGCATGCATGAAGCTAATACTGACTATCTATTTTTCTTAGCGATGTCTGTTTTTAACACTTCTGTTAAATAAATGTTTCACTACAGTAGTATAGCCGCAAAAGGGGAGAGTGCAAGAATGTTGCAAGCTATTACGTAATGTTGCAAAGGGGGGTGGGGTTGTTGCAAAGGGGGTGGGGGTTGCAACAAAAAAGAAAAAAAGAAAAAAGGAAAAAAAAAAAAAAGAAAAAAGAAAAAAAAGAGTACTGGCCTTTGTTGCCAACCGGGGTTGCAAGGGGCATGCAACTTGGGGGCGGAGTTCTCCCCCAAGCTATTCCCCCCAAAGGACCAGAAAGAAGGAGGAGAGAAAGGAGGAGAGGTGTTCACCTGGCAGGAGCCAAGTACATATTAAGACTTCAGCCGAGTGGGCGTTGTTTTATAGGCTCCTAATCAGCCAGAATCAGCCAGTTGGCTGAGCCAAGGGGTAGGGGTACACCTGAAGGAGAGAGAGAGACACCTGAAGGAGAGAGAGACACCTGAAGGAGAGAGACACCTGAAGGAGAGAGAGAGAGACACCTGAAGGAGAGAGAGGAGTTCTCCCCCAAGTTATTTTCGTTTTCCTAACCTAAGAGGCCTCTAAGGGGTTTTACCAAAGGGCCTGAAAGAGAAGGACCAGAGGTCCTTGCTCGGCTGGGAGCCGAGCTTGAATGATTCTTTCATCAGCTTCTCGGTCTTTTATAAACCTCTATTCTGGCTGAGTTGCCAGATAGCGCAATGTGTTCAGTTGCCAGATAGCGCCATGTGTCCCAGAAATCCATATATTAATCATCCATTGTGTACCACAATTGAATCCAATTAAATTCTGTTTATTAAATAAATAATTTTTGCACACTCAATCTTTATTATTATGGAATTGCATACCTTTCCAGTTTTTTTTTTTGCAATGATCGGATTGCTCTTGCTAGATATATATTATTATGCTTATATATATATATATATATACATTCTTTTAAACATCTTATGTTAGGTATATGTAAATATTATATATATATATATATATATATAATATATATATATATTATTTATTTTTCATATTATAACATTTAATTTTAGTTTAGTGTTTAACGTTTAGAAGCAAATTTAACATTAACTTGAAATTCATTAAACTTGAAGTTAATCTTTTCGAAGCAAATAACTTAGTTAACCACACATAATTCAACATAGAAAACTTAATAATAGAAAATAAATAATTTTATGGTTAACTAGTTTATTTCGACATAAGTTTACTATAATTATATATTACAGTCTTTTAAACAGCTTATGATACATACATATATATATATATATATATATATATATATATATATATATATATATATACATATATCTGAACTCTTTCAGCTAAAGAAGCCTTATGTATAGAATTGGTTGTGTAATAGCTGATATTAAACTCTTTCAACATGTTCTGAAAAGCACGGCGTATAAATTCCTTCCCCATATCCGTACAAAAATAGCTATATATATATATATAGTGTTTCACTATAGATGTATAGATGTATATAGGGTTTTACAATAGATGTATATAGTGCTTAACGATTAGAATCAAATATAACATTAACTTGAACTTCATTAAACTTAGTTAAACTTTTCGAATGTTCTGAAAAGCACGGCTTATAATTTCCTTCCCCATATCCGTACAAAAATGGCACTTCAAGACATTATTGTATAGAAATAAGGTAACACAAGTGCTACAAGAAATAAATAAAAGAAGTACCCACAAACAAATCTGTAGTGAAACAAAAAAAAAAAAGCAAAACATGCCGCGTTACCCTGAACATTTTAATGAGAAAGAAATGTACTTTAATATTATGTTTATTAAATTCTCCTAAAATAATTATATAAGACCAAAGTAATGGTCTGACGTTGGGGTGAATCCAATTAAATTCTGTTTATCAAATAAATAATTTTACACACTCGATTTTCATTATAAATATTCGAATATCAGTGGGGAAAAACGAACGGAAATGAAAATTTATGAAACAGTTCAAAACAGACGATCGTCATTCCCCAAACCCGTATATATATATATATATATATATAATATCTAAGTTGTATCATTATGTAGAACATTACAGTATTCGCATGAAGGAAGGAGAGGTTGCAACCTCTACTTGAATAAATGTATTTACTTAAACTGCACAAAGATTATTCTCAAATCACTATTTCATCTTATCTCATAAATAGGGTTTCGTCGTGGTCAATGGGGTTCCCCCCAATCCCTGATAAGTATCCCTTCACTCCATACGAGATGAAAATTTATGAAACACACGAGCCTCATTCCATGCGAAAAAAATTGAAAAATACGAGAATTTGTGAAAATTCATTTAAAAGTTGAAATTAACCAAAACACAATCCGCTAGAGGAAAGGAATTCCGAGAATCTGCCCAACTCGATTGACCATAATGACCTTTCTCCTAGACAGCTTGAACAAAACCTCTCTCGACTCCATTTCTTAGATATGCCCACAATTATATATATATATATATATATATATATATATATATATAGAGAGAGAGAGAGAGAGAGAGAGAGAGAGAGAGAGTTTTGTTCAAATAACGGGATATGCTTGTATCTTTTGCCATTGTGTTCGAACACAATTGTTCGAGCACAATTGTTCGAAAACCATAGTTCGAAAAACAGTTGTTCGAAGCAGCAATTATTCGACGTTATAATTGTTCGAATGAACAACCAACTAAATAAAATCTTAGTTGCCAAGACGCAAATACGAAGATGTAAATAAGAAGGTTAGCCTCTTCATTTAAACTATAACATTTATAGTGCTGCAGTAGTATACCACCCTTAAAATGGCAGAGTTTGTTTCTAGTGAGAAAGGAAATCCAAATCGAAAACCATACCCATATTATGTTATATCAGTCAGGGTGAGTCTTCTGCCACGTCAGGCGTACGCTAGGTTAGGCTGTAGAGCAATTTCCCCATGTCATCAACTTTCGGACAGTCAGGGATCGTTGGGCGTGATTTCCGACTTTTCCAAAAAATATGTGGCCGTAAAATTACCTACTGTACTTACCCCTACCATACCTCTTTGTTTAGGAGTGTATCGTACTTACTGATGTCATGCAGGGATGACACTAATAACATGTAAGTAAAAAAAAAACCGGAAACTATAAAAAATCTATTTAAAATAACAGGATCATTTGACCCGAGGCTGTCAGTAGTATGCCCGAAAAACATCGTAATGCACGATTTTTTCTATGGAGCAATAATAATTAACTCTTTCTCGCCGAATTGGTAAGCTTTTCACCCGACCTTAGACCTCCAGTTTAACATGGATTCAGAAATACATCTCGTCGATGGGGGTCGTTGCTTACTCTTCCACATTTCAACATAACAGGATTATTGAACCGGATTTAAAATAACAGGATCATTTGACCCGAGGCAGTCAGTAGTATGCCCGAAAAACATCGTAATGCACGATTTTTTCTATGTAGCAATAATAATCAACTCTTTCTCGCCGAATTGGTAAGCTTTTCAACATACCTTAGACCTCCAGTTTAACATGGATTCAGAAATACATCTCGTCGATGGGGTCGTAGCTTACTCTTCCACATTTCAACATAACAGGATTATTGAACCGGATTTAAAATAACAGGATCATTTGACCCGAGGCAGTCAGTAGTACGCCCGAAAAACGTGTTAATGCATCATTTGACGAGTCAGTAGTATGACCGAAAAGCATGCATGATTTTCTCTTTAGTAATAATAACAACTAGCTCGAAGAGTGACAACGGATAAAGTTTTCACGTCACCTTAGATCCACAGTTTAATGTGGAAACTGAATGCTATTTTAAAAATATAATTAGGCTATATTTCTTTATTATAAAATAAGTTAACAATTATGTTAACACAAGAAAACAATACTATTAACTTGTAAGTAAAAATATAATATAAGGGACTACCATAGAAATGTAAGTGCCTATAATTCAAGAAACACGATTTTATATATATGTTACTCATCCGGTCCCGTTATAGCGGATTGGTACACGTCATAGCTCCACCCAGCTACATCGGCAGCCAATCACTACGAACATCTGGTCTTTTGGGCGGAGCTTGGCGATTGTGCATATAAAAGGGGATATTTTTCAGTTGGGAGTAACAGTAGCTATTTTCGCGTCAGTGATTAATCATTCCCTCCACCATGGACCTGTACGTCCCCAGACTTGTATGAAGAAGTACTGCAGCATTAACCGCAATTAATCTTTTTAACGCGATTGACCGTGATGATTTATTTTCAACGCAAACCGTAGAAGATATTTGCAGTGACGCTCCTTACAATCCGACGCAAGGGACTACCATAGAAATGTAAGTGTCTATAATTAGAATTTATATATATATATATGGATGGGTGTAGTATCTCGTCAAATAGATACTCGCCAAAAATTTTTATGTCAATCAATGTTATTTTGTTACCCCATTATGCTAAAATCGAAATTTTTATGGCGTTCAATGTTATTCCTCGAACCAAAGATATCTTCACATAATGGGGATCTGTCTGTATACTCTGTATATGTTTTAAAAGAATGAACATTATTCCTTTAAGGTCCGATGAGGATTTGACACGTGTTATACAATCTTTTGAAGAATCTCGGAATACGGGGGATATACTGAACAGTCAACAATGTCACACATCCTCCACCATGGACCTGTACGTCTCCCCGGAATTGTATGAAGAACGTGATACTGCAGCATTAACCGCAATTAGTCTTTTCAATGCGATTGACCGTGGCGAATTATTTCCAACGCAAACCGTTGAAGATATTTGCAGTGACGCTCCTTACAACCCGACGCAGGGGACTACCATAGAAATGTAAGTGTCTATAATTCTTTTTATATATATATGGAGAGTTGTAGTATCTCGTCAAATAGATACTCGCCAAAAATTTTTTATGTCAATGTTATTTGGTTATCCCCATTATGCTAAAATCGAAATTTTTATGGCATTCAATGTTATTCCTCGAACCAAAGATATCTTCACATAATGGGGATCTGTCTGTATACTCTGTATATGTTTTAAAAGAATGAACATTATTCCTTTAAGGTCCGATGAGGATTTGACACGTGTTATACAATCTTTTGAAGAATCTCGGAATAGGGAGGATATACTGATCAGTCAACAATGTCACACCGAAATAATGTAAGTGTTTTTCGATCTTTTTGGGATAAGAAGACACAATATATTTTCATAAATTTATTAAATGAAAGAAATCAGTACAATAAACAACTACAGAATATATCGTTACAAATATACGAACAAAAACATTATAATATACAACGAGTACGTACAATTGGAAAACGGTTTTTTATCTGTCTGCATACCATTTCATCGTTTCGGCGAGTGTGACACGGGTCAAATAAATTTAAAAAATTTATAAATTCTTTATCATTTGACATATGCATGAGAAATGAGACGCAGTACATTCCGCAAACATTAGTAAAATATCCTTGCATGCGAAATGGGGTCCATACAACTTCGGGAATATGTAACTGAGCGAGAAATTTTACAATAATAGGGTCACTCCAGGGTTGAGTACCGAGTGAATCAAAATAGTACAGGCGCTGTCTATTTTTAAAATAGACAGCGATCCAGTGAATCCCTTCATTACCGATGATGTCTGTGTTCACAATAAGACTACCGCATTCTCGCGTACTTGGCAAACTCAATGTTTCATTCTTCGCAAACACGCCGATAAATTTGGAACGTGTGACTCGCTCCATTACTTTCTGAAGTGTATTAGCATCCATTTTAAAAGTCAGTGATAACGCTCCTAAATCTATCTACTTCTATTAGGGCTTGCGATTCGAGATATACTAGTACACTAATAGGAGCGTCTATAGGCTTGGCGAATTCCAGCCGCAATGAGATGTTTCCGCTCTGCTGTGGGGTTAAATGGGTATTTACGCTAGCAGATAAGTCAGGTGTAATGTCAAACGGATAAAGGTTAAATTGATCAATGAATTCTTCCTGCGTTACCCCATTACCAAGCTCATCACAATCACCTGCAATATGGGTCAGATTACTATAGGCTCTGGCACAAAGCGGTAACACAGCGTCTGATGAATAGTCCATACCCATTGTTCCACCCAAAGCAGTGCCATTAACGTATAGAGTTATATTTTTAAGTCCGAAATTCTCGAATTTAAAGGCACTCTTTTTATATTTTCCATTCACCGAAGCGTGGTCCTGCATGCGGATTAATATCCTTTTAGGAAGATTTCCCAGGGCAATGTTTTCTATCTGCTTCGATGCCAACCCTGCAGGAACCGTATATAGTTTGATCTGCACTCTGTTAATAGGATATTTCACTGTAGCGTTTAGTAAATTTTTCTCAATTTCTAGTTGTTTTGGTGAACTTAATTTCACTCGCCGTACGCGGAGGTATGTGTCCATAATGTGAACCACAACGGGCTTTGCACCCTCTTCTTGATCCGCAGCCAGATTTAAGCAGATCTCAGGACTCGTGCGGGTGAGTTTTATTTTCATATCCACCCCGTTCACAAGAACTTCTCCTGGAAAGTGAAATCTGTGTGCAACCGTCCAAAACACTCGTATATTTTCTTTTAGAATTTTTAAATTTGTCCTTTATACTATTTTCATCTTTAGTTTGATAATAGCCCTCCGCACTTAAAAAGGTAGCCTTCGCTTCTTTGGAAAAGTTGAGGACATTTTCCAGATAGGCTCGTAGATGATAGTACCCGTGCCTGCCGATATGTTGGTCTGATTTAAATATACGTCACACTGGTTGAATATGGAGTGCAGAAAGTTTGTTTCAGGGTATACAGCATATTTGTCATCGCAGACCGTTCCATCAGAATGGGCTATACGTAGCTTAGCGTACATGTGCACACAGCTTGGATCAAAAAAGTAAGGGCCTGAGCTGGGTATCACGAATTCTATAGGTGCACTCGGGGAACTAATTGTGTTTAAAGGGTTAATTGTAATAAAGTCACTGTGCTCAATAGAAACTTGGGTTGGAGGTAGCTCAAAAAGGGACAGCTCCGATTTACAGCATTGTGAACTACATGGGTGGATGAAGCGTGCCATGGCGAAATAGTGACTCCTCTCTCGACAAGTGGTAAACAAACTATGATTCATGAGATCAATGTCCTTAGATTATATCAGTCAAAAAAGTGGTCAACCATAGGTTTCATTCGCTTACAGCACTTCTTTTTTGATAGCCTTTTACGTTTAATACCACGTGACCCCTTCTTCTTCTTCCGGGCAGCCCGCTTCTTCCCGCCACCACGCATTTTTCTCTTTGCATCTTTGATGATTTCGTCCCGTGTACGCTTTAAATGTTTTTTTAGAGCTTCTTTAGGTTTAGCCCCGGCCAATATGTCTTCTGCAGTGTTAAGGCCTGATTGTAGCGCTTTCCTTCCAAGGTATCTGGCACCCCTCTTCAGCATCCCTCGATAGACGGTGAAAGGCTTTCTATCCATTATAACTCAGTGCGTCGAAAGTGTAGCTTCACTGTTAAGCTCCCGTTA
The DNA here is from genome assembly GCA_023014485.1 of Bathynomus jamesi. Taxonomy (NCBI): domain Eukaryota; kingdom Metazoa; phylum Arthropoda; class Malacostraca; order Isopoda; family Cirolanidae; genus Bathynomus; species Bathynomus jamesi. The sequence continues at coordinate 640,645 of JAJOZX010001167.1, read as the reverse complement.
CCGAATGGGAAGTTTTCACCCTCAGTCGTTCTTATATATATTGTGATATTCGTTATTAAATTAGTTGCGACATTCACATAATGGGGTCTGTCATATGTAATACTCAAACTCCTTCCTCTATGGTTGGGGATGTGAGCAATGCGCAGCAGGCGTGCCTGGGTATCCCCAACAAACTGGTGCTCCACTATGTTACTGTAAATATAGCACATGTCTGGGGACCTTTCAGCCAATTTCTCCATCTTCAATTGATACATTAATCTGGACAAGTCATGCTGTGTCTCGTGAAATGTGTCTCTTTGGAAGACTGCGCTATAGCGGCCATTGGCTAGAATTTGGAACTTTCTCTGGTCTTTAATACGTCTGTTAGTCTTTGATTTTAGGATTAGTGTATGTGCAGGGTTGTTTACGACTTCGTATACTAAATCATTCGTAAGGTTTGAGTTTCTTAAACTTACGTTTAAGCCTCTCACAACATCCTCGGCCGAACCATATTGACCCGGCCCTAGTCTTACTTCTGTACTGTAATACCGTGCAATCTTAGTCCGAGCGATGCGCATAGTTTCATCCATAGCTACCCCAGCTTTTACACACTCGTCAATGTCTCTAAGAATCGTAAAAACGGTTTCTTTATGTTCAATATTTAAAAAGACGGTGTCCAGCTGAATTTCGCATATCCCCACCTCATACGAATCACGACCCAATTCAATGTGCCCATGGAGTTCTGTTACAAAGTTGGCTAGTGTGTTGTTAGGGTGTACACTGTACAGACAGGGACGAGGAGGACGGGAGTGTGACGTAGAAATGGTTAGGAGCCATGTTGCATACTATTTAAGCTTCATTATTGCATCAGCTTTTATATAGGTGTTGAAGCTTTCTGGGTACCCTAGCCATTTCACCAGGTACATTTTTCTCCTTCCTGAACCTTTGCTTCCTAAAATTTTCTCAATTTTAAACACATTTTTTTCTAAATTAAACGCAACTTTCTGCAATTCCTCGCGGTAAAAGCCTCCTGAGATTTCTTCCCCATTCAAATCTTCAATGTAATACATCATTATCTCACCTTTAGGTCTCACAGCCCTAACTTTAAAAATCTCGCTTGTCCATCCTTGCTCAAAACCCTTTGCGAATTTATTCCCTGAACGCGACAGCCTTACATAATCATTGATTTTGAAGCGCGCAGAGTGTGGTGGTGGTGGTGCTCCATCTCTTCTCCTGAGCGTACCTCTTTCTAAAACTTCGTTAGGTGTTGTCCCAATCATGCGATGGTGTGAGCGGTTGTAGGATGATGCCAATGATTCCAGAATGTCTAGAAATCTGTATGTGTTTTTATGTGTAAAATAACGGTGCATGCGTTCCTTTATGGTGCGCTGAACTCTTTCAGCTAAAGAAGCCTTATGTATAGAATTGGTTGTGTAATAGCTGATATTAAACTCTGTCAACATGTTCTGAAAAGCACGGCCTATAAATTCCTTCCCCATATCCGTACAAAAATAGCCAGGAACCCTGTTTTCTTTTAACATTAGCGTTTTGGTGGCTTTAGCAACTGTTTCAGGTGATTTATTTTTCAGAGGAACTAGCCACAGATATCTAGAGAATACGTCTATTATGAATAGAATGTAGCGGTAACCATCGTTATACACAGAATATCTTTGCATGTCTGTTAAATCTGCTTGCCAAATAGAATCAATCGAGGAAGCCGTTGTTTGGCTGTTTTAAACCTTTTTCTCACAGGCTTATGAAGCGTATAAGCGTCCTGCTCCCTCAAAAATCATTCAACATCTTTTTTTCCTACTCCGTAAACACTTCTGTACAGTCTATCTACGCCGCCGTAAGAGGATGGGGTAGAAATGTCATAATAGCGTTTAGTTAATACGTTAGCCATTTGCGTATTTTAGAGGTACGTGGGTAGGGTTGGTTTAACCTCTTCTTGCTCCTCTTCAAAGGTGTTACCGCCGGGGGTGACGGCGCCTTCAATTGTGTCACAGGCGTTGCATGTTCCAAGTCTTTTAACCTGTTCAGTTTTCCTATCAACGTTTTAGGGACATTTATTTGTTGTAGTCTTGCTTTAATATGCTTCCATCCTGATGGTGATGGCCTATCCCACTTTCTCACCAGATCATGGACAATGTCTACGATATTCGATCCCTGTACCTTTGATCCTTCCACCATGATCTCCCCTGTATCGGTCCATTGTATGGCGGGATCCTCATTCAATAGATTATAAAGACTTAAGCCTTTACTCCTCAATGTAAGTGGGAGGGTATTTTTTAATACATGTTCGATATGTTGTGTGGCTAATCTTTTTGGTTGGTCAGCTGTATCGTTGGGCTCAGATCCTATGTCGCCATCATCCCCCGTGCTGTGCCTAATAACTACAGGAATCTCTGTAGGGCTCTTATAATTTTCGTACTCGTGAAGAAATTTCTGCAGAGCTTCTTGGTATAAGATTCTTTTCTCATCAGGTGTTTTTTCACTGTTTAATAGGGCTAACAATTCGCTTTCCATTCTTTTAAGTCTGCTTTTACGGGGATCTAGATACGTGTCTGGATTCCTTTGCAGTGAAGCGTACACCTCGTGGGGAATCACTACCACTTTCTTCATTATATTAATCTAGTCAGTAAAGGACCCAAAACTGAAAATAAGATGGGGAGAAATGACCCTCCTGTTTGTACAATAATTCGTTTTTTCTTCGCTACAGTTTGGCTTTTACGAGCGAGTGCACGTATTGTTCTTGTAGCGGCGTAGGTGAGCCTTCTGATGGGTTTTCATTGATACTTTGCAATTTATAACGTTAAGACAGATTTCACAGATGCATTTTAAAAAGTCGGCATCGATATTTTTAATAAACATCTGCTGCAATGCCCGGGGCAGTCGATGATAGATTTTTATTAATTCACGGTATTTCTTTAGTCTCTTTGTCATTCTGGAATATACACCGTTTCAGGCTCGTTTGGAAATATATTCGTTCGCAGAAGCACTCTAAACGTGTTTCGCGGATGAAGGTCGCAAAGCAAATATCCGTAACGCGTGCTTGTAGCTTCTTTATAAACTTCCAAAAACTCCTTACGCTGATTCGGGAACATTTGATTGGCTAATACCCCAATTTGTGATACATCTCTACGTTGCGCGAATAAGACTAGATATTGCGTATTTAACGACACATCGCGCATGTATCTATTTTTGAAAAATAGATTCTGATTGATGAAGAACACGCTTATGTTAAGATGGTGGGAGTATACTGTAAATGTCTCGGCAAACGTTTTATCCATCTCCAACATGAGATCGTCAATTACAATGATTGTATGTTCATTTCCGTTTAACGAATTAACGTCATATACGCCTTTGTGGAACAAAATATCATCTTGGTACTCGTTGAACACTGATTGATACGTCGAATAACACCATATAACTTTACGCACAAATTTCGAGAACATCTCCCCCTTTTCTTTAATGATTTTAAGCATAAACACAGTTTTACCACATCCTGTAGGTCCAGATATAATACATGTGGATGGGCTCGTGATCTGAATTTTTCTACAGAGTCCATTTCTAACACGTCACACTCCTAAGTGGGTCATTTACAAAATATTACAAATTTTGAGTGCTGTTCCTTATATTTCTTCTCCCACAGAACCGTGAATGACGATGAGGTAGAGCAGCCCATCATTACGGATGACCTCGACGACAGTGTAGTTGTGATCTCCTCCCCTGCCAACGAACCCTCACCAGCGATACCGGTAGCACGTCCAAAGCGGAGGTATGAGAACCCCACGTTAGGTATAAAGCGCCCGAAATACGCGCCTGTTGCAGCGGTAATAGATCCCCAACCCTCAACCTCTTACGCAACAAGCCCCCCAGCAGCACCTCCCGCTAATATATCCCCTTATTCATCCGCCGCCCCCCGTTCTGTTAAGTCTACAATAATAGATCCCCAACCCTCAACCTCCCACGCAACAGGCCCCCATCAGCAGCACCTTCCGCTAATATATCCACTAATTCATCCGCCGCCCCCCGTTCTGTTGAGGATGCTATAACGCTGGAATTGGTGCGCTCCGCAGCCCCCACCCCAGCCTTGACTAGAAATCGGTATAGAGTCAGGGTCGACCCTAGAGTCATGTATAGCAATGGAATTGAGCGCGGGTTACGCCGGGTTGTACAGCATATTATAGAGTTTGCTCTTCAGAATCGTGACGAGCGTGAAGTCAGGACGAGTCTGTCCTTTGGATTCGGGTCAGATGACGTGATGTAGACGATTATTGGGTGATAGTGCCATTTAGACGTTTGGCGGCTGAAGATGTAGAATATATATTAGGGCGTATAATGGAAGCCGCCCAAAGTAGTATAACCTTCAATATGGACAACTTCACGGTAAATATTGACCATGTATACCGTGTTGCGGGTCATAGTGCCATACCGTATACTCTTAACTTCAATTCTCTGACTATTTACAGAAAGCATATATACGTCGATCGTGGTTGCGGCTTTATAGCAGTACTCTTAGCACGTATGTTTACTGTACAAAATACACGAACTCAAAAAATTTGGTTGCCTACAGTCGTGGAGCGTGCCCGTAAACTAGCTGTAGACTGTGAACTTGAATTTGACTGTAATATGGGTCCTGAAGAGCTGAGAAGGGTAGAACAGGAAATGAATGTCCGCATAGTTGTGTTTGGGTTGGATGATCGTCGTAGGACTGTGTATGTTTTTAAAAGCTGTGTGAGAGATCGTACAAGACCCCTACTTATTTTAGGATTGTCAGGGACAACGTATCTCCCCATCCGTAATATAAGGGGGCTTTACGCTAGTTATGACAAAAGTCGAAAATATGGGAGACATCATGATTTGTGTAAGGGGTGCCTCGAGTTTGCGGATGATATAGTGAGACATTGTAAAGAATGTCACATGGTATGTGAGCAGTGTAAAAGCACCAAATGTGAAAGCCGTGTAGTTGAAGCTGAGAAGAGAGACTGTGATGTGTGTAGACGCACATTTTTCAATAATATCTGTTTTGATTTCCATAAATCAATTAGCACGTGCAGGAAAATGAGAATCTGTGAATGTGGTATGTTTCACACAATGGATAATTGGGGGAAATTTAAGCACAAGTGTGATGTAATTCACTGTCCTACATGCCAGGAGGAATATAAGGCGGATGGAGTAAAGCATGTATGTTATATGAAAGATGCTAAGCCTAAAAATAACCCTTGTATAACTGTATACTACGATATAGAAACATATACGAACGCTGAAACCAAAGAGGTAATTCCACATTTACTTGTGAGCCAGACCATCTGTGATGAGTGTATGGGTATCGAATGTGACGAGTGCCCCAAATGCCCCAAATGCCCCAAATGCGATCCACTGCAAGTCGCAACCACCATCGCATCATTATGTTTTACGGTGTTCAAGAATAACTTCATGCCTAAAGACACCTTAGCCATTATTCACCGAAACAACCCCCGCAGTTACGGGCACAAGGCTATTTACTGGCTCATACACCTACAGCAACAGACAGGTGTATACATAAAGCACGCCCGCAACACGGGTGAAGTACCCATTAAGATTAATGGACGTGTTTTTTGGGTTGATGGGTTAAGTGAAAACCGTGTCACTGGTGTGAAGACTGTGTACTCCTTTAACGGTTGTTGGTGGCATGGATGCTCCCGTCCTGAGTGCGGAATCACCGGAGATATCCACGGTAGACCTCCTGCCGACTGTCTCGCATCAACCCGCACCCGCGATCAACTTATAGGATCACAGTTCACTCACAAAGTCTTGTGGGAGCATAAATATGATGCACGGATGGAGACAGACGAGGTGTACCGTGAGGAAATAAAAACGATCAAGCGTTCAATGGTGCTGGATCCTCTCAAATGTGGTGATAGCTTGTTTGGAGGACGTACAAATCCTTTCAGACTATACTTTCCACCTACGGAGGGCGTGAAGCTCCATTACTACGATTTCTGTTCTTTATACCCATACGTGATGAAGAGCAATCCGTACCCCGTGGGCGCTCCTGAGAAACTGGTGGGACCTAGCCTACCCTCCATCAATGAATTTTCAAAAAATTTGAATGATCGTTACTTTGGGCTCTCTTTCGTAGACGTACTCCCCCCACGCAATTTATGGATGCCGATCTTACCTGTCGTTATCGACGACAAGTTCATGTTTCCCCTGTGCGTGAAGTGCGCGGAAGAGGATAACGGCGAATGTAACCATATACCCCACCAGCGTAAGATCAGAGGCGTATATACAAGTCCTGAGTTGGCCCTAGCCGTACGCCATGGTTATAGAATACTGAAGATACATGAGGTGTGGAGGTTTCAGAAGCTACCCAACCTTTTCACACCATATATAAACACCTTTTTGAAGGATAAGGTTGAGGCATCAGGGTATCCGCGAGGAGTTGATACCAAAGATGAAAAGTCTGCCTATATTCAACGTTACCGCGACCGCGAAGGTATACAACTTGATCGTGTCCAAATTGTAAAGAATCCTGGCAAGCGCTTTAGTGCACAGTTGTGTCTAAACAGTCTATGGGGAAAATTTGCGCAGAATACCGGCATAGGGAGCATTCATTTGGCACAAAGTTATAGCGATGTCTGGGATTATGCCAATGCCCCCGATAAAGAGGTCATGGAGATCGTAAATGTAGGTAATACTTACGTAATAAAGTACAACAACACTGAATTTGCCACAGATACCTCAAGGGTTACAAACATACCTGTGGCCAGCTTCACAACAGCCTACGCCCGTATAAAACTTTGGGGTCTATTGCATTCTCTTGGGCGGAGAGTATTGTATGCCGATACAGATAGCGTGATATTCACAGAGAGGGAGGGTGAATACATGCCCACTATTGGGGAGTTCCTCGGCGAGCTCACTGATGAGATCAAGGATGAGTATGGGGACAACGCATACGCCGACTCTTTTGCCTCAACAGGACCTAAGACTTATGGGGTACGGGTCAGGGTGGGGGAGGAAATGAAATATATCGTGAAGGCAAAGGGTATTACGCTCAACCATGCGAATCGGGAGGTTGTTAACTTTGAGTCGTTGAAGGATCTAGTATGTTTGGACGATGATGAACAACCTCCCCAACTAATTGTAGGCACCCACAATTTTCGGGCGCAGAAGCTGGGGGGCGTGAAGGAACTTAGGGGTACGAAGGTGTGCCGTAAAACCTATAGGAAACGTTACCAGTTACCTGGTACCTATGATACCGTACCCTTTGGATACCAATGATGCTTCTATTGTTAACTCACACGTCTTGTATATAATCGCATCTATTGATTTATTACACGTATTTGTAAATATATATATATAACTTGAATATCTCGTTCATTAAATCGTATTTGTAAAATTGATTTATTACACGTATTTGTAAATATATATATAACTTGAATATCTCGTTTATTAAATCGTATTTGTAAATATATATAACTAGAATATCTCTTTGTTAAATAAATCATGTTTCAAATAGCGTTTCACTTTCTCCTTTGTGTGTGTGTGTGTGTGTGTGTGTGCAGGTGAAAGTTCTAAGCTCCGCCCACTGTAAGACCGTGAGTCATGCTACTATCTGGGAGTCCCTGCGTGGTCAGTCGACCGCAGTAAGCCCGAGAGATCAGACGTGTATTCAGATCAGACGTGTATTCAAATGGCTACCTTTAATATTGCTTGCACAACGTTTACGAAATGGTATTCAGTAAAGTGCCAGGATGTGTAGATACCGAAAAACTTCCTATTCCTCCCTCCTATGCCTCTTTTAAAAACACATTGGATTGTGCGAAGTTCCAAGATGTACAAATACTCTACGGATGTTCTGGTGAGACCGTTGAAGGCTTTCGTTGCACAGACGATGTGCTGAAGTATACTGCAGAGCTAAACTTTATAAAGTCTCACATACACCTGAAGTAAAAGAAACAACGCGTGCAGAAGAGAAGCAGCAGGTATGGATAATGAGTCTTGCTGATGGGTGGTGTGACAAGCGGTATTACGTCATGCTACACCATGTCGATTACTCATACCCTACGACTGAAAATGTGAATCTCGTGATCATGGACAATCTTAAGTATTTTTATCACTATATTAACGTATATCATGATGAGGTTCGTAGTGAGGTTGTGGCTAGTGCCCTGCGTGAATTTTTAACAGAGTTTAGAGACGAGTATCGTTTGATGGGCAGAAAGGAAAAATATGAATATATGTTTCTCTCAAATATTGCGCCGGAGTGTGGAGATGTTTAGTAAAACATAAAATGTTCCTAGTTCTTATCCAAAATGTCTGGTGCGTAGGCTGGTAGTGATGAAATTAATTCTTGTACCGAAATATGTACAGCAATTCGACTCGCGGTCATACGAACAAGCCCATTCACGTATCATCGAGTCAGCCGCCCGTCGAACCATTCCTACCTACCTGCGTGCCTCACACGGCTCATAGTTATCTCAGAGCTTGAACCGAGTGGACGTGCGCTCCTCGAATACGATGGAACTTCCTTTGAGCAGCATTCTCAACGCCTCGTACGATGTGTCCGTGACGAAATCGTTGGGCGTGTTCAGGCGTAATTCCGTTACCATTAGCTATGTACTGGAAACGGAATGTAGACCGACAAACAAACGGGTTTATTTAAGTATCGAGGAGATGAATAGAATCTTCGTGATAGTTGAGAAGTGGAGTGAAGATCGTTATAAAATACCTGCTAACGTAGGTACAAGAATAGAGCAGATTAGTGACGCACCCTCATACGCCGTTGTATGTACGTTGTGTATAAATAACGATCGGCCGTGCATTGATATACGGCTGATGTGGAAGAATGCTTCTGATAATAACGCTCTTGTTCCTACGCGAAACCGTTTCATCCTCGACAGAATGTTTGAAATCGTCGGATTCCGTAAGCTGAAACCTATATTAGACGCGCGTGTTACGGATATGCTTTATTTTGATACAGTACTTGAATACGCCTACACCGCTCTGCTCGATGGGTTTACCGAGTGTAGGGCTGGTGAGAATGGTCTAGAGCTGGACGTTTATTTAAAAAGTTTAGACTCTTTGAAATACCATGAACTTTGGTACAAAGCAATTGATCGGTACAAGGCTGAGCTCACCTACACCGTTCACCCTGAAGAACTATTTCTTTATATAACGCGCAGTTGTCGTAACGATTTAGAAGATTATTTCAATTGCCGCTATGTTGAGTGAGTTCACGATTGAAAAGCTCGAGTCGGTAGAAATAAACCCTCGATTGGAAAAGCGTGTTTATAAACTTGTGTTTAATAATGTAGCTAACGATGAACTCTTTGTGCGTGCTTTTGATTGTATTCTAGACGTATTTAAAGATGACTTACCAACCGGTTGTAAAGTGGGAACATAAATAGTACTGAACGATATGAAAGCCCTTCATATCGAATACAGGTTTCCCTATACTTTAAGCGGTGAAATATTATTAGGCCGCATATACTGCGTAATGCAGAGCAATAATGATGTAATTGTAAACTCGATTAAGACCGAGTTTAGTATTTTGAAAAAAAAGTGAAATGTATTTATATATATTTTGCGTGATATTTCCCCTGTACGATTATATGCATATTTCTATTATTATTGAAATGTATATTTATTTCTATTTGAAATGTATATTTATTTTATATACTCGATTAAGACCGAGTTTAGTATTTTGAAAAAAAGTGAAATGTATTTATATATATTTTGCTTGATATTTCTCCTGTACGATTATGTACATATTTCTATTGAATTGTATTTATATATATTTTGCGTGATATTTCCCCTGTACGATTATATGCATATTTCTATTGAAATGTATATTTATTTCTATTTGAAATGTATATTTATTTTATATATATCTCCATAATTGTGTGTATATATTTCCTGTACTGTTATATGCATATTCCTCAATTGAAATGTATATTTATTTTCTATATATTTATAATAAACAGAATGATGCAATGTTGTTTTACTTAATTATATCATGTTACGCCTTCTAAACCAACTTTTAAGAAATATAATAATGTATACAACGGTATTGCGGTATCTGGCAACATTTACGCCTTCTAAGCCAACTGGCTGATTAGGAGTCTATAATAATGTATACAATGGTATTGTGGTATCTGGCAACTCAAGCCATTTACAGCCAACTGGCTGATTAGGCGTCTATAATAATGTATACAATGGTATCTGGCAACTCAGTCTTCGATTAGAATTAAATGAATACATGGCGCTATCTGGCAACTCAAGCCTTCTAAGCCAACTGGCTGATTAGGAGCCTATAAAACAACGCCTACTCGGCTGAAGTCTTAATATGCACTTGGCTCCTGCCAGGTGAACACCTCTCCTCCTCCTTTCTGTCCTCCTTTCTCTCCTCCTTCTTTCTCTTGGGGGAGAACTCCGCCCCCAAGTTTTCCTTGTTGCACCTGCAGCATCCCCGCTTTAGGGGAAATTTTTTTTTTCCTTTTTTTCTTTTTTTGCAACACCCCATCCCCCTTTGCAACAACCCCCACCCCCTTTGCAACAACCCCACCCCTTTGCAACATTACATAATAACTTGCAACATTCTTGCACTCTCCCCTTTTGCGGCTATACTACTCACTACATTTATTATTTGCTTTGGTTTATACTAAATACGAGCCATGGTCCCATCTGAACTGCTTCTGAGCAGCTGTTTAGCATGTTTAGCATGTACAATAATTAAAAATTCTTTAATTTTTCTCGATTTTAAAATCCAACGGACTGTTAACCCCTTTACTCACGAATTATAATATAGTGTAAAAAAGAAATTTGCCTTTATATGTGAATACATAAGGATAAATATGGATTATTTTTCACCTACACAATTGTACACCCCGTGAGTGAAAAGGTTAATAATAAAATATCAGGACTTATTGCATTTAGAATATTGGATGTTTATCCATTTTCCTCACAAAAGGAAATTGTTGGTACTTACAGAGAGTGACGTCCTAAGTATAATTAAAAATAGTTTTGTGCTTCTTAATCATATAGCCATTGCTGAACACTGAATATTGTGGGCAACTGTTCATAATTTTCTTGCTTAATTGTGAGCTGTCGTACGTGGTCACGGTTATAATGTTAATTAGTTTTTAAACTATGTATTCACTGCTCATGCATTTACTTTAAAAGTTGTTTTAGGGAAGCTCCTGACTTTATTAGTTCTCATTCTAGTAAAGTATTGTATGATACAATTCCATATTTTCTTTTTCAGATTCTGATATGTTTACTTATTAATCCATTATCGAAAGTTCTTTCCTTCCAGAGAGCATCGACTTCCCATTAAAATATTCTGAAACATCTGTGAGCTTTTCTTTTTTCTTTTTTTTTTAAACCTGATTTTCAAGACTGAGATTCATTTCGACTTTGTGTATTATTTCGGAAATCCTTTTTATACGCGATACATAATACAATACGCACTATATATACTGACTTGTTAATGTAATATTACTTTCCTTAGATTGTTACTCCTTCTGAATTTTGTCTCTATGTACGAGTATTTGCTAATCTTTTCTGCGATAAAGCAATCGTTCCATCTTCTTCAAGTCCTTGTATTTGTTCGCCATAGGACTCTCCAATCAGATTTTTAATTAACTTTGAAGATCTGGTTTAATGTTTTTTTTTTAATTCCACTGGTTTCCATCCCTTTTCTTTTTTCTTTCCTCAGCTCTTCTCCAAAGGTTGGTCGGTTACTTATATTAGCTGTATGTGTTTTCAAACTATATAGAGAAACATTTTGAGAGAGATGTTATTTTCTATATGCATGCCAACACTTTAGATTGCCTTTTCCTCTTATTGCATATAACTGTTTTTGCAGGTTTTATACGAGTTTCATGTCGTTCTTATTTCTTTTATTACTTATTCTTGTTTTCTTCCTCTTCTCTACTTTTTATAATGGTTTTCTTTAAGTGAAGACATGGTTATCGTCCTATATGTCTTCTCAAAATGAGTTACCACACTACTTGCTTGGAGTAATCGATTGTCCGCATGCGTTTGGGCAGCGAGTGCCTCGTTACATACAATTTCAAAGTCCTTTTCCCGGAGTTGGTCGTGTAGCCCAGGCTTTTAGCGAGTCTAGGATACTTCAACGTTTAATTCGTTTGTAAGATTTTTCTATTCTGCTGTTCAAGTTTAAAACAAACACAAAAATAGATTCAAATTATAAACTGCTCTTGAATCGAAAATCTCTTTCTAAAAGTGAACAAACTTAAATTGAATATCGGCCTGGAATAAAGTTTAAATACAATCTAATGAGTAATGACCTCAACTCCCTCCTCTGGAGCAATCATGCAGCGAAGAAAAGACAAATACAGAAGATAAAAGGTTTCCATTTAGTAGGAGAACAATCGGAAACAAAGAGGATTCACCACATCCATTCCATAGAACAAAAATTCTGCTATTAAAATTAAGTAACAAATTTATACTTAAATGGTCGAAAAATAGGTAACAGATAATATTCGAAACTCCTCTCTTCCCCTCTTCCCCACACGAAAGGGGGTTGCTGTGAACTCCAAGAGTCACTTTAGACCCGACATTAGCAGAGTATATGTGGCCGGCTTAATTCGACCCAAGAATGTACGGAAATCAAATCAGGGACTTTCACGTTCCAGTTGAAGTTCTGTTACAGTTCTTTATAACAAAATTATTTTATATGGAGGAGTGACAAGCTTAACCTTCGTCAGAATGAACAATTCGGGCGGAAGAAAAAAACCAAGGTGTATATATATATATATAATATATATATATATATATATATATATATATATGATAGTAGAAGAAAAATAGCTTCCATAATGCAGCTAATAATAATAATAATAATAATAATAATAAAAACATAAAAAATATGACTAAAATTAAAAATAAAAAGAAATACAATCAACAAAAGAAGTAATAATGAAAGCAATAATGAAAGCTGAAAACAAAAATGGGACTTAAAAGAACAGTTTTTTAATATTTACAGCGCAAATTTCGATACTTCAAGTATCATCTTTCAGCTGCGCAATGAAAGCTTTAAAGACGAATGAAGTTTGGATGAATTTCAATTAAAGCAGACAAGACTATTAATCTTTTAATGCAGTTATATGAATTAAAAAACTACTTTGCTTTTATTCCATTTAATTGAATGTTTATGATGTTGGATGCGTTTAAAGACCTAGTCTTTCTTGTGCTCCTTCAATCGCATTTCCAAACTTCTTCCTATTTGTCCAATATAGTTTCTCTTACAGTTATAACAAGGGATTTTGTATACCCAATCAATTTTGTTTTTTATTATTTAGCATTTAACTATTGTGGAAAACTGAGGGCTATTTTATAACTAATATTTGTGAGACATTACTTAGCATTCTCTAAGCATTATATCGAACAATATATTTCCTATTATTATTTACATTTTCAGCACTGCTATTGTTAACATTATCAGTACTGTTACAAAAATTAGTATTCTGTTTTCATTACATGCGAAATATTTCTAAAAAGGTCCGTTTTATATATATATATATATATATATATATATATATATATATATATATATAAAACGGACCTTTGGTTAGCTTCCGCCCGAATTGTTCATTCTGACGAAGGTCAAGCTTTTCACTCCGCCTTAGACCTGCAGTTTAACGTGGAATCCGAACCACGCCCCACCAGCAGCCCAGCGTCTTATCCACTAGACCACCCACGGTACCCATTTATCTACCAACCACTTTCTTTATTGTGTGGAAGGATGAACATGAACAGCTGGGTTTTGCTGCGCGCCGGCTGCCATCACCGGGTCTCGATCCCGGGGCCGATGGATTCGTAGTCAGCGATGCTAATCACTACACCACCGAGGCGCATATATATATATATATATATATATATATATATATATATATATATATATATATATATATATATATATATAAAACAGACACGGGCATGCCATATTTAGCAACATCTAACTGATGTTCATTGTTTTGGGTCTCCTACTAACTTATTTTTGTCATGGTCGCATGCATGGAACATCTCTGAACATTTATGAACGTTTCTGAGCATCTATGAATATCTTTGAATTTCTGTGAGCGTCTCTGAACATCTCCACTGAGAATACTTCCTCAAAGAATGTTGCATTTTTGAGACACTGTTTGGATTGTAAGTGGTTAAGATTTAATAATGGAGTCATCCAGAAGAAAAACTGCTGCCCCTTGGGTTAGAAACGCAAATATAAATCCAGTACAAAGTTCTAAAATATAGTTTATATCTGTCAAGTTTGGGCGGAATGAAATTTCACTTTGCCTAAAGTTACTTAAAGACTGAAAGTATTTTGAATGATTTAATCTTATGAGGAGTCCTTGTCAATGTACTGTATATACAGTATATATACATATATTCAGCGAGAGAGCGAGGGAGAAAGATAGAGATAGATAAAGAGAAAGAGTTACGAGGAGTTACAAGGACAAGAGGAAGACTCAAAGACCTTTCGGTCCACTCGGGGAAGTTCCTGTTATTAAACTCATTTTATAATTATTCTAGCAGTAGTAGAAAGCTGGGTAGAAAAACATAAAGCTCTCTTCCCACCCTCCGCTCCCTCCCAGCCATAGGCAGCACGGAAAAAGGTTGAAGAAAATACCTTGGTCCTTGAAAAGTAGTAAAGAAAATTGTACAGGAAAGAGGAGAATATATAAACTAGCTGTACAATTACACTATGCACACACAGAAATCGCATACTAGATAGCAATACTGTATAAACTAACAATATATTTGTGCTAATCCTATATCAGGTACTTGGTATCGTCACAAAAACCTCGAACATAGGGTTTTGATTTTGTACAGAATATTTACAGTTCTATTTACGCAAGATATCGTGCCAACAAAAAACCCATAGCCTACTCCGGGTTAGCTCCAAAAGGATTAATAGAGAAGTAAAGGTCAAACTCTCCATGTCTACATCCATGTATGCGCAACTTCTAAAGCAGTAGAAAGAGAAAGAGCGAAAAGAGAAAGAAGAGGAGAAAAAAGAAATAGTGATGCCAGAAACACAACTCTACCTCGCTTAATCCATGCCATGCGGTTTTTTCTTGTAATCTCTGTGAATTACCTTATATCTGCCAAGTAGCAAACCATTCAGCCAACCTATCAAGATCATTTTGAAGGGTTCTTACGCCCTCCTCATTACTTACACTATTTCCTAACTTGGTATTTTCTGCAAATTTAGAAATTGTACATTCAGCACAACTTCTATATCGTTAATATAATGATAAAAAGTAAAGGACTCAGAACGAAACCCTGTGGAACCCCAATGGTGACGGGGGCCCACTCCGAAGCCACTCCATTTATTACCACTCTCTGCTCTCTATCACCAATCTTCAATTTAGTTGGAAACGAGCCCAGTAATTCCTAGCCCTCTAATTTTAGCCATCAATCTCGCGTGAGGGACTTCGTCAAAGGCCTTTTGAAAGTCGAGACACACAATATCTATTGCTCTAGTTGTGTCGTATAAATTATACATATTATGGAAAGCTTCTAACAAGTTTGTTAGACAAGATCTATGTCGCCTGAATCCATGTTGGGAATCTAAAATTAAATTGTTTGATTCGAAGTAATACACAATATGTTCTGTAATAATGGATTCCAACAGCTAGCCGAAAATTGACGCTAAACTGATCAGGAAGTAATTACAGGATTTTGCCTATCACCCTTTTAAAAAATTGGTGTTACATTTGCTAATTTCCAGTCAGTTGGAAATTTTCCTAATTCGAATGATTGTTTGAATATTGTTACTAAATCATCAACACTATTGTGGTTAACCTCTTTTAATACCCTTGGAAGAAACAAGTCTGGACCAGGTGATTTGAACTTGTTTATTTTGTCAATTAGTTGCTGCACCTCATCTCGTAAAATTTTTGGTCTTGAAGGGATGGTCACCGTAAAACGTAAGTCTTTTTCCGTGAAGACTGTAATGAAGAACTCGTTTAACGTATTAGCTATATCTATATCACCGATTTTCAGTATGCCATTTCTATCTTTTAGGGGACCTACAGAAATTTTAAATGTCTTTAGATTGTTAAAATAAGCAAAAAACTCTTTAGAATTAACTTTACAGAGAGAGGCAATACTAGCTTCTTCATGACGTTAGCTAATCTCATTAGGATATAACCTCCGACGTAGGTTTGTATGATATAACTTTCTAAATTAGTCAGGTTGGAATATGACTTGCAGTATGTTGGAATGTAGACGTTAGACAGAAGATAGGGAGTGCTGGAACTCCCGTTACTCCTGTCACTGTCTTCCTTAGCTGATCTTTTTTCGTGTCTCATCTACTCTGTGAGCAGTCCAGCATGGTCTCAAACACACACTTCTTTCACTATTCCTCACTACAAATACATGCATCTTACACACTACATAATCTTTTCAAAATTTAAAAAAAAAGATGGCATCAACTTCAAGAGCCTCCGAGTCCACTGGGGAGGGGACCATAAATGTCTCCACTTCTGGCTTCCCCGCCCTGTCGATACCGGGAAGGCAGACCCGAGCAGCGGGATTGGATCTGCTACCGCCCATTCGAGATGTTCTGGGTCTCTGCCTGATTCACTTTTCTTAAACTTCTGCAACATTCGTGGCCTTCTCTCAAATTTTCAATCTGTTGAACACCACTTCTCCTCTAACCTCATCTTCTCTTTCTCACTGAAACTCAGGTGTCAGGGACGACTGACAGCAACCCCTTTTCTGTACACTCTTACTTTCTCTATACTCAATTTCACTCCAAAGGTCGATGTTGCGTATATGTACACAATGACCTAACTTGTTCTCATATTCCCGAACTCGAATCCTCCGAATTCTATACCCTCTGGCTACGGCTTACATGCCAATCTCAAACTAAATACATCTGCGCTGTATACCTTTCTCCTAATTCTACTGACTATCCAAAATTCTTTGACTACCTCACTTCCAAAGTGGAATACATTCTTTCCCGCTCAACCTTTGCTGAAATCTCCATTTTAAGTGATTTCAGTGTTCACCACCACCTTTGGCTTAACTCTCATTTCACTGACATCTCTCGTGAACTACCTTATAATAGGGGGAGGGGTTGTTATTTTAAATTTTTTGGAATTCTTAAGTGAGGACCCCCTCAAAATATGGACCACCAATAGAGAAACTCGGGTCAAAAACGATTTTTGATTTTTGACCCCTCTAACCCCCATGTACATACCACCTGAAAGTATACATATGTGTATTATTGTATTTTTCTGCTATATAATCCATATTTATTGCCAGATTTGCTTTGTAATATGTCCTTTATAGGGTTTACGGGGTCGGAGAACACGAATCTGTACTCAGAATTTCGAAAATCTAATATGGCGGCCAAAAATCTCCATTTTTTATCAAATTGCCATGGATGACTGCATCCCTAATGTTATGATATATACTAAAGAATGTATTAACGCACACATACAACACAGACACGATCACCTTTCATACCACACTGTCCAGTTGTCAGCCTGATTAGCATCAGCACATAAGTGACACCTAGTGGACCAACATCCAAACACCACATCTAATGCTGGTTTCAGGGACCGAAAATATTATTATGCTTCACTGTGCTCTCATTACATTGTTGTATGTGCCTTTATTTATTCCCTAAGACTCCCATTTCATGCCGCAAGGTTTTCCAGTCTGATGCAACTTGGTTTTTTTTCATTTTCAGACTTCACACCTGAGTGAATAATGAGCTACGCTCTAACGCCAAGTACACGCTCGTCCGCCCAGAAGACTTTGGGTTCAACAACCTATATAGAAACTGCTGACTTTTCAAATGGCTTGCTTCCAACGAAAAAGGACATTTTTAGAAAACATACTTGCTTCGACTGGATAGGACCGGTAAAACTGAGAGGTTAAAGGAAGTTGCAGCCGGAATTCTTGTGGACGTCCTTCAAGAACACTGGATTTTTTGTAATATATATACAGTGACCACTAAACGCATCAACCAAAAAATTTTGGAACTGTATGAAAGATTCATCAAATTAGTTCAGACCAGAAAAAACTGCCGAAACGACAACTATTATAAAAAAGTCGAAGATTTCAACGAAAAAGCGAAAGAACTTTTTGATATCTTCTGCGCAGACGATGAAGTAAGGAAACGCTTAGAAAATTTTTATGGTGTGACTCGAGAAGAATGGGACTTTCTGGAAGACCAAAGACACGATAGAAAAATGTTTTGTGAGAGTTTTGTCGACAGAAAATGGAATAAGACCATGGAACGCAGGAAGAGAGATCTGGAGTTTGGAGCGAATGAGAGAGGAAGCAGAGATGGAAAGAGCGAGGAATAAAGAAATGGCTTCAGCTGAAGGCTTCAGTGAACTATCTGAGGATGATCCGAATCATAGTGACTTCCAAATTAGCACATCAGAATCAGATGAGCCTTCCACGTCTACGGGTCGGAAGCGTTGTAAACTGTCCCCTCGACAAAAAAAATTGAAAAGGATGAGTTGCCGCCAAAGTACCAGCACATAAGAGAAAGTGTCAGATAAATAAGGCCAGAGGTCTACGAAGCAATGGACCAGCTCAAAAGTTCTCATCACATGTCAGATAGTCAAGCTGCGGGAGCCGTAGTGATTGTTGGCAATAAACTATTCGGTCGAAAATGGAAATTTCATGACGAGTCGCCAGACTTAGTAGACCGAGACACTCTACCACAGTCTAGCAATATTCGACAAGCTGGAAAGAGCATTGAAGCACTAGCATTGCATGAAATTGCGAAAGAGATCATGCAATCAGATCAAAAGTCGGTAGTTACCTATTCTCTTGATGGTTCGAAAAACAGGGAGCTGGTTCTTTCTCGGTGCAGAGAATGACGGTAAATGGAAAATACAGACCTCTCCCGACATTTCCGATTGCTACGGAAAGTAGAGAGAACTTGGCGGATTTGAAAGTTGCCATGTTGAACATACTGGAAGCAGCGAGGGAGTTAGTTCGAAGGAACTGTTTGAAAAGATAGACTTTGTGATCACTGATCAGACATCCCATAATCTCTCGGTCGAACAAATGATGGCCGAGAAGCTAGAATCAGAACATGCACCGGATCATTTGTTTTGCAATGTCCACCCAACTTTCATGTTTAATCGAGTGATCACTAAACAATGAACCGAAATAGAAAATGCCATTGGGCGAGATAAAATATATTCCAGCTTTCTCGTCAATGCCACAACTTCATCCCCGAGTGTGACACAACGAGCGCTGGACTGTATAACCAGATTGATGAATCATGACTTTGACCACAAACCGTGGAACAAAGCCAACGATTTCGACGCTCATATCGCGCCGAAGCGAAACAAATCTGTCAGTCTAAAAGATGAACGTTTCAACAGATTGACGTTGACATGTGCCATAACCTTATATCACATTGACGATGTGGGAACATTTCTCGGAAAATTTGAGCATGTGACGAACCAATTGGCCTGCATCGTACGATGCTTCCTGGATCTGGACTTCTTGAGAGTTGTGTACACGGCTGGAGCTCTCATTGGACTTCATTTATTAGAGCCGTTCCTTTCACTGACGATATCGACCACTACAAATTATTCAAAGCTAATTCCATCATTCCAACAGTTATACCAAGCCCTCGTTTCTACTGATCCGGCTAAACTGTTGGAAGTGGATACGCCGGCATTTGAGTTTGTGTCTGTTGAAAGATTCCAACAAACACGATATGACGATGATATTTGCAATGCTATCATAGCTACAGCTCTCCAAATGAGCACTGAAGTCACAAAGGTTTTGGGTATGATATTGCCAAAGCTTGCTGAAGGATTTCAGGAACAAAAGGGAGATATCTTTGGATTCGGAGAATTTGACGAATCAATTGAACATGCTCTCTCAAAAATGGACTGTGGAAAACTGGACAAGGCGCCAATTCACAACTTGGACTCTGAGCGCAGTGTAGGGTTCATCAACTATGAACTCGGCAGAAGAGGCGCCAAGCAACTCGCTTGCGCGTCGGCAGCGCAGGGTCAAAGCTAAATCTCTTGCGTTGATTCAAAAACAACCAACAGGGTCTTTCAAACACTATAGGAAAATTGGAACTGCAAAAATTCCGGAAATAATGAGAAAGTGGAGCGTACGACAAGAACAATTACAGAAGCAAGGATTACAGACTAAAGAGATTGCGAATGTCGCTGTAGACCGCAGGGGAAATAGAGACCTGGAAGAATTAAAAAGGCTAGGAGGGCCATTCACGGCTAGTGAGCAAGTAGATAATTATCTCGAAGAATAAAAAAAAGACGATTCGCAGAAGCTGAACCGTCTTTATCTTGAAGTCAGATATGCACGAGATACCGCTCTTTCTGTGCCAATGATTAGTGATATATTTCGTCTATGAAGGACTAAAGAAAATTGCCCCTCTCAACGTATGTCACTAATTTGAAGCTTTATCTCAACAATGTCAGCTGTAAAACTCAGGTCACAATCAGTGAGTTTAACCATGCAGTAGACACATTACTGAAATGAACAATATGCGTGTATGGTAATATACTATGATCTTTATACAAATGTAGAATGTGTGAAAATCATCTTGAAGTCGGTCTTTGTGCAATTAGCACTCTCCTTATTGTCTTTGGTGGTATCAGATGGGTTAAAAGTTCATGATTTAACTGTATTAGTTCTCACAAATACCTTGTCAACTGCATAATTCTGTTCAGTGTTGTCGCAAACCCCCAATTAAATATAGTATAATGGATGTTTGTAGTATTTCCATCCACATTTCACTTTCAAATGCCCAAAAATTTGTGATTTTGACCGCCACCTTGGATTTTCGCCATAATGATTTTTCAAAGTTCCATTACGAATGCATATTTGGGTTCTGCGATCCTAAAAACCCTATAAAAGACATACTACAAAGCACATCTGGCAATAAATATCGATTATATGGCAGAAAAACAGAAAATACGTATATGTATGCCTTCAGGGGGCGTGTACAGGGGGGTAAGAGGTTTCGGAAAAAACTTAAATATAAAGTTGTGCTGAGAAATGGTGTCTCCAAATTTTACGCTTGTCCCGAGCAAAATTTAGGATTAACAACCCCACCTACTTATAACTTTTCTGTCCTAAATAACCTAGAGCAGATTGTACGGCACCCTACTCGTATTCCCGATCGCCTTGGAGATAGGCACAACATTCTGGATTTATTTATTTCCTCTCATCCTTCTTCTTACTCTGTGAAACTTTTCTCTCCGTTGGGCTCCTCCGACCACAATCTTTTATTTGTTTCCTGTTCTATCGCTCCAATCCGGCCTTTGAATTCTCCCAAGAGGAGGTGCCTTTGGCACTCTGGCGCCGCTGATTGAGAGGCTCTTAGGCAGTACTTCTGTGATTTCCCATGGAATGATTACTTCTTCCGTGGCTGGGGCCCTTCCGAGTGTGTTGAGCGCATCACGTAGGTGATTCCCTCGGGCATGGAGGCGTACATTCCATATTCAATTCCTACTACTAATGCAAGAAATCCTTGTTTTAACTTTACCTGTTTTAATGCTATCCGCAACAGAGAGGAGTCTTTCAGAAGGTACCGTCGTTATCCAACTCCTGACTCTCACTCAGCTTATATTTCTGCCTGGAATCGTGCAAAATCTGTTCTTCGACTCGACAAAAATTCTTTCATTCGACAAAGGTGTAAAAACCAATCCAATTCTTCTCGCACTTTCTGACATCTAGCTAAGAACATCTCCAACAATTTTACTTCCTCTTCTTCCTCTCCACTTTTCCATTCAGAAGGCTCAGTTGCCGTCTCTTCTCCTGATAAAGCTGAAATCTTCGTTCAAACTTTCGCCTCCAACTCAACTCTGGACGATTCCAGTGCTGTTCCTCCACCTCCTCCTCTCTCTGACTTTATTATGTCTGAAATTAAAATCTCTTCCAAAGAGGTTATTTCTGCCCCATCTGGGCTCAACTCTAGGAAGGCCTATGGTCCTGATGGTGTTCTTCCTGTTGTTCTTAAGAACTGCGCTTCTGTGCTGACACCCCGCCAAAGCAAACTCTTTCGTCTTTGTCTTTTATCTGGTACTTTACCTTCCTGCTAGAAGTTCGCTTTCATTCAACCTGTCCCAAAGAAGGGTGACCACTCTCAACCCTCCAACTATTATCCAATTGATTTGATTTCTTGCCTTACTAAAGTTTCTGAATCTATCCTTAATAGGAAGATTCTTAAACACCTCTCTTCTCACAATCTTCTTTCAGATTGTCAATATGGGTTCCGCAAGGGACGCTCACTGGCGATCTTCCTGCATATCGCAGATTCTTGATCATTCTCCTTTCGGGATGTCGGTGAAACATTTGCTATTGCACTCGACATATGAAAAGCTTTTGACAGAGTCTGGCACAAATCTTTAATTTCGAAACTGCCCTTCTTCGGTTTCTATCCTTCTATCTGTGCCTTCATTTATAATTTCCTTTCTGGCCGATCTATAGCTGCAGTTGTAGCTGGCCGCTGTTCTTCTCCTAAAGCAGTGGTGTTCTTTAGGGTTCTGTCCTGTCTGTCCTGTCCTGTCCCATTTTTTCCCTTTATTTATCAATGATCTTTTAAGTCACATTTCCTGTCCTATTCATTTCTATGTGATGATTCCACTTTTTACTTCTCCGTCTGCTTCTCTGATTGGGGCAGAGAAAACCTTGTGGCTTTCGGTGCCTCAAAAAACTCAGTTCCTCCATCTGCCTACTCGTCACAATCTTCCACACGATCTTCCCCTTACCTTCAACAACACACAACTCAATTCTTCTTCTTCTCTTAATATTCTTGGCATTTCCTTTTCTCGTGATCTTTCCTGGAAAGATCACATATACTCTCTTTCCAAAACAGCTTCTAAGAGGTTAGGTGTGCTGTACTGCCTCCGCAGTTTCTTCACTCCTCCTCAGTTGCTGTCTCTGTAGAGGAGTCATCTCTGCCCCTGTATGGAGTATGCTTCTCATGTGTAGGGTGGTTCAACCCACACAGCCGTACTTGATTGGGTGGAATCAAAGGCTTTTTGTCTCATCAATTCCCCTCCTCTTACTGATTGTCTTCAGTCTCCAGTCTCTCTCTCTCTTCGCCGCAATGTTGCCTCACTCTTTCTTTACTATCGCTATCATACCGGACATTGCTCTTCTGAACTCTCTAACTGCATGCTTCCTCCTTTAAGGAGAGCACGCAGCACCAGACTTTCTACACTTTCTCATTCCTCTTTTGTCCAACTTTCTAACGCAACAGTTAATCGGTATTTTTAGTCTTTCATCTACTCAACCGGTGAACTATGGAACGAGTTTCTTCAATCTATCTTTTCCCCTGTCTATAACCTCCACTCATTCAAATGCAGTGTCTAGGCATCTCGAAAACCTTGGACCTTCATTTTGGCTCTCTTCTTCTTCTGTTGGGGTGAGGGGTGCTTTTGCGGGCGTTCGCCCTTGGCCCCTCCTTCCTGCATAAAAAAAGTAGTTTGTAGGCTCCCTTTCTTTGCGTAATAGCATTGCTAATTTCATTGTTAACCATTTAGGCGTCTTGGTTAACAAGGAGGAAATTATTTTAGTGGGTACAAAGTGTCTTGTAGTATTCTAAATTTATCTCAATATGAGCTGCAGGTGACAATGACATCTTCGCTTATTAGGACTTCAAGAGTGACTAAACTACTTCAACAACTTTCGAAATTTGCTCCTGAGGTCAAACCTAATGAAACTGTGATCACTCTTACTCAAAGTTTCACCAATAGCTAGGTTAGAGACTAGGTCATCTTGCTCGTGAATATGAGAGCTAGTTTACTATTAACCCTAGTAAGACCGTCAACATACTGACTTAATAGATTATCATGCAAATTCTAACAGTCTTCAACCCTCTTGAGTCTTGAGTCTCCAACAGTCTTGAGCTGTTTTATTTTCCCAGTTTATATTACCGCAGTTAAAATGACGAAAATTTACATTAATCTTATTATTCATTAATCTACTTAATTTGCAAGGCGACTGTAAACACCAATCGACCAGGGAAGTATTCCAGGGGATGGGGACGTTAGGCAGGAGACAGGGAGTGCTGGAACTCGCGTTTCTCCTGTTACTATCCTCTTTAGCTGATCTTTTTCCGTGTCTCATCTACTTTGTGACAGTCCAGCATGCTCTCAAACACACGCTTCTTCCTCTCTGAGAATCTCCTTCAATGCATCTTACTCTATAAATTCTTTTCAAAATTTAAAAAATGGCATAGTTTTTAACAGCTTCGGAGACATTGATTTCGGCTCTCTCCTTTTCATTCTTTGGGGTGGGGGTCACATTTACGGGCGTTTGCCTTTAGCCCCCTCCTTCCTGCATAAAAAAATGATTATACAAGTTTATCTCCTTATCAACGAGGTCGTGAGGGTGACCGATTTACTAGAAAAAGATGCACTATTTTATTGCTCAAATTTAATTCAAGTCTCATCATTTCATGAGCAAAAACAATATTACTATTTACAGGGTGCAGAAAATCACGAACATATAAAAGTACTCCGCTACCTTCCCTTCCATTTATATCTTTGTGAAACATTTTGTAACCTACCATTTCAAGTTCTCCGACAAAGTCTTGATTCAGAATGAATACACGATTCAATTATTCCTACGATGTCAAAGTTCTCAGTTTTGACTAGCGCTATAAATTGGAGTACAGTAGTTTGTTTTGTAATTGACCTGGAATTGAATAAAACAATTTTAAGAGATTTTAAGTTATTCTTTCTCCTATTAGACCTCAGTCGTTTCCCGAAGCAGATGACTCATTTAATGCTAAGGGGAGAAGCTTGGTCAGATAACGTGCTAGTGGGATTATGGCTGGTGGAGTAGGATTAACTGCTGGCGGAGTAGGACTACTACTGGTGAAGTAAGTTTAACAGTTGGTGGAACAGGATCGATTACTGGTTGTGCGGGAGGGAGGGCTAATTTAAAAAGACTATACAATTTAATATTCAGAAGATCGCCATATTTCTTCTTACCCTTTTGGTTAAAACGAATCCCATCCGAGCGAAAGTATTCCCTGCTATCGTAAAATGTAAGCCAAAAATCGACAAACTTTATTCCTTTACTCTCGCAAATGGGTTTTACTCTTTTGTTTATGCTAATAACTTTACTTGGGGGAATTCCTACAACCATTCCCATGTCAGTCTTTTTTTGCAATTTTATCGATTAGGCTTTTGAACTCATTTACAATGGCTTCAGTCTGCCCTCCTGTCCCTCTCTGAAAAACGTCATTGCTACCAACATGTACAATGATGAGGCAACTTTTATTCTTGACGTTAATGTTGTCTAATTCCTGATTAATTGTTTGACTTGTGGTATCTGGAAAAAATCTAAGTTTTCTCTTGGTCACGTGATTAGCTCCGAAAAAGCTCACTTGATTTCTGACAAGAGAACCCAATTAAAATGGATTCCTGCTCTTCGTCAACAAGTAAGCCAAACCTATTTTTTATGGTAATGGGTTCAGAATCCTTGCATTTTGTTTATGACTACCTTGAACTCTTCTTCCTTTGTTCTACTTTTCCGACTAATCACTGTGGTTTCTAAACGGGCCATGCTTTGTTCTAAATGTTCAACCTTAGAGTTTATATCCGATGTTGGGTTATCGCTATGGTCTTCTCCACCGGTTTGGATTTCCAGTGCCACAATCCGAGCTTCAAGTTTTTACGATTTCCTTTAGCTCTTTAACTTCTTTTTCATGGTTATCTCTAAGTTTACAGAACAAACATGCATTCAACGTTGTAATCATGGCCGTAACTATCTATGAGGTCACCGAGGTCCGGACCTCGGTAATTATTTCCTAAAAAAAAAAAAAGAGACTGAACCGTTCTCCGTGTATGAAACGCATATTACCGCTTTTCTTTTGAAAAGAGGGAGCGTCGAGCGTGTATTAAACATTAGAGGGCTTTTATTATAGACAAGGGTTTTTTGTTTAGTGTATAGCTTGGGTTGTGTTTGTAGATGTCATTTTGGTCTGAATTTTGCTCGTCCCGCCGCGCTCGAAAAAAATCTGGACCTCACTAATTTCTAAACCCTAGTTACGGCCCTGGTTGTAATGCCGTTGAAATTCCCTCCAGGAAAGTCAACACACCAATGCTGAACTTTACATTTAAAGCATTCGGCTTTCAGTTTGCCTGGCCCTGTCATATTTTGTCTATTTTTATTATAGTTAATAATAATTTAGTAAATAGAAAGGAACAATCGTCAAGAAAAAATAAGCCTTATGGAGCCACGTTATACTTTAATTACTTTAACGCTGTTTGGCTTAACACCTCGAAGGAATCAACACTTTTTCGAAGATATTTCCACGGGACCAGGTTGTTAAACTTTAAATATAACTTCGTTCAGTAAATAAAGTTTATTCAACTATAATTAAATACTGAAGCAAAGTACACTATTTTTTAAATTATATATAAAAGCACAGAACAATACTGTAAATATATCACTTTACTGCTGATTTAATTTTACTCAAAAACACGTTTTTACAATTACTGACACTGGACACTCGAAAAACGTGTGCCTGTGACTGAAACAATAGGTGAATACTGTAGAACAAGAGGTGAAGAAACAATAGGCGAAGAGAGAGAGAGAGAGAGAGAGAGCTATATTTCGTGATGGAAAAAGAGATAAAATAATTCGGTATGTTTGAAAATAAAGCACAAACCATAAATGTTATGGTATGCGGTTGAAGGTACAGTAAAAATATCATGCCTTCATTTTAGTTAATAAAAAAATACAAAGGTTTTAAAGTGTCAGATGTTTAAAAAATAACCTCATATATATATATATATATATATATATATATATTAGGGTGATTCAAATATGGGGGTAAAAAATTTTTTTTTATATTTTAATGTGTTCAACTCTTTAAATGGTTCATTTCAGCATAAAAATAACTATCCTAAAATATTTTAGCAAATTTTTAATTTTTAAGGGTTGCTACCAGCAATTAAAAATTGACAGAACGACTCAAATTGTCAAATTTTTCCACACCACCCAAGAGGTACAGTCCAAGGCGCATTGCTTTTTTTTAATGTGGAAAGCTCCCCCGTAGGTCCTATCATAACCACAAGCATGCATAATTAAACTAGCATGATATTTGAGACATTAGCTGTCCTTACTTCATCAATGTTTCTTTTTTTCTATCAGGGTAAACAGCCCTGTAGTTTTTCACTACTTGTAGCAAGAATTGTTTTTGATCTTCGTCATGTGTTAGTATTTTATTATATTCATTCATTAATTTTACTCCTCTTTCTGCTATATCATTCACGACTTTCCACTGTTTGATAGATTTCTTAGCGGAGTTAAACTCTTCATCATTATGCCATTCTTTAGCATCTTTGAGTAAAAATTTTGAACTAAATTCTGTTATTGTAAAGAATCTTTGAGTATTTGATGTGACAAAATCTTCTAATTTCTTCGTTAGAATAAGTGCAGGATCTAGAAAAGCCCGCTTTGCAGGAAGAGTTTCTTTTGTATTTTGCAAGGCCTTTACCATTTTGTTTTTTTTTTCAGTAGGCACTTCATCATCATAAAAGGCCAACGCTACCAGTTCTTCTGATAGGTACCAGAGGTGACCTAACAGTTTTTTAATAGCAACAAATGCAATTGTGTCATTTATTTGTTTGTAGACTACAAGATTCTGTAATAATTCCAGATCAAGATGAGGAGCGCAAG
The DNA here is from genome assembly GCA_023014485.1 of Bathynomus jamesi. NCBI lineage: Eukaryota > Metazoa > Arthropoda > Malacostraca > Isopoda > Cirolanidae > Bathynomus > Bathynomus jamesi. The sequence continues at coordinate 612,988 of JAJOZX010001167.1, read as the reverse complement.
ATGACACAGGAGCTGTAAACCATGCCTTTACATATAACCGAGTAGCAAATAGACAGATGTCTTTTAGTCCTTTTTTGTCTTTTACTGAAATTTTGAACTGAGATTTGAACAAAAAATTTTAATGAATATGTAATTTTGGCCATCCACCTAACCCGATGAAGTCCCGCTGGATGTTTAAATTTGATTCCACCTTTTGGTTCACCTCCCAAAAAATTAATTGTTAACTGCAATAGTTCTAGGTAATCGTCTCTTGGTTGGAATGTGTCTAGTTGATTTGCTGGAAATATAATTATGTCATCTTTGATGTCATGAATATTTTCATAGATATCTGGATCTGATAATACTGTTTCGTAGTCCTCCTTATTAATGCTTGACCATTTTTCTCTGAACTTCTTAAAAGGACTATATCTGGGCCAGAAGATGGTGATAAAGACTGAAACAACAGCTTCCAGCATAATTTCAAATATGTGGTGTCGACATGCCAGCCACAATAAATCGTTGTCGAATTTTTGTTCTAGAAGAATAGCTGCAGCATTTCTAGGACCAGTATTGGCTGCCGTTGTATCGAAACACATGCATTTTATTTGTTCGCAGATGCCCCATTCAAGCGATGTCTGATTGTTGGCATTAAAACTAGAGACGCATTTCTGTCACTCAATTTTGCAACATCAAGACTTCCTAATAATTTATCATCAAACAATTTTCTACGTTTGCCTACCTTACTTTTCCATGTTGAAGGTTGTGCAGCACAGAAACCAGATTCATCACTTTTACTCTCCTCTGATTCTGATTATGTACTGGTGAGTATGACAGCCTCTTCATTCTTCTTTCTTTTGATCGCTTCTTCTGCTTTCCTCTTTTCATAATGTTGCTTTTCTGCTGCTCTTTGCTCTTTTTTAGCAACAGCCTTATCAATGGTACCCACTTTTCCATGACGTCCTTTCTCACGTTGCATTTTCAAGAATTTCTTATCATCATCTATTTTTATAAGCTGCATAGCATTCTCATGAGCAATGTCAAATAAGTTTTCCAGTTTATCTTTCCATTTTTCTTCTTTATTATTTAAATTTTGTGATCTTTTCAATTTGTTTGCTTTGTTTTTCTTAAGCAGCTGCCATTCCTTCAGTATTCCTTGAATTTTATCTACTACATGTACTCTGTTTTGCTGGTATTCCTGTTTTTTTCCAAACTGCTAGCACATCATCTGCAGTAGAGTAGCATGATTCTCTAATGCCTCGCTTTTTAATATTTCTGTAGTGCATGAAGAGGGCCATCATTTCCTTCTCTGATGGTAATACGGATGTTTTAGTACTGCAGAGGGCTGCCCAATTAGCCATACTTCAGTTTCTTTTCTTGTAGAACTTCTCCCAACTGAGCAACTAGGTGATGGTGAGTTAGGCCTAGCTTCCATAATCGATTAATTGGTATCAAAATTACGAGTTCCAAACAACAATTAAAAGCAAGCTAATATATAAACCATTAATTAAAACTTCTGAAATATAAACAATTAAACATAAAATCATAAGTTGTAAAAACAAACAAATTGAAAAAAAGGGAAACTTTGACGCCTGGTAGCACATAGTAAATTTTATTTAAAATTCACCAAATTTGGCATACACTACTTTTTTGTCATAGGGAACAAAAATACAGGTTGAACAATTGAAAAAAAAAAACTGATTTTTTTGAATCACCCTATTATATATATATATATATATATATATATATATATGGAGTGAATTTCACAATGAAACATGTGAAATTATTGAATGTTGCACACCCACCCAGAAAAATAAAAACAATTCCAGGGACTTTCGTCAGGGTGTTTAAATACACGAAAGGCCTTGGAATTGCATTTTATTTACTATGTCACTGTGAAAAAAATCATATATATATATATATAAAATTTTAACCTCAGGAATTCGAAAAGATTTCCGAGCTTCTCTCTCTCTCTCTCTCTCTCTCTCTCTCTCTCTCTCTCTCTGTCATATAAACGTTCGATGGCACTCATTACTCGAAGTCTTCGTTTGTGTATCAACGAGTGATTAAACGAGAGCAATTCGTCTGGAATAAATCTGGTCGATGGCAGATGTCACTGATGGTTCATTGATCTGGAAGTCAAGTGGACTAATAACAAGATCTCACTTCTACACTGTACACAAACCTATCTCATTTCGATCACTTATATATATATATATATATATATATATATATATATGTGTGTGTGTGTGTGTGTATATATATATATATATATGTGTGTGTGTGTGTGGTGTGTGTGTGTGTGTGTGTTTATCAGGGATGAAATAACAGTGTAGGCATAGGTATAAGGAAAGAAATATCTTTCCTATTCTTTTCTATAATTGTGAAGCGTGTAAACTCATTCTTAATTTTTTGTAAAAAAAATAATTTGACAATAAATTCAGGTACACCTTTGAACATCTGCATTGTATCATTTGTATGGAAGTTGTGACTGACTAAGGTCAAGTTAAGTTGTCAACTTTGGCCACATGGTTTGGTACTGGTTTACAGTATATATCCGTTTCTAAAGTAGGGAGAGGGTAGTGTAGTGAGTAGTTTATTTAATATACGCTATGCTTTTGGACTATAATATGTCAACACACAATATTAAGCGTATTAATGCTCTTTGAGTAAGTTCGAAATAAACTCTCTTTTAGCGTATTTCACTTGGTAAAATATACCATTTTAACTTTATACAATTATATAGGAGACCAGTGACCAAAGATCATATTGCAGAGACTTTTGAATTTTTAAGCAATTTAGATGTTTCTAATATAATGAATAGTACATGCTGTATGTTGGAATTAATCAGCGAACTATAATTTCATAAAGATGCGCAAGACGGAGGGGCCAAGGGCGAGTGCCCGAAAAATGTCCCCCATAGAAGAAAAAGAAGAAAACCGAAATCAAGGTTCAGTGGTTTCGAGATGCCTGGACACTGCGTTTGAAAGATTGGAGGTCATAGACAGGGAGACAGTTGGATTAAGGGAAATTGTTCCAGTGTTCACCGATTGAGTAGATGAAATGTTGAGAATACTGATTAACCCTTGCATTAGAAAGTTGGATAGAAAAGGGATGAGAATGTGTCGAAAGTTTGGTACTGCAAATTCTCCTTAATGGATGAGGTATGCCGTTAGAGAGTTCAGAAGAGCAGTGTCCGTTATAATAGCGATAGTAAAGAGGGAGTGAAGCAACATTGCGGCGAAGAGAGAAGGACTGAAGACAGTCAGTAAGAGGCGGGAAGGCTGGTGGAGACGTCGTTTAATGAAAGTATAAATTGTCAAAAGGTTTAACAAAAGTTTTAGATTCAGCATAGGAAGCAAATAAAGTACAGTAGTTGAGAAAGAAGACTTGCTGGGAGGTAAGATAAACATCGTTCGTTCATAATCAACCTTTTACTTTCATTAACTTTCCTTTACTAACTCAGAATTTAGCGAGAGATGTAACAGTTTTATGTAATTGATATGGCAAATGTCAGGAGCAATATCAATTATATTTTATTTAAAGGGGATGTAATAAATGTTCGAAGTGGGCACCGTTAATTTGTAAACACATTTTAATACGTTTTATACAACTGTGTTGAACGTTTTCAGGTTTTTCAAATATCAAAAAAGAAAACCATTCTTCATTATCTCTGGCTCCTGGCCTTTGCCATTCTCTCTCTCTCTCTCTCTCTCTCTCTCTCTCTCTCTCTCTCTCTCTCTCTCTCTCTCTCTCTCTCTCTCTTTTTAGGAGGAGATTGTAGTCACTAATCGGCGAAGGAAGTACACCGGGTGAAGGGGGAAGTTAGGGCAGGAGACAGGGTGCTGAAACTCCCATTTCTCTCGTCACTGTCCTCTTTAGCTGATGTTTTTCCATGTCTCATGTACCCTGTGGGCAGTCTAGCATACTCCCAAACACACACTTCTTTCTCTATTCCTCACTACACATACATCCATCTTACACACGACACAATGTTTTCAAAATTTAAAAAAAGTTTTAAAAAAAGTTGTTTTTTTGAATTGTTTTTAAGGACTTTGACTTTGGTTCTTTCTTTCTTCTTCTATAGGTGGGGCATTTTTGCGGGCGCTCGCCTTTGCCTCCTTTCTCCTTAAAAAAAATATGTATACACATATATATTCCAAACAAAGGTGCCATTTATTTCAATTATGCAAGAAATAAATATTAATTTGGGAGACTTGGTAGCCTAAATGGTTCTCAAAATACTGTGAAAAGAATTTTTACCGACCATTCACTACACTGTTATGTTTTAAATAAATAGTGTGTTTGGAGTTCGCATTCAGGAGAAAGAAAGTTTATCATTTATTTAGAGCAAAAGATTAATTTGCTCCTGGCAAAGTAGCTTCCCGCGTCTTCCTCCTTCCGCCCCCTTTCCTATCCCGGTTTAGAGGGCCCATGAATATCCCGCTTTTGTTTATGGCTTCACCGCCAGCAGAAGATTTATTTATTTATTAACAGTGGAAATTGCATCTGCAGCAGGAAAGAGAGATAGAGAATGGCAGAGTGAGTTAAGTGCAAAATTTCTCTTAATGGCAAAATATCAGGAGAGAGAGAGAGAGAGAGAGAGAGAGAGAGAGAGAATTCCCTCTCCCTCATATTTTCCCCTCAACTGAATAACTGCTTGCATTCATGATGCGCGTTTGGAGGTGGGGTGGAGGGGGTGACGTTAATATATTTATTTTGCTTCTCAAATGCTTTTGTTCACTAATAAAAGTTATCACCTTAATTGGATTAAATGTGCCATTTAGTTTCGAATGTTATCATTTAATTTGTTTTAATCTGTTTTAATACGTTATTGTTTTGCTTAATTTTAAATAATTTTTTGTGCGTAACACGATAAAAAGTGTGTATAAACGCAAACTGTTTTAAAGCATATTTCCCTAATTGTTTTAATCTATATTGTCTTCATTTTAGAGTAGAGGAAAACTTCAGCAATTTGTATTTTAATTTTAACAAATTGCAATATTTTCTAGTTAAAGAATTTTACTTTCGACTTTTAAAACTTGGCAATAGAGTAATATATATATATATATAGTAGTATGGGCGCAAAATGTATAAGTGTAAAGGCAAATGTTACATAATGTTGCAAGAGTGCCACCCCCTAGATGGCACCCCCACCCCCCTTGGTGCCAACCCCACCCCCTTTGTGGCACCCCACCCCCCTTTGTTGCAAGACAACCCCAAAATGGGAGAAGGAGAATGTTGCAACTTGGAGGCGGAGTTATCCCCCAAGCTGAACCCCCCAAAGGGGTATGCAACTTGGAGGCGGAGTTATCCCCCAAACTGCAATGAACCTAACCTAAGAGAGAAGGAGAGAGAGAGAGGAGGGAAGTTCGCCCGACAGCTGTCAGACGCATATGAGGTCTTCAGCCGTGCCGCCGATCTCTTATAGGGCCCCTAATCAGCCAGTGCCTCCGGGCATCATCAGCCAGGTGGCTTAATCAACCAGTTGGCTTAGAAGGCTAAGTTGCCAGTTTGCATTTATTTATTTAATTAAGTATATATTATACCGCCAGTTGGCTTAGAAGGCTGAGTTGCCAGTTTGAATTTATTTATTTAATTAAGTATATAATATACCGCCAGTTGGCTTAGAAGGCTGAGCTGCCAGTTTGCATTTATTTATTTAATTAAGTATATATTATACCGCCAGTTGGCTTAGAAGGCTGAGTTGCCAGTTTGCGTTTATTTATTTAATTAAAGCATATATTATACCGCCAGTTGGCTTAGAAGGCTGAGTTGACAGTTTGCGTTTATTTATTTAATTAAGCATATATTAATCAGCCAGGTGGCTTAGAAGGCATAAATCGCATGTATATAACCTTCGAGCGAGTCAAAAGCGTACATACACTCACCGACTGTACGACCCTATTATCACACACACACACACACACACACACACACACACACAAAAAGCATCACCAACAATCGTATAGACTTTTAGGAGCCCCAACAGGAGATAATGAAATGAGGGCTACGACTTTTAAAAGAAGCTCACCCATCAACAGGAGATGGGGGCTACGACTTTTTAGGAGCTCACCCCATTAACACCGCGTATCCGATATGAGGGCTACAAACAAGCGTCCAAACGATTGGTGGTGAAACCAACCATCAACATACTCCTAGTAGATCGTCAATAAATACGGCAATAGACAGAACTATTAAACAAATAGGATTATTGCAACGTTCGTTCATGTTATCTCCCTTTCTCAGTTGCCATACGACTTGCCAGTTTGCACTTATTTATTTAGCATATATTCCGCCTTAGAAATCCGCTTTACAAACCAATCAAATGATATAATTAAATACTGTGTACAAACAAAAAGGAAAAAATAAAACGCAAATACATCATTCTGTTTATTTAGACGAATTAATAGAAATAAGTGTATAATCCGGCATATATATATATGATCAAATAGTAGCATCATGAACGGGAAATATATAATAAAAAATATACAAAACGGAGCATTATCAATATATTAGCACAGGAAAAATATATACAGATATATTAAATATATTGAAAATATACGAAACGTATAATCAAATGCATATTAGTACAGGAAATATATATACACACAATTTAAATATATTTCCTTTATGTTCTACGGTGCAAAACGCTAAACTCACACATAATAGAGTCTACATCCACATCGACATTACTTTGTACGACATGGTAAAACCGTCCAAGCATCACTTCACCGTTTAACTGATACGGAGTTCTATACTCGACGTAAATGGCTTTCATATCATTCAATACTATTTTTGTGCCCACTTTACACCCTGCGGGCAAGTTTTCTTTAACCCTTTAAGCCCTGAATTTTTTGTAGGGTTAAGTTATGAATGCTTGTATTTGAAACGTTAGCAATTTATACCTTCAGTCCTTAAAGGGTTAAACAAACACATTCAAAAGCACGCACAAAGAAGTCATCGTTAACCACAACGTCAAATACAAGTTTATGAACACGCCTTTCCAATCGAGGGCTTTTTCTTATCGTCCCAAGATTTTCAATCGTGAATTCTTTTTCACTCTGCAGAGCGGCAGTTGAAATAATCTTCCAAGTCGTAACGAAAGCTATTCATTATATAGAGGTACAGCTCTTCAGGGTGAACAGTGTAGGCGAGCTCAGCCCTGTACCGCTCAAGTGGTTTGCACCAAAGTTCCGGATATTTCGAAGAATCTAGACCTTTTAAATAAGCATCCAGCTCTACACCATTCTCGCCTTGCTCATTCCTACATTCCATAAATCCGTCGAGCAGAGCGGTGTATGCGTATTCAAGAACCGTGTCAAAATAAATAATATCCGTAACACAGGCATCTAATATAGGCCTCAGTTGCGGAATCCGACGATTTCAAACATTCCGTCGAGGAGGAAACGGTTTCGTGTAGGAACAAGAACGTTATTATCAGAAGCATTCTTCCACATCAGCCGTATATCAATGCATGGCTGTTCGTTATTTATACACAACGTGCAAACAACGGCATATGAGGGGGCGTCACTAATCTGCTCTCTTCTTGTATCTACTCCTGCAGGTATTTTATAACGGTCCTTCCCCCTCTACTCAACTATCACGAGGACTCTATTCATCTCCTCAACACTTAAATAAATAACATTACGTTTGCTTGCTTGCCTGCAAACCGTTTCAAGTGCATAGTTAATGGTACCGGTTTCACGCCTGAACACACGCAATGACTTCGTCACGGAGACGTCGTACGAGGCGTTGAGAATGTTTCTCAAAGGGAGTTCCATCGTATTCGCACGTCCACTCGGTTCAAGCTCTGAGATAAATATGAGACACAGGTGGCCGGATCGGCTCGACGGGGCGGGATGAGTCACGCTGATGAAACGTGTATGGGTTTGTTCGAACTTGTATGTTGCGTGAGGTACACGGGTGGGCGGCACGTGAACGCGTCACACTGTTAAAGCGTGTACAGGCTTGTTCGAGCACTCTTGGACAAACAGAATTTCCCGAAACGAATTTAATGTTTTATCACACGTTCATTTCCACAAACTAAACATCTTCACAAACCGGCGCGCTATTAGAGAGAAACATATGCTCATATTTGGCCTTTTTGTTTAACAAGCGATACTCGACTCTAATGTCTGTTAAAAACTCACACAGTCCATTAGCCACAACCTCACTACAAACCTCATCATGATATATATTAATATAGTGGTAAAAGTACTTAAGATTGTCCATGATGATAAGATTTACATTTTCAACCGTAGGGTACGAGTAGTCGGTATGGTGTAACATGATATAATACCGCTTGTCACACCACTCATCCACAAGACTCACTACCCATAATCGCTGCTTATCTTCTGAACGTGTTGCTTCTTCTACTTCGCGGTACATGTGTGCCTTTATAAAGCTTAGCTCTATAACATACTTCAATACATCGTCTGTGCTACGAAAGCCTACAACCCCCTCGCCAGAATATCTGTAGAGTATTTGAACATCTCGGTCCTTCCCACGGTTCAATGTAGTCTTAAAAGAGGCAAAGGAGGGGGGAATAGGGAGTCTTTCAGTATCCAACACATCTATACACTTTGCAGAATACCACTTCATAAATGTTGAACACGCGATATTAAAGGTAGCCATTACTATTTTTCTTCTACGCGAGAGAATACACGCCTGAGTTCAAGGGTATACAGAGGTCAACTGAGCACGCAGGGATAGAGGCATGCTCAGGTAGCGGCATGACTCACATTGCCGGTCTTACAGTGGGCGGGGATTAGCTTTTTACTGTACACTCACACGCACGCACGCAAAGGAGTAAGTGAAGCGCTAGTTGAAACACGATTTATTTAATAAACGAAATACGTGCAATAAATAAGTTAACAATAGACATATCAAATATTATGGTAGCCAAAGGGCATGGTATCATAGCACACCCAGCTAATCTTACTTTTGAAAAGGATATCTACTTATGGTTACAATTTCTTGTTACTCTAACGTAAATTAGCCCCATCATGTTTTTGTCTGTTTCTATCGTGATTATTTTGGCATATATATATATATATATATGGTGGAGATTTAATAATATTTTTCTCGATAATTCAGCACCGCTGTAGGACACAAAACGAATTATCTGCGCTTAATTTCGCGACATTTCTCTTGTAGCGCTTTATTTGACCTTATAGGACAGATGCGGAACTCGGTAGTGTTATAGCTACTTTGATGAAAGGGGAATAAATGATATGGATTCTTCTCCGCACAGCTAACCCCGTGATTATCGAGGAGCCAATGTAAGTATTTTTGAGGTTAAGAACAAATCACATTGTATTTTCATTTATTAAATGGTAGAAAACATGTACAAAGCGGAGTCAATATCCGATACATAAGTGTTAATGGTTACAGCTACAAATGTATATACAACTTTACACATTATGGATATATGCCTTTACACATTACAGGGGGTACTAACGTATGGGAACCTTTTTTTTATCTGTTTGCATACACTTTTATCGCTCAGCTCTGTGTCGCACAAGTCGAATAATTTTTAAAAATTCATAAATCACTTCCCACGTGACATGTGCATGAGAAATAAAATGCAATACAATCCACATGTTTCAGTATAATATCCTTGGAAAAGATATGGGGACCAAATAATCTCAGGCACGCCTAGTTGGGCTATAAACTTCAGAATTACCGAATCATTCCATGGCGGAAATCCGAGTGAATCAAAATAGTACATTCTTTCCCTATTTTTAAAATAGATTGCAAACTAATGAATCCCCTCACCCCCACAATGTCAGTGTTAACGATAATCCCGTACCAATTTCTCGTACTTGGCAGATTTAATAATTCATTCTTCGCGAACACACCGATAAATTTTGAGCGCGCGAAACGGTCACTTTTCGTTCCTGAAACGATCAACTTCTATTAGTGCCTGTGCCTCGAGATACACGAGTACACTTATAGGTGCATCTATAGGCTTGGCAAATTCCAACCTAACTGAGATATTCCCACTCTGCTGTGTGCTTAAATGCTTATCTGTGCCAGCCGACAAGTCCGGCGTAATATCAAATGAATAAATGTTAAATTCTTCGGCAAATTGTTTCCGCGTTACACCAAAGCTTAAATGCGTATCTGTGCCAGCCGACAAGTCCGGCGTAATATCAAATGAATAAGTGTTAAATTCTTCGGCAAATTCTTTCTGCGTTACACCAAAACCAAGCTCGTCACAGACAGGCGCCTGTATTATGGGCCAGACTACTATATGTTCTCGCGCAGAGCGGGAACACAGCATCTGATGAGTCGTCCGTATTCAGTGCCCCTCCCAGAGCGACCCCATTTACGTGTCGAGTAATATTTTTAAGGCCGAAATTCTCGAATTTAAAGGCACTCTTTTTATATTTTCCATTCGCCGAGGTGTGGTCCTGCATGCCAATTAATATCCTTTTAGGTAGGACGCCTAGGGCCACGTTTTCTAGCTGCTTCGACGCCAGCCCTGCGGGGACCGTGTACAGTTTGATCTGTACCCTGTTAATTGGGTATTTTACTGTGGCGTGTATTAAGTCTTTCTCATTTTCTATTTGTTTCGGGGAGCTTAATTTCACACGGCGTATACGCAAATACGTTTTCATGATGTGTATCACAACGGGTTTCGCGTCTTCTTCTTGATTAGACCCCAGATTTATGCAGATCTCAGGAATCGTGCGGGTAAGCTTCAACTTCATATGCACCCCCGTTCACAAGCAACTTCTCCTGGAATGTGAAGTCTGAATGCGGGCGTCCAAAACATTCATATATATTTTTTTAGAATTTTTAAATTTAGCCTTTATTCCATTTTCATCTTTAGTGTGGTAATACCACTCGGCTGTCAAAAAGGTTTCCTTCGCTTCTTTTGAAAAGTTGAGGACATTTTCCAGATAAGCTCGTAGGTGGTAGTACCCCGTACTTGCCGAGATGTTAACCTGGTTTAAATACACTTCACACTGGCTGAATATGGAGTGTAGAAAGTTGGTTTCAAGGTAGTCAGAGTAGCTATCATCGCAGTCCGTTCCATCAGAATGAGCTATACGCAATTTAGCATACATGCGCATGCAGCTCGGGTCAAAAGAGTAAGGACCTGAGCTGGGTATCACGAATTCTATAGGGGCATTGGGTGAACTAATTGTGTTTAATGGGTTAATTGTAATAAAGTCACTATGCTCAATAGAGACCTGAGTTGGGGGCATAACAAAGAGGGGCAGTTCCGATTTACAACATTGTGAACTACACGGATGGATGAAACGTGCCATGACGAGTCAGAAATAGTACCACCTGCCACGACAAGTATTAGTCAACCTATGATTCGTGAGAGTAGTGTCCTCAGCTTATATCAGTTAAAAAAATGATCAGCCATAGGTTTCATGCGCTCAGAGCACTTCTTTTTCGGTTTCCTTTTACGTTTAATGCCGCATGATGGTAATCCCAACTTCCTGGCAGATCTCTTCTCTCCGCCACGCGCTGGTAACCCCTTCTTCCTGGCACATCTCTTCTTTCCGCCGCCACGCATTTTTCTCTTTGCATCTTTGATGATTTCATCCCTTGTACGTTTTAAATGTTTTTTAGAGCTTCTTTAGGCTTAGTGCCTCCCATTATGTCTTCTGCCGCGTTAAAACCTGTTTGTAACGCCTTCCGTCCTAGGCACCTGGCCCCCCTCTTCAACAGTGGGACAGCGGTGCGCAGTATGGATGAAAAAATGGATCCAAGACCACTACCACGCTGGTACCTCACTCCTCGGTAGACTGGTCTTCGAGTCATTATAAACGACGAAAGTGTAGTTTCACTGTTAAGCTCCCATCACCGAATGGGAAATTTTTTCCCTCAATCGTCCTTATATATATATATCGAGATGTTGGTTAATAGATTAGTCTCAACATTCACATAATGGGGCTTGTCATATGTAATGCTCAAACTTTTCCCTCTATGGTTGGGGATGTATTCAATGCGCAGCAGACGTGCCTGGTTTCCCCAACAAATTGATGCTCTACTATATTGCTGTAAATATAGCACAAGTCTGGGGGCGGAGAGCTTTCACCCAACTCCATCTTCAATTGCTACATTAAGTCATGCTGTGCCTCGTGAAAGGTATCTCTTTTGAAGGCTGCACTATATCGGTCTTCAGCCACAATGTGAACAGCTTTTTATCTTTAATATTTCTACCAAGCGTTGACTTTAACTTTAATGTGCATGCAGGCGTGTCTATGTTTACGACTTCAAAATGTAAATCGTTTGTCAAGTACAACTTTTCAAGACTCTTGTTTAAACCCGTCACAATGTCCATGGCTGTATCATAATGCCCGATTCCTAGCGAAACATTTATGCTATAGTACCGTTCCTCACCGCATAGGGTTGAACGAATAGTATTGTCTAAGGTTATGCCTATTTTTTCTCATTCATGGGTTCTTCTATGGATCAGAAATATGATTTGTTCATTTTCAAGAGTTAAAAATTTGGTGGATAACTGAAGTTCACATAACCGCACCTCATACGAATCACGCTCCAATTTTCTCTTTCCTGAACCTTTGCTTCCTATAATTTTTTCAATTTTAAACACTTTTTACTAAATTAAATGCCACTTTCTGCAGCTCCTCGCGGTAAAAGCCTCCTGCGATTTCTTCCCCATTCAAATCTTCAATGTAATACATCATTATCTCACCCTTAGGTCACATAGCCCTAACTTTAAAAATCTCGCGCGTCTATCCTTGCTCAAATCCCTTCGCGAATTTTTTTCCCGAACGCGACAACCTTACATAATCATTGATTTTGAAACGCGCAGAGTGTGGTGGCGCTCCATCTCTTCTCACCTCTGGACGCGTACCTCTTTCTAAAACTTCGTTAGGCGTTGTGCCGATCATACGATGGTGTGAGCGGTTGTAGGATGAGGCCAATGAGCCGAGAACGTTTATATATCTGTATGTGTTTTTATGTGTAAAATAGCGGAGCATGCACTCCTTTATGGTACGTTGAACTCTTTCAGCTAAAGAAGCCTTATGTATAGAATTGGTAGTGTAATAGCTGATATTAAACTCTGCCAGCATGTTCTGAAAAGCGCGTCCTATAAATTCTTTCCCAATATTCGTACAAAAATAGCCAGGAATCCTGTTTTCTTTCAACATCAATGTTTTGGTCGCTTTAGCAACTGTTTCAGGCGATTTATTTTTCAGGGGTATTAACCACATGTATCTAGAGAATACGTCTATTATGAATAGGATGTAGCGGTAACCGTCATTATAAAATGAATATCTTTGCATGTCTGTTAAATCAGCCTGTCAAATAGAGTCTCTTGGTCGTTTTAAACCTTTTTCTCACCGGTTTATGAAGTGTATAAGCATCCTGACCCCGCAAAAATCTCTCACCATCTTTTTTCCTTACTCCGTAAATACCTCTGTACAATCTATTAATGCCACCGTAGGAGGCGGGGTTAGAAATGTCATAGTAGCGTTTACTTAATATGTTAGCTATTTGCGTATTTCAGAAGTACGTGGGTAGGGTTGACCATTTGTTCCCTTCTTTCTCCTCTTCAGAGACACTGCTACTGCTGGGGACGATGGCGTACTCAGTTGTGACACGGGCGATGCATGTTCCAAGTCTTTTAACCTATTCAGATTACCTATCAATGTTTTGGGGACATTTATTTGTTGTAGTCTTGCTTTAATATGTTTCCAGCCTGTTGGCGAGGGTCTGTCCTACTTTCTCACCAGATCATGAACAATGTCAACGATATTGAATCCTTGTACCCTTGTTCCTTCAACAATGACCTCGCCTGTATCGGTCCACTGTATGATGGGATCTTCACTCAATAGATTATAAAGATTTAACCATTTATTCCTCAATGTATGTGGGAGGCTGTTTTTTAGCACATGTTCGATGTGTTGTGTGCCGTTGTTCTTTGGTTGGCCAGGTCCTTTGTCGCTATGCTGAGTACTACTCGAGCTGTGCCTCACGGGGAGCTCTGTGGGATTCTTATAATCCTCGTACTCATAAAGAAATTTCTGCAAAGCCTCTTGGTACAAGAGCCTTTTCTCAAGATTCTTTTTCACTGTTTAATAGGGCTAGCAACTCGTTTCCCATTCTTTTAAGCCTACTTTTACGGGGCTCTAGAGCCGTGTCTGGAGTCTTTGAACTTTGCAATGGAGCATACACCTCGTGCGGAATCACAACCACCTTCTTCATTATATTAAGCTAGTCAGTAAAGGCCCCAAAACTGAACATAAGATAGGCAGGAATGATCCTCCTCTTTGTACAATAATGCGCTTTTTCTTACCCGCAGTATGATTTTTATGAGCGAGCGCTCGTTTTATGTTCTTGTAACGACGTAAGCGAGTCTTCTGAGAGGGTTTCATTGGCACATTACATTTTATAACATTAAGACAGATTTTACAGATGCATTTTAAAAAGTCAGAGTCGATATTTTTAACAAACATCTGTTGCAGCGTCCGGGGCAATCGTTGATAGATTTTTATTAATTCAAGGTATTTCTTTAGCCTATTTGTCATTCTGGAATATACACCGTTTCAGGTTCGTTTGGGAATATATTCGTTCTTAGAAGAACCCTAAACGTGTTTCGCGGGTGAAGGTCACCAAGCAAATATCCATAACGATGGCTTGTGGCCTCTTTATAAACCTCCAAAAACTCCTTACGCTGATTCGGGAACATTTGACTGGCTAATACCTCAATTTGTGATACATCTCTACGTTGTGCGAATAATACTAGATATTGTGTATTTAGCGACACATCGCGCATGTATCTATTTTTGAAAAATAGATTCTGATTGATGAAGAACAAGCTTATGTTAAGATGGTGGGAGAATACTGTAAATGTCTCGGCAAACGTTTTATCCATCTCCAACATGAGGTCGTCACTTACATTGACTATTTTCATTTCCCTTTAACGATTTAACGTCATATAAACACTTGTGGAACAAAATATCCTCTTGTTACGCGTTGAACACTGATTGATATGTCGAATAGCACCATATAACTTTATGCACAAATTTTGAGAACATCTCCCCCTTTTCTTTAATGATTTTAAGCATAAACACCGTTTTACCACAGCCTATAGGGCCAGATTTAATACATGTGGAGGGGCTCGTGAACCTGAATTTTTCTACAGAATCCATTTCTAACACGTCACACCCCTAAGCGGGTCATTTACAAAATATTACAAATATTGAGTGCTTTCCTTATATTTTCAGATCCCATGTAAAGCTTTAGGACCGTCCGTCATACTTAGATGCTGCAAAGGAGCTTAAACAGCAAATATATATATTATTATATATATATATATATATAATATATATATATATATATATATATATATATATATATATATATATGTATGGGTATAAAAGTAGAGAAATTGCGCGGAAATTCTTTTTTTTTCTCGGAACTGAAAAGTCTCAAAACTTAATCTAACCTAGCTTAAAATGGCAGCCTACAACGTTTATGGTAGAAGTGATTAGTTTATATTTACTCGTATGACGTTATATTTAACTGAGTTAAGTTAGACATAACTGGGGTAAGTTGGACTATGCTAAGAATGAGTTTAAATTAGGTTTCGGCGGTTTTCATTTCGAGCGTTTGCCGTCGACGGTTTCTTTTCGGTAATTTTCCGTTTCGGGAAAATCCCTAATTCTTGCAAAAATGTTAATTCATTTCAACGAGTTAATATTTGCATTTTACTCCAAATATATAACTTAGTAGATCTTATATATTATATATATATATATATATATATATATATATATATATATATATAGATAGATATATATATATATATATATATATATATATATATATTAGAGATACTTCGAGGATTTTCCTTTCAAGATGGTGCCTGTCAAATTTCGCCTCAGCGAGCATTTTCGCGGGCAAATATTTTTTCATCTCTTTTCGTTGGAGGCTAGCGTATCCACCCACGTTGCTTTCGGCCATAATTGTTGCTGTCGACATTATAGCATTAATAAATATTCGATTATTTAAATAGCAAGATGCATTATGTTATCCCATTTTATATATATATATGGGCACAAAAGTAGAGAAATTGCGAGGAAATTCATTTTTTTCTCGGAACTGAAAAATATCAAAACTTAATCTTCCGTTTCGGGAAAATGCCCGAAATCCCGCAGAAATACTCATTCATTTCAACGAGTTAATTTTTGTATTTTACCCCCGAAATATATAACTTGGTAACTTCCACGTTTTTAACAATTCGCAGAAATAGCCTCATTGAGAATGTGTTTACCTCGTTAAAACACCTGTTTGGGTAGAAATACCCTTTCAGTCAACTGTCGGCCATGGAGCTAAGAAGTCGTGCAGCTAAGAAGGAGTTTTGTGTGTAGTTGTAAATTTAAAATAGTGCTATGTTACTGACCCTTGCATTACCCATTTTATCTAAAAGTGCTTTCGTTATAAATGTAGTTACTAAAGTAATAAAACGGACGCAATATTATTCCGCCCGTTTCAAATTATAACGGATTCCACTCAGCTACGTCTTTATAAAGTACAGCGATGCGTTAAGAGAAATGTAAAAGATTATTTTTTGACGGGTGTAAATATTGGAATTACAGGCATAGCTTTGTAGTTTTAGTTCGCTTTATAATTTTAAGTTGATTTAAACTCGAAAAATATCCGTTAGAGACACCTCGATGATTTTCCTTTCAAGATGGCGCCCGTCAAATTTTGCCTCAGCGAGCATTTTCGCGGGCAAATATTTTTCATCTCTTTTCGTTGGAGGCTAGATTTTCAAACCGCTTTTGATTCAAAATTAGAGTCGGATTTCGAGTAATTTCCTTTTTGCGTTGATGCTGGAATAAATAAACATTCAAATAGATTCTGGATGCGTCGAAATAAGTACTTCATATAATTGTAACAAGGACTCTGAAGTGAAATGGATGAATTACCTGAAGCACGGGACTCTTAAGTGTTTTAATTGCATTTGAATTATGCAATGAGCGAAATTATTAATAAAGTGAAATTTTTTTGAAGTTTATTAAACAAATGTTTTTGGATTAAACTAGTTGATTTTCAGTCCTGGTGCATGATTCTTCAGGAGCTTGATGAACCTCATGGTTTCCTCCCAAGATAGCGTAACTTTACCTGTATGAAATCGTTATGACTGTCCTACGTTCTCAGTCTTTCTTTACGGAAACTGGAGCTAGTTTAGCTCTCTCCGCCTCGTTAATGTAAGTATCATTGAGTTTATCGTCATTATTATTATTACTATTATTATTATTATGCTGAGATAAAAAATATTGTGAATATAATTCGTTTAAATCAATTTGAACCTTAGTTTCATCCCCGTTTTTCTCTTCATTTCATGCGTGGCCTTCATTCCTTAATTTCCATCATTCTCAGTTTTATGAAATTTAATTTTTAGATTTCACTGTTGAATTTGTCACAAATTAACGTGTTTTCAATTCTCGTCCGAGAAGGAGCACTGAAACATTTATATTCATTCCGACGAGGATTTCATATGTATATATATATATATATATGTGTGTGTGTGTGTGTGTACTAATTAGTAAGCTCTGTAGTAATGATAAATGTTATTTTCACAAGTTGTTTACAGGGTGTCCCGTAAGTCTGGACCCATAGGGAAAATAATAAAATTACAAAATAGTCCAAAAATTTATTACATAATCTGTTCAAAGTGTCCGCCGTTGTGTCGCACACATAGTTGAAGACGCAATCTCCACTGCGACAGCACTTTCTGAATCACAGTCGCAGAAATTTCTTGACACGCCTCCACAATGCGTGCTTTAAGGTGGAAAATGTTCTGAAGTTTGACCTCGTACACTTTGGCTTTCAAGTGGCCCCACAAATAAAAATCATAATAAAAAATAATAAAAAAATAATAATAATAAAATAATAATAATAACATAATAAAAAAATATATTATAAATCCCTATTGGTCCAGACTTACGGGACACCCTGTACATCGATCTCAATGGAGAATGAAAGGTAATTTAAATCTATCGAATAAAGAGCTTAAGCTTGCCTTAAGAGTTATTTATTTGTAAGTGAATATAATTAATAGCGGCCAAGTTGTGAGAACCCTAAGTTTAAGGAAGCTCTGTTTGGAAAATAATCAATACTGTTTCATCAATATTTATGGGACTATTTGCGCATATGGTTAATACATCGCAGTATGGGTAATTTAGAAATATCTAAAGCTTGAAAATGTCGCAAATTAAACGTACTTAAATTTCTCGTCCGAGACGAAGCAGTGAAACATTTTTATTCATACCGACGGGATTTCCTGTGATAATCTGTGTTAATGAATTTTCTCTCATTTTTATGAGGCAATTAGTGGCATAGGATAGTAAAACTGGAAATCTGGGAAGATCGTACCGGATTATGTTAACGAGGAAATATATATATATATATATATATATATAATATATATATATATATATATAATATTATATATATATATATATATATATATATATATATATATATTTTTTTTTTTTTCCATAAATGTTTAAGTCCTATCGCGGTCAGTTTTTTTCCAAATCCGCTTTCTTTCGAATTTATCTGCACCGGGTTTCGATAATGTGAGCCAAGATTAGAGGCTTATTTCGAGCCTTTTCGCGAAGTTTTTATACGGAGTTAATAAAAATGTATATTTATGTATATTTATAGATATATATATAGCGCCAAAATTTTATATTTTTTATAGGTGTGCTGCTGGCATGTGATGGCCTGGGGATTATGATTTAAAATGCGTATCATAAAAGTGGAAGATATTTAATTACCCATAAGGGACAGGCAAAGGCTCGTGATTGACTGTGCATTATAATTTAAAAAACAAAGACGTGTAATGTAGTGGGGTGTAAAATACGACATCTGGTGAGCTGTAAAGTTTTACTGCATGGGGACAGATGTCGCCGTTCATGACGAGACGTGAGGCGTTTTGGTGTTTTGATCTTGTATTCTAGAGAGCTGAAGTGAAAATCTGGAACAACATATGTTTTAGATTTTATTTTTAAACGAAAATAAATATACCTGCGTCTATATATATACACATACAGGGGTTGGACAAAATAATATGAACACCTTGATAAATGGCGGTTTTTATTCTTAATATGGAGTTGGTCCTCCTTTAGCGGCAATAACAGCTGCAATGCGTCGGGGAATTGATTCATACAGCTTTTGGACAGTGGCTAGAGGAATCCTGAGCCATTCTTCGAGCAAACCCTGCTCCAGTTCCTCCAAAGACGCCGGCGGTGGGAATCGGCTTCTGACCTGCTGCTCCAACTGACACCACAGATGCTCGATAATGTTAAGATCCGGGGATTGTGGAGGCCAATCCAAGCGTTCTACTTCACTAACATGCTCTTCAAACCAGTTTTTAACGACCCCAGCGGTGTGGATTGGTGCATTATCATCCTGGAAGACGGCGCCGCCATTGGGAAACAGCGTTTGGACCATGGGATGGACCTGGTCAGCCAATATTGACAGATAGACCTGGGCGTTAACCCTACCATGCAGTACTACAGCTGGGCCAAGAGTATTCCACGATATTGCTGCCAAAACCATCACAGATCCGCCTCCATGCTTAACGGTTGGAGTCAGGCAGTCGGGGTCATAAGCATCTTTAGGCTGTCTCCAGACGTAAACTCGACCGGAACATGGAAATAGCGTAAAGGAGGATTCGACGGAGTAGACTACATTCTTCCACCGGTCCATTGACCAATTCTTATGGTCATTACACCATTTTCTGCGCCACTCAATGTTGATGTGCGAAAGGAAGGGTTTGGCAGTTGCAGCCCTCCCATGGTATCCAGCTCCATGGAGCTCGCGACGTACAGTTCTGGTCGATACCGGACTTGCAAGATGCTGGTTAAGCTCTGCAGTCACTTTTGGAGCTGTGGTCTTATGGTTCTTTGTCACAATGCGCTTTAGCACCCGGCGGTCTCGATCACACAGCTTCTTCTTGCGTCCACTATTGCATTTGTCGGTGCTTGTCTTTCCATGGTTTTGGTATGCAGACATGACCATAGAGACAGTTCCTCTGGATACATTGAACATCTGAGCGGTTTTCGTCACCGATGCACTAGCCATCCGCGCTCCGACAATTTGCCCTCTTTGGAAGTCTGACAGGTCTTTCATAACTGCTAATTCATAATTCACTCAGATCTGTAAAAACAACGTGAGGATTATAACATGACGTATACACTCTGTTACGCATTTAAATAGGTTTGCCAGTCATTTGACCGTTTACTTTGTCTGAGAAGTCCGTAAAGATAACCGGTGAAATCGGCGGGTGTTCATATTATTTTGTCTAACCCCTGTATATATATATATATATATATATATATATTATATATATATATATATATATATATATATATATATTTTATATATATATATATATATGTATAATTTAGGGTGTGTCTTATTTTCGAAGTGTTGATTTGTTTAGGATGCGCCCCCCTCAACCAGTTCCATGGGTTGAAAAAACATTACATATAAAATATATTTTGGATTGAACAATTTTTAGAGGTCGCCCACGCTTATTAAAGTTCATAAATATAGCTATTATTTATGCAATTAATATTTGAAATTACTAGCAGTTGTCAAGTATACTAAACATATGTTTTTAATTAATTAATCATCATATTTATGATGAATTCAATTAAATGAATATATTAGAGATAATTGTCAAGTTTGTAGCTGAAAATATTGCTTGATAAGACAAGATCAACCTATTTAAACATGTTTCATAAAACCAAGGAGGCTGATTTTGTAGAGCGATTGGAGATCTCTTTGACATCGCCCATGGAGACGCTGAGAAGCTGATCAAGAATCGTGAGGACTGGGAGTTCCTTCAACTGCAAAGACAAAAAGGTCGTCCTGGCTCAATCGGTGGTGTGGACACTGTACATCTTCACCGCACAAAAAATGCAGTCAAACGGTTGGAAGCTGAGGCAGAGAGAAAAAGAAAGTCAAAATCTTTGATGGAGGCGTCTACTAGTCAAGTTGTACTGGCTTCTTCCACATCTTCCAGCAACACTGATGAAAGTGAGAATGAGGAGGAGGAGCCCAAAGGAGCTTGTGCTTTACCAAAATCTAAGAAAAAACGAGGCATGAAAAACATCATGACTATTCAGATGTCTGCTGCCCTGGATCGTACACAAATTTCCTCTAGAAAGGCAACATTTATCCTCGCAGAGGCAGCTAAAAGCTTTGGTTTGAACGCTTCAGATTACAACATAAACCAACATTCTATCCATCGCCTTCAAAATAAGAACCGAGCTCGTCATGCTAAAGAACTTAAGGAGCATTTCCATGGAGAATGTTCTATGACAGTCCACTCCACTGGGATGGCAAGATGATGGAGGACCTCACCTCGCACAAGCACATTGATCGTCTCCCAGTACTTGTGTCAGGACCTGGTGTTGAACAGCTGCTTGGTGTCCCCAAAATCCCAAACTCAACTGGAGAAGCACAAGCTGAAGCCGTCTTTAAACTGCCTGAATGAATGGGGAATTACAGAGAAGCAATTTGTTTCGATACAACAGCTTCAAACACGGGTCAATATAGTGGAGTCTGTGCTCTCATCGAAGCAAAATTGGGACATGATGTTTTGTACTTGCCTTGTAGACACCATGTTTTAGATTTATTGTTGGGAGCTGCATTTGAAGCAACATTGGGATCTACATCAACTGGTCCAGCGATATTGATCTTTAAGCATTTTCGTGACAATTGGACTTCTGTTGATCAAAGCCAGTTCCAAACAGGTGAGACAGACACGATTACTAAAGAAGCAATTATCCAGTCTAAAACTGAACTAATTCAGTTTGCTAGATCCCAGGCACCTATGCTACGGGATGACTATCAAGAACTTTTGGATCTGCCCATCATCTTTCTTGGAGGTGTCCCCAATAAAGGCATCAAGTTTCGTGCACCAGGTGCCATGTATCGAGCTCGCTGGATGTCCAAAGCGCTCTATTCTATCAAGATGTGGCTTTTTCGAAACCAGTTCAAGATGACTAAGACTGAAGAACGAGGAATTCGAGATCTTTCCCTTTTTTCTGTTCTCATCTATATGAAGGCTTGGACAACATCCTCACTCCCTATTGAAACCCCATTTAATGACTGGCTCCTTATGAGGTCATTGATTAATTATCCTAACAAAAAGATTTCTGATGCAACTAAAAAAAAGCTCTCTAACCACTTATGGTACCTGTCTGAAGAAGCAGTTGGTCTTGCTTTCTTTGATGAGCGAATTACTACAGATGTAAAGAAACGCATGGTAAATGCATTAGAAGATGAGTTCACTGATAGACCACCCAAGCGTCCTCGGATTCCTGAATCGACCTTCTGCTCTGGTGAAGGACTACACCAACTTGTTACAAGAAATACTAGAGAATTCTTTACTAAGCTGAATTTGCCAGAAGGATTTCTGAACAAGGCACCAGCACTTGGACATCCAACTGTGAATATTTAAGGGCCAGAGCTATTGTTGCAGCTCTATCTGTTGTAAATGACCGGGCAGAACGTGCAGTAGCTTTAGTTCAAGAGCTGAATAAGAAATTGACAGTGGGGGAAGAGCAGCTCCAGTTCCTGCTCCAAATTGTTGCAAAACACTGCCAGAGTCACCCAGTTCCATCAAAAACTGTTCTTCTCAAAAAATAACCATCAATGAGGTCGCACCATAAAATACACCATATTGTATAATCATTGTATATTAAATAAATGTTGTATAAGGAAATAATGCTAATTAAAGTAATTAAAGTATGTAAATAGCACTGGCATTTTGAATTTATCTCTATATAATAAACTAATGGGTTTTTTTTGTAGCAATGCTTCATTGCTGATTGTATATAAAAAAAGAGCCAGGAAGGATTTGGATAGGAGAAAAAGGATTGGGATAAAGAAGGATTGAGGACCAAAGGATGGATTATAACATCAAGGATAGGTTAGAAAAGGATCAATGATAAATAAGAAGGCCTATACTTATAAAAACGAATCAAACTAAAAAAAGAAGGAAGGAATTATGTGTATAATGAGCATAATCATATGTCAGGAGCTATTATGCCATGGTCACCATTTTTATTAGCCGAGGGCGACCCCTAAATATGAGCCAATTTGTGTCAAACTTTCAAGTTTTAGTTTTTATGCTAAATGGAACTATTTTAGGGGGAGCAGATAAAATAATTCAACATTTCAATTTTTGACTACCCAATAAGAGACACCCTAATGTATATATATATATTTAGATATATATATATATTTATATATATATATATATATATAACTCAGAATGGTCCCCTGAGAAACTTTTTTTTCGGGAAATATGCACGTACGAATTGAAGGCGAAAAGATTATTTATTGGATTTTTAATTTGAATTTTTTCAGAACGATGAATAGTTTAAATATTTATACATTGTTTCCCATAATTGTTTAGGTCCAGCTTTTAATTAGGCGCGCATATTCGCGATCAAATATTTTTTTATATTCCACCGCTTGCATAGGAATGTGATAGTGTTTTATTTAATTACACCAAATGACTGTTTAGGGTTTCTGTGTTAACGTGTGGTCTAATCCAGACGTATCAGATATCCCGAGAAAGGCTCAGATTAAGCAGAGGGAAATAAACAGAGTCAGTCTCTCTCTCTCTCTCTCTCTCTCTCTCTCTCTCTCTCTCTCTCTCTCTCTCTCTCTCTCTCTCCTCTTAATAATCGCCTTTCACGTAATAGAAGTGTATTAACTCAGCATCTTTCGTAATATTTTTCAAATCCCTTCTCGTTGTGTGTTAGACTCACCTTAGACCTAATATAAAACGGGGAAGTGCTTACACGAATTTTAGATTAACTTTTTTCCGTACGAAATGTTTTACGACCACGAATTGTATTCAAGTTGTGAAAAGACAAGAATACCTTTGTCCATCAGGGGGTTTGAGAAGGTTGGAGAGAGGTAGAGAGAGAGAGGGACTGAATGTGTATGCTTGTGAAAAACCATGAGGGGGCTTTGCTGATAAAGAAATAAAACATGTGTGTGTATATATATATATATATATATATATATATATATATATATATATATATATATATTTCATAGGTGTGTAAATAAAATAATGAAGAATATATATATACAGTGTGTCCGTAAAGTCATGGTGGGATTTTAAATAGCTATATTATTGCAACGAAACATGATAATGAGATGAAAAAAAGGCAAATTAAAGAATAACTCTAAAAGAATAACTTTATTTAACGTATTTCGATATGGGCTCCTCTGGTAGCCCTGCAGACATCTAGGCGGTGATGTGTGTCCGTAAAGTCATGGTGGGATTTTAAATAGCTATATTATTGCAACGAAACATGATAATGAGATGAAACAATGCCAAATTTAAGAACAACTCTCAAAGTTGTATCTTGTAGTTAGTCTAGGCTAAGCTTAACCTTTATCTCGTAGTTAGTCTAGGCTGTCCACATGCCTATGTTGAACATGAGCGTAATAGCCCGAAAGTTAATGTGTGGTGTGCTCTAGCACGAGATCGAGTGATTGGCCCATTTTTCTTCGCGGAACCCACTGTGACGTCACACAACTACCTCGCTATGTTGGAACATTTTGCAGTACCCCAATTTATTGACAATAATGTCATCTTTCAGCAAGATGGTGCTCCTCCGCACTATGCCAACGTTGTTCGAGAATTCCTTAATGAAAAATTTCCACAGAGATGGATAGGAAGAGGAGGATGGAAGCCATGGCCTCCACGCTCTCCGGACCTGACACCTTTGGACTTTTATTTGTGGGGTTACGTCAAGCAAAGCGTGTACAGTGTACCCATTAGGGATATTCATCACTTGCACGAGCGAATCACGGAAGCTATCGCATCCGTCACTCTGATGTTCTTGGGCGTGTGTGGCTGGAATTGAATCACTGCCTAGATGTCTGCAGGGCTACCAGAGGAGCCCATATCGAACTACGTTAAATAAAGTTATTCTTTTAGAGTTGTTCTTCAATTTGCCTTTTTTTCATCTCATTATCATGTTTCGTTGCAATAATATAGCTATTTAAAATCCCACCATGACTTTACGGACACACTGTATATATATATATATATATATATATATATATATATATATATGTATATATATATATATATATATATGGGATGAATTTCACAATAAAACACGTGAAATGAATGAATGCTGCAAACCCACAAGGAAAAAGAAAAACGATTCCAAGGCCTTTCGTGTATTTAGAGCTACACCTGCTCTGAATACACGAAAGTCTTTGGAATCGTTTTTCTTTTTCCTTGTGGGCTTGCAGCATATATATATATATATATATATAAGAGAGAGAGAGATAAACAGATAAGGGCCATGATCGAGTGTTACAATAACGGGGCCCTGCCCCTACGAATCTTGGAAGGCTGGGTCGGAACTCGAACCCAATTTTTTTCTGATGATTAGGGTATCCTGGGTAGCGAAGGCCGGGTTGCGAACAAAAACAGTGTGTACACTGTGACAACGCGTGACGCACGTATAGATGTACACCACCCCATGGCTATCACCATGGTTACCAACAGCCCCGGTTCTCGAATCCAACTTTAGGTCATGGCTATCACCATGGTTACCATTTTTTTCATTTTCTGACGAGGGTGTTGTTCTTTTTTCCGTACAATTTGATTTACACCCACCTTAGTTCTACGGGGATCATTAGGGTACCCTAGATTTATTTTTCCCTACGAACTGTTCATTTATTTATTTATTTTTCCGTACGACTTGCTTTACGCCTACCTTAGGCCTACGGGGATCATTAGGATAACCTGGGTAGCGAGGGCCGGGCCGGGTGCGAACCCAAATTTTCTGATCATTAGAGAACCCTGGGTAACGAAGCCCGGGCCGGGACTCGAACCCGCCACCGTTTAACGCGCGAGGCACATGTGTCAACTGATGCCAGGAGGCACTGGCTGAAGTGCCAACTGGCTGTTGCCCGGAGACACTGTCGAAATATCTTGAACTTTGGTGCAAAGCACTTGAGCGGTACAGGGCTGAGCTCGCCTACACTGTTCACCCTGAAGAGCTGTACCTCTATATAATGAATAGCCGTCGTTACGACTTGGAAGATTATTTCAACTGCCGCTATGCAGAGTGAAGAAGAGTTCACGATTGAAAATCTCGGGACGATTAGAAAAAACCCTCGATTGGAAAGGCGTGTTTATAAACTTGTATTTGACGTTGTGGTTAACGATACCCTCTTAGTGCGTGCTTTTGAATGTGTTCGTTTAAAGATAACTTGCCCGCAGGGTGTAAAATGGGCACAAAAATAGTATTGAATGATATGAAAGCCATTTACGTCGAGTATAGACCTCCGTATCAGTTAAATGGTGAAGTGATGCTTGGACGGTTTTACCATGTCGTACAAAGTAATGGCGATGTGGATGTAGACTCTATTATGTGTGAGTTTAGTGTTTTGCACCGTAGAACATAAAGGAAATATATTTAAATTGTGTATATACAGTATATATTTCCTGTACTAATATGCATTTGATTATACGTTTCGTATAATTTCAATATATTTAATACATCTGTATATATTTTTCCTGTACTAATATATTGATAATGCTCCGTTTTGTATATTTTTTATTATATATTTCCCGTTCATGATGCTACTATTTGATCATATATATATATGCCGGATTATACACTTATTTCTATTAATTCGTCTAAATAAACAGAATGATGTATTTGCGTTTTATTTATTCCTTTTTGTTTGTACACAGTATTTAATTATATCATTTGATTGGTTTGTAAAGCGGATTTCTAAGGCGGAATATATGCTAAATAAATAAGTGCAAACTGGCAAGTCGTACGGCAACTGAGAAAGGGAGATAAACAACATGAACGAACTTTGCAATAATCCTATTTGTTTAATAGGTCTCTCTTTTGGACGTATTTATTGACGATCTACTAGGAGTATGTTGATGGTTGGTTTCACTACCAATCGTTTGGAAGCTTGGTTGTAGCCCTCATATCGGATATGCGGTGTTAATGGGGCGAGCTCCTAAAAAGTCGTAGCCCCCATCTCCTGTTGATGGGTGAACTCCTTTTAAAAGTCGTAGCCCTCATTTCATCATCTGTTGGGGCTCCTAAAAGTATATACGATTGTTGGTGATGCTTTGTGTGTGTGTGTGTGTGTGTGTTGTGTGTGTGTGTGTGTGTGATAATAGGGTCATACAGTCGGTGAGTGTATGTACGCTTTTAATTCGCTCGAAGGTTATATACATGCGATTTATGCCTTCTAAGCCAACTGGCTGATTAATATATGCTTAATTAAATAAATAAACGCAAACTGTCAACTCAGCCTTCTAAGCCAACTGGCGGTATAATATATGCTTTAATTAAATAAATAAACGCAAACTGTCAACTCAGCCTTCTAAGCCAACTGGCGGTATAATATATGCTTTAATTAAATAAATAAACGCAAACTGGCAACTCAGCCTTCTAAGCCAACTGGCGGTATAATATACACTTAATTAAATAAATAAATGCAAACTGGCAACTCAGCCTTCTAAGCCAACTGGCGGTATAATATATGCTTTAATTAAATAAATAAACGCAAACTGGCAACTCAGCCTTCTAAGCCAACTGGCGGTATAATATACACTTAATTAAATAAATAAATGCAAACTGGCAACTCAGCCTTCTAAGCCAACTGGCGGCATAATATATGCTTTAATTAAATAAATAAATGCAAACTGGCAACTCAGCCTTCTAAGCCAACTGGCGGTATATTATATACTTAATTAAATAAATAAATGCAATCTGGCAACTCAGCCTTCTAAGCCAACTGGCTGATTAAGCCACCTGGCTGATGATGCCCGGAGGCACTGGCTGATTAGGGGCCCTATAAGAGATCGGCAGCACGGCTGAAGACCTCATATGCGTCTGACAGCTGTCGTGCGAACATCCCTCCTCTCTCTCTCTCTCTTTCCTTCTCTCTTAGGTTAGGTTCATTGCAGCGTGGGGTATAACTCCGCCTTCAAGTTGCATACCCCTTTGGGGGGGTTCAGCTTGGGGGATAACTCCGCCTCCAAGTTGCAACATTCTCCCTTCCCCATTTTGGGGTTGCCTTGCAACAAAGGGGTGAGGGTGGGTTGACACCAACGGGGGTGGGGTGCCACCAAGGGGGGTGGCACTCTTGCAACATTATGTAACATTTGCAATTGTATTTGCACTCATATATTTTGCTCCCATGCTACTACTATATATATATATATATAAGGTGTCCCTCTAAATGACATGAAAATTAATAATTATTACCGATAATAATAATTTATTTAATTATTGTTTTATTTATACATGAAACACAGTGGATGTGACCGAAAATATATACAAATGGATCAGTGACTCATTTCTTCTATAAATATATACGAGTAGTATAAAACTGCCATTTGCAAACAAATTATATGCTTTATTGACAGAATGAAGTTATTTGACAAATTTTTTTAGATATTGTAGAACACAGATTATTTGCAGGAATAAATGCAAAAAACTTCACTTTTTTCTACGTGAAGGTCAAAATATGATAATAAAAACCCACTCTAATAGGCAGAGTTTATTTCCACAACAGTTTCGATGCCCACTGGCATCCTCTTCGGGTGGATACAGAAAAACGAAGAGGATGCCAGTGGGCATCGAAACTGTTGTGGAAATAAACTTTGTATATTAGAGTGGGTTTTTACTATCATATATTTACAGGAAGTTGAAGGGAACGAAAACGGTATAATTAAGTACAAAATACAATGACTGATGGCAATCGCTTCTGTAGTTGATAGCATAAAGAACCTAGATATACATATAATTGAGGATTATATATACTGTATATTCATGTATACATATAGACCTCAGCTAAGATTAATTACATGAACGTTGTTTATTCTAGAGACATAAAGTGTGTCTATATAACATTAAATGCCTTGACCTTTTCCATGAATTTTGTGGCTGTGCTGGAATAAATTAATCTTAATTGTAGATGGTGTGTAAAGAGAAGGGAATGGGTGAAGAAGGTTAGACTGGAAATAGGTGAGGAACAGAGCTTTTATGGTTTACATAATTTGATGAATGTATCGTTTACTTTATCTGGAAACATTTTAGCGTTTTAAATTCTTTTGTTTCTTGGTCGAGGTTGTTCCAGAAGTTGGGTTCAATGGAGCATAAATTTAGATCTTTGTTTCTGGATGATTTTTGGGGCAGTATTATTAGCGATTTCTTCGTACGAGAGGCAATGTTTATTCGTAAATAGTAGTTTCTTGTTTTAGAATTTTAAATTGTAGATCATTACTGTACGTCGGTAATTTCATTATGCTAATTTGATTTATAAATCTTCCTAATTAATCTCTTTTGAAAAACCACAAGTGGTTGAATTAAATATTATCGTGCAATTTCGTAAGCGCTAATGCAGTACTGTTGGTGTGGATGTATTAATTTCGCACATAGTTTACTGACGTTACATGAACAAAGTCGAATTTCCTAATGTCGAAGGCCGACCTTATTTCAAACTACATTTCAGATTTTTAATGAAAATTACTAACCTAACCTAACCTAGAATAACATAACTGGACATAATGTAACCTAACCTTACCCAAATGAACCTAATCTGACCTGATTTAAACAAACTTTTTAGTATCGACATTATGCATGTCGACATTGTGCAAATCGATTTTCTTCTGCTACACGGTTTACTGATGGTTGGAAGGACGGAGATTGGTCGGTAGTGTGAAGGGGAAGATTTATCACCTGATTTAAACACAGGAAAAAACTTCCCGTAACCTTCTATAAATAGAAACATTATCTTCTATTTTCTCAATTCACTCAAAAAAGGAGTTTTGAAAACCAAATTTTCTACCAAAAGAATTTATGTATAATTAAAAGAAGTTATTTTATCATCTGAAAAGATACCCAAAAGAAGACTAAACCTTCCCCTCGAATGCACCATTAAGAAATTATTTCATCTAAATTAAGAAGGTTTTATTTTGAGTGACAGAGAATATCCAAACCTTTTAAAGACAATCTGGGAAGATACCACTTTGAATGGAGAGGTCAATGAGCTTTGCGAGCTGGGACGTGAGTAAATATGCGTATTATTTATAAATTCTGTTTGGTATTGTGTTGAACGCACTTGTTTTATTTCCCATTTGTTGTTTTGATTGTTATTAAGTTGTATATCGTAATAGATAACAAGAAGAGAGAGTGTGTTAGAGTAGGCTCTAGGTACGTATCGAAGGAAGATGCTGTGGACAGGATATTAGAAGCGAGATTAGTTCTCACTTCAATCAAAAATTCGTTGAAAGCGTTTAGAATATTCATTGTGTCTGTAAATGAGTTCATTATTAATTATCAATTTCTCGTGTATCGAGGATTGTATTTTTAATCGCTCTGTTAATGAAGTTACAGTATTATTTAGGGTCGTCTTTATATTCTTCGAATTCATGTTTATGGTAATGGAGAAGACGAAGTGGAGAAGACGTGGAGAAGAAGACGAAGTGGAGAAGACGAACCAAAAACAGCGACCCCATGTAAAGATGGGATAATAAGATGCGGAAGAAGAAGAAGAAGGTAATTAACTTTATGTTTAAGTATTAAAAAGTGAAGTTAGTGACTATATATTTCTTAAGAAAGTGAACTTTCCTTCACATTTTTATGTATTTCATATTTTTGTTTAAGGGATGTTTTCAAACCTAAAGTCACCCAGGGATTGTTTATTCTAACAGTAGAAATATTTTATATGTTATATAATATGTTGTATATGTTATATAATTATTCAAATTCTTTATTTTGCGAAAGACAATTCAGAGAGAATACAGGTGCAATATTTTTCAGCAAGGACATAGAATTTGAATTAGTAGACTTTATAAACCGCCAAATATGAAGCAATGAGAGTTACCATTCATGGTAATAATTACTTATATCATTATACACAGTTTATTTACATACGACAATGACGTTTATGTACAGTAATTTTGACTCGCTTTTGAAATAATAATAATTCAACAATATAAATTGGTTAATACTAACTTGCATGAACTTAGGTAAATATTTTCAATCTAAAAAAAAGGAAATAGTTTACGTATGAAACTCATTTTATTTAAAGGTTTCATGAGAAATGAGTGAATAGGAGATGGGAAGAAAAGTGAAGCGCGAAAGAAGCTAACATTCATTGAAGGTTTTGATTGAGTATGAAAATTTCTATGGGAACCTTTCTCCTTTAAATATGTTTTCAAATTATTCCACATATCAATTCCTTCGTATGAGAGAATTAAATCTCCTTCAGGTTCCAAGTGTGAAGCTTGGATTTTACAAGTAATTTAGTTATCATCTTTAATAATACCAAAGATAATAATAATAATAATAATAGTATCGCCTCGGTGGTGTAGTAGTTAGCGTCGCTGACTACGAATCCATCGGCCCCGGCGGAATCGAAACCTGGTGACGGCAGGCGGGGCGCAGCAAAACCCAGTTGTTCATCCTTCCACATACTAAAGAAATTGGTTGGTAGATAAATAGATACTCTGAGTAACTTAATGATTAAGACGCTGGGCTGCCTGTGGAGCGTGGTTCGGATGCCACGTTAAACTGTAGGTCTAAGGTGGAGTGACAAGCTTCACCTTCGTCAGAATAAAAATTCGAGCGGAAGTAAAAACCAAGGTTAACCAAGGTAATAATAGTGACTGTTATATATATATATGATGAATAAAACCACGAAGGAAAGGAAACACAGAATGGTGCTCAAGCGCTTTCGTCTAATGACGAGGATGTCATTAGACGAAAGCGCTTGAGCACCATTCTGTGTTTCCTTTCCTTCGTGGTTTTATTCATCATAAATATTTTTCACGTGTTACTTTCGTGAAATAATTTTCATATATATACTGTATATTGTGACCAATTGACGGTAAGTCTTATAATAATGTAATTAGATTAATTAAATAAAAGCTTGCTTGAGATTCGAGGTCACTACATCTTTCGATCAAAATAATAAATATCATTAAACTATTTATTATAAAATAATATAATATTATAAAATTTTATCATTTTGATTTAATTTTTTTGAAGATTATTTCTGAAAGAAAAATAATAGCAGTTTTTTAGAAGACTCATTTTTATTAAGAATTCCGATCTTTCGACTGTTTACATTAGCCATTTTCAAGGGAATGAACATATAATAAAATAAAATAATAAAAAATTGAAATTTTGGAGTATGGTTATTAGTGAAAGTTAAATAATACTCGTATATATTAAGATATGTGTTCCCTAATATTGATTACCATTAAAATATGTTTATATTAGTTGAGAGTTCATTGACTTTAACGTTCATGTCTTTTTTTTAGTTTCAATGAGTATGGTTTAGGCTATTTTTTAATTTTGTATATGTATAATAATACCACGGTATATTATTTGAAACCATGGACATATTGGGTTTCTTTTTATGTCCGGTTATGTAGTTGGTGTATTTGAAAAGTACACTGGAAGTACCCGAGCTCGGAACATACACCGAATGACCTGGAGTATATCCGAAATTAAATACACTTTCCGAGTACTCTTCTTACAGGTAATACGTAGAAAGTACAAAACGCAACACGAGAAACCACTAGAAAAGCGTATGACATAAATTAAGTTTATTTTCGATTTAGTCCCATTCCAACATACCACATGAAGTTTAAATGAATTCTCTGAAATTTAATTTTTATGCTAGAACTTCTTTATTTAACTCTAACTTAATTACCATGTATTCAATTAGGCACATAATATATTTATATAGAAACAAATATATAAAAAATTTCACTTACTTGAATTGACTCAACGACAGCGAGTGCCTTCATGCAATGTAGGTAGTCTTTTCTCACTACGCCACGAGATGTTAGGAAAACGATTGAACACATTGAATATTTATAGTTTTGCTTTACATTATCATTTTATTGAACAACCTTTTCGGAGGTCATAAATTTTGTATTTCCATTTCAAATTATTATATTTAGAAAATATTATAAAAAATAACCTTTTAAAAACTAAACCAACTAATATTAATTCTCGATGAACGAATTATTTATTTATAGGGTCATGTTATGAAAATGTGTATGAAACCTTAACATTTCGTAGGCATTTAATTTCCTTGATGTAATTACTGCATGCCCGATAACACACAATATAATTTTTCATTTTATATTAAATATATTTATTAGAGTTTATGATAGGTAAAAAAAATAGCTTATAGCCTAAAATAAGGCCCATTTCGAGTATTTATTTTTTGTTATTTATAGTTATGCCTTCATTGCGCATGTTCAAGCTTTCTTGCGCATGTTCAAGCTTTCTTTGCGCTTGCGCCTAATCAGAAAAAATTTACATAACTTCCCAGTAATTGATGAAAACACCCACCATATAAAAAATGAAGAAAAATTTAGACGCAAAATTCTGTTAACATAAAAGAGATGGGGCGGAATGTTATGTCACGTTCAAAATTTGGAGAAAATATTTAGTCATTTATTAGAGTTGCTTCACCTTTATATATATATATATATATATATTCTGGCCAAATGACGGTAGGCCTTTTAATAATGTAATTAGATTACCGTAATTAAATAAAAGATTGATCATTGAGGCTTGAGGTCACCAGATCTTTCGATCAAAATAATAAATGTCATTAAAATAAGGAGATTAATAGAAGTTTTCTTCCTTTAATAATAAATTATAAAAGTAACACAAGGTTACAATTAACAACCTTATAATGCTAGATTAATTACTTAGAAAGAAAAGTGCACGAATTACTGATGAATGTTCATAATAAAAGGACAATTGCACAATGGTAAATTAAATCATTAACTAAAAGTAAGATTGCCCTAATAAAATGAATTTTATATTATTTCAGTTCAAGGAATGATTATAAATCCGCAAGGCCTGCTTGAGGAAGCATCTGGCATCTTGCGCATTGCTCGCTGGACTGACGAGGGATGCGAGGGTTTTCTCAAGCGAAGTTTGACGTTCAAGGTCTCTTGGTCTCAAAAAATAAACGCGAAAACACGCACAGTATGAATTTTCATTTTTTATTAAATATATTTATTAGAGGTTATTTTATTTAGGAAACAATCGCTTACAGCCTTAAAATAAGGCTTATTTCGAGCATTTATTTTTATATTTTTATAGTCATTCCTTCATTAAGCATGTGCAAGTTTTGTTCGCGCTTGCGCATAATAAGAGAAAATTGACGTAAATTTCCCGTAATTGATGAAAAATACTCATCATATCACAAATAAATAAACGTTTAGGATCAAAATTATATGAACACAATAGAGATGGGGCGGAATGTTAAATCACTTTCAAAATTTGTAGAAACTTTTCAGTCATTTATTAGGAATTACTTCATCGTTAAAGATATACTGTGTATATATATATATATATATATAATTATTAAAAATTATTTTCGGTCGCCTTGCGAAATACGCTGTCACCTTATGTGTCTGTTCTGAGTTAAGAAATCAATGTTGTACGCTGACATTCCAGCTGTGCCTGAAACAAAATTCCTTATGTACTTTCCATAATACCTTCTTACAGAATCTAAGTGACTACCGTACTTTCCATCTAATTTTTCGTAACGTCCCTACAGTAGCATTTAGAACTATACAGATAGAACATTTTTGTAGAGTGTACCCGCGTTTTGTGCATTCACATATCCGGTGAGGTGAAACCCTGTCTCATCCGAAAACAACATAACACCCAAGATGTCAGGCTGCTGTTTCACAACTGGAAGAAACCAGTGACAATCCATGAGCCGCCTTTCAACTTCCCAGTGTCATTCCTGTTTGCTGTGAGAGTTTGCGGAAAGATTTTGGAAGAACTGCGCGTTACTGATGCCTCTTCCGAAATCACAATTGATGTTCATTTGCGCTTTTTCTGCATGACACTACCTGTTTTTCGGGAACGTTGAACGATCTTCCATACCCCAGGCTTGATGGAACGTTTTCTACTCCCAAACGTTTATTAAATTCACGCTGACACTGTTTTAAGGATACAGTTTTCACGTGAATTTCCAAACTAATACATGCTGTTCCAGGCTTAACTCCATCTCCACAAGCCTAAGCATAGGCCCAAGTTTAGGCTGACTTAGTGCTGGCCTAACCTAGGCTACGCCAGCATCTCAAGATGTCCTGGTTCTCATATCACAAAGTTTTGTCTATGTCTGAATTATAGTTCATTTTTATTTATTTTTTTTATTTGTATCTTTTTAGATTAACTGATAAAATAAACACTACACACACACACACAACACACACACTCGTTGATGGAGCGGAGTCGTGTTGGGCTAATGTAGCGAGTGGCGTTCCTCAGGGTTCTGTATTGGGCCCCTTGCTTTTTCTTATATATATTAACGATTTAGATGTCAGCCTAGTCAGTACAGTTTCAAAGTTTGCGGATGACACGAAGCTGGGTGGTAGGGCGATTAATGACGAAGATAGAGGTAAAATCCAGGAAGATCTGAATAAAATCGTTGATTGGTCAGTCACATGGCAAATGAGATTTAACGTTGATAAGTGCAAAATTTTGCATATAGGTTCGCGTAACGGTAATTTTGCGTATAGTATGTCAGGGAAAGATTTAACAAGCGTAGAGCAGGAAAAAGATTTAGGAGTTATAGTCACTGGTGATTTAAAAGTAGCGAAACAAAGTACAGCAGCGGTCAATAAGGCGAACAAAGTGTTAGGTTTTATAGCTCGAAATTTTGAGTACAAATCGCGCGATATTATAGTTCCTCTTTATAAATCATTAGTTAGACCCCATTTGGAGTACGCGGTCCAATTTTGGAATCCGCATATGCGCAAAGATATAGACAAAATCGAAAGAGTTCAAAGACGAGCAACTAAGATGATTCCGTCGCTTAGGTCAAAGTCGTACGAGGATAGGCTTAAGGAGTTAAAATTGACTACACTCGAGACTAGGAGGTTAAGGGGTGATCTAATCCAGGTTTTCAAAATTATGAATGGGTTCGATAACGTAGATAGAGATAGCTTTTTCGAAATATCTCAATATAATAGGACTAGAAATAACGGGTGTAAGTTGACAAGTAGAAGGTTCGAGACAGCAGTTGCGAAAAACTTTTTTACGCATAGAATAGTAAATAGCTGGAATAGTTTGCCGGTAGAAGTAATTAGTAGCACGTCTATAAACATGTTTAAAAATCGATTAGACGCATATGTTGATAGAAAGGGTATAGTTTAAGGTAGTAAAATTAAGGCTTTGTGGGATAGATCCCACAGCTCAACACAAGTGTTGTGGGATATAGGGAGGCAGCGTCTTGGGTTAGGGGATACTCTCTGTCCTTACACACCCCATTTAAAGAGATTCCTCTGCCGAGCGGTGCCCCCATAGTACTGTGAGGTATTGAAAAACTCATGATCTTCACTTGCCCCACAAACACCTTTAAATGGGAGACCCAAAATGGGTGCACACACATTTCTACATTACTGTACAGTAGGGTGGAGCGAAAAATACTTTTTTTCTAGTATGAAGTTCTAATAGTGATTAAAAGTTGCATTTAGTGGACGAAATATGCCTGCCAAAATATGAGTTCATTTGTTTAAAATTTTCAGCTGCCACCAGGGGGCTAAAGTTAACACAATTTTGTGTAAAAAGGAAAAAAATGCTTCTATTTTAGGTTTGTCAAACTATTATAAAATTTTATCTTAGAATTATCTAATAGTTTGATTAAGATTCTTAAATGATAGGAATTCGTTTTGTAAAAATGCCTTTTCATATGCTTAATATCTTCAGCTGCCACAAGAGAGCTGAAGTTAACACAATTTAGAGTAACTGAGTCATGTTGAGACTACACTGAATGTTGTGGGGGGGGGGGAGGGTTGTGGGGGAGGGTTTTGGTGTGAAGGAATTTCTTTCTGTGAGTCATTAGAACAGTGTGTTAACACTTGTCTTCTTAGGTAGTAGGCCTAGTCGCTCAGTTGATCGGAGAGTTTTTTAATATGATCGGAATATTATAAAACTTTATTTTAAAGTGATTTATATAGAGATAATATTGATTTTATTATAAAATGCTTGTTATAATGTATTATATAATTTTAGTTTATTTATAATATATTATATATTTATATAATATATTATATATACTTATAAAATATTTATATATATTAATTATATAATGTTTTGATGTTACAGGATATTTTGTGATTGTGAATTTTTCTTAAAAATATTATGGCATCAAATACTAAATATAAACATTTCACTAGAGAACATATGAAGTGTGCCATATTTGAAGTACCTTGTGAGATGAGTGATATGCAACTACCAACTTATAACTGCATTATGAAAGATTACCTGTTCACAAAACATTTAGTGAAGGAGCAGATGAATAACAAGGAGCCTTCATTTTCTGAAATAGCAGAGGCAGTTTCCAAAAAGGTAGAAAATATTTGGAAGAAGGCCTCTTTGCCAATAGTTTCACATACACGCGTTTTACAGATGATGCGAGTGTACCATGATAAATACAGGTCCTTATTAAAGCCATACAAGTCACGCAAGGATCAGCCTAAGTACAAAAATCAGCTTGAAGAATTTGAAAACTCTTCAAAATGCACTTTGTTTGACATCTGCACCTGCAAATGTAAGGAGTTTAGGAGATGCTCATGTGAAAAGAGTAAGAAAGTCCCTCCAAAAGAGCAGGATTTTTTAAATGACCAACGAACACGCAGAATAATGGTGATAGGAAGCATTGACATAGCACACACAAGACGATTACAAGCAAGAGAACATCGAAAGGAAATGGAAAAAGCACGTCTGGAATCCTCACAAACAACTAGTGCTGCTATAACCAATACGTCCAACTTACAAATCGAAACAGAGACAAGTGAACTTCAACAACTAGAAGAGATATCTGAAGATAATGAGGAAGATACAACCTCGACT
This sequence comes from Bathynomus jamesi, assembly GCA_023014485.1. Classification (NCBI taxonomy): domain Eukaryota; kingdom Metazoa; phylum Arthropoda; class Malacostraca; order Isopoda; family Cirolanidae; genus Bathynomus; species Bathynomus jamesi. The sequence goes on along the minus strand of JAJOZX010001167.1, from coordinate 575,060 downwards.
CAATATGTAATATCAGAACAACAGATGCGTGAGCCACTGCCTTCATTAGCAATTACTTGTGATAGATTTAAAATGTCGGACAGAGCTGGGGCTGCTATTGCTTCTGCAGTATTGGCAGATCTTAAAATTGTTACTCCCGAAGACAAAGGGAATATTATAGACAGAAGTAAGCTAAGACGTGAAAGACAAAAACAGAGAAAGGAACTACAACAGATAGGAGAGCCAAAAACCATGCGGGGATTATACTTTGATGGCAGAAAGGATAAAACAATGATTCAAGTCCAGGAGAGTGATGGCTCTAACCACCAAAGAACCAAACGCGAAGAGCATATCAGCATAATATCTGAACCACACTCTCTGTACTTTGCACATGTGACACCTTCCAGTGGCAAAGCTAAATACATTTGCACAGCGCTAGTGAATTGCTTGAAAGAAAGGAATGTTGATATAGGGAACATCGTTGCAGTTGGCTGTGATTCGACAGTGGTTAACACTGGTAGTATTGGAGGCACAATAAGATTACTGGAAGAAGCCTTTAATAAGCCATTGCAGTGGCTGATATGCCTTTTACACCTTAATGAACTTCCATTGCGCCATCTGTTTCATCACTTGGATGGTACCACTACTGGACCAAGAGCATTTTCAGGAGAAATTGGCCGAGCACTTTCAGACTGTGAAAAGCTTCCCATAGTTAACTTCAAACCCATTGAAATTCAAGAGGACATGTGTGAAGTTGATGTAGATGACATAAGTACTGACCAGAAATACCTTCTTGAAATTCACAAGGCTATATCAAGTGGAACATTCTCAAAGAGTCTTAGTCATAAGAGTCCAGGCAATATATCACATTCAAGGTGGCTCACCACAGCAAACAGGACTCTGCGGTTATATGCAAGCACAGAGAATCCTTCAGGCAATTTACAAGAATTAGCTACTTTCATTGTTAGGGTATACGCACCAATGTGGTTTCAGATAAAGCGTAAACCATTATGCCAATATGGTGCTAAACATATGTGGCATATGATTGCAAGAAGCCGGTATCTCCGTGAAGAGCTTAGGAGAGTACATGACTCAGTCATTCAGCGAAATGCATATTACGCAAATCAAGAAAACATTCTCATTGCAATGATAGCTGATGAAAGGGAGCATGTGCGTCAGTTGGGATTTAGGCGTATCATAAAAGCAAGGGCATGCATTCAAGAAACAGATGTTATCAGGTATTTTAAGGTGCCAGAAATAAATTTTTATGCCAAAGACTATACAGATCTCATTATGTGGCAAGATTTTCAGATAGCAGAACCACCGATAACCAAAGGAGTTTCTCTTGATGATATTGAATCATGCATCAAACATGGTACTACTCTTCATTCAGAATTATTTCAGTTTCCATGTCATACACAAGCCGTAGAGAGATGCGTCAAGCTCGTTACAGACGCTGCTGGATCAGTCTGCGGACCTACAAACAGAGACGGTTGGATTCGTGCTACATTAGAATCAAGGAAAAAACAGCCAAAATTTGACACAAAAGCAAATTACTAAATAGTCTTCAGCAAGAACCCTTTCTAGAGGGAGGTTGGTTGGGGAAAGGGTGGTAACTCCGCTAAGGCACGAAATAACGTTTCTTAACTGTCTCAAGCCAGTATAAAGGAGGAGAGACATCCTAATTTATTACTGTTCCCTTTTTCAAGTAAATACAGAATCATACTTAATTGTCATTTTTAAGTTAATTCAGCCCTCTTGTGGCAGCTGAAGATATTAAGCATATGAAAAGGCATTTTTACAAAACGAATTCTTATCATTTAAGAATTTTAATCAAACTATTAGATAATTCTAAGATAAAATTTTATAATAGTTTGATAAACCTAAAATAGAAGCATTTTTTCCCTTTTTACCCAAAATTGTGTTAACTTTAGCCCCCTGGTGGCAGCTGAAAATATTAAACAAACGAACTCATATTTTGGCAGGTATATATCGTCCACTAAATGCAACTTTCAATCACTATTAGAACTTCATACTAGAAAAAAAGTATTTTTCGCTCCACCCTACTGTACAGTCTTTACAGCCACACCTACACTTTTCCTCCTTAGTATATATATTGTAATGTATATGGTTGTAAATTTTGACTTGGTCCGCAATCGATATAGACCGTGACTTATTTTTTGTTGGCAAGGTAGTAGTATTGATGGATACCGTAATGAAATTGACTGGATTCTTTGGATCTGATATACAGGGTGTACATAAAGTCAGGATCTATTTTTGTGAAGCACTTGGAAATTATATGGAATTCAATCATAAAATGATAAAGTGGTAACATTTATTAATAATTAAGAGTAGGATTCGACGTGACGCCCATCAGTATCCCTGCACAGCTCAAATCGTTCCGCAGCATTTCTAAACACATTCTGGAGCATTTGCGGGTTATGTTTATCTGCAGCAGTTCGTATACGTGTACGTAAGTTTTCAAGACTCGTAATCTTCGTCTGATAGACGTGCGATTTGATAAAGCCCCATGCAAAGAAATCTAAAGGGGTTAAATCTGGTGATCTCGCTGGCCAAGGTCTGTTGCTTCCGCGTCCGATCCAGCGATTTTGGAAAACGTCCATTTAGATAATCCTGAACAATTTTGGCATAGTGCAAGAGCACCATCATGTTGATAGACGACGGTACTAACATCCTATCCCCGTCGTCTATCAACATGATGGTGCTCCTCGTCACTATGCCAAAATTGTTCAGGATTATCTAAATGGACGTTTTCCAAATCGCTGGATCGGACGCGGAAGCAACAGACCTTGTGTCGCGAGATGACCAGATTTAACCCTTTAGATTTCTTTGCATGGGGCTTTATCGAGTCGCACGTCTATCAGAAAGATTACGAGTCTTGAAAACTTAGGTACTCTACCAATATGAATACTACAATACTAACCTAACCTTAAAAATCTCTGTAACCAATATTGTTTGGCCAAACACAAAAAAAACTTCGTACATCTACCTACCTCTGGCGAGGCTCTAACTCTTGCAGAGGGCGCTCTGCAGACCATCATTATTTTTTTTCAAAATCATTGGTATTATAAAACGTAAACCGGATGTACAGATAGATTAGAAATGTATGACGTCATCCACGCATTATGACGTCAGTTTCTATTCCTGTCTGTCTGGGCGGCAGGCAATTTGCCTTAGGTAATACTATAGGCAAATCGCCCAGGATACAGGGTGATACAAAATTTTTTTTTTTTTTTTTTTATTGTTTCATACCATACAGCTTAACATAAAATACAATTCGATTAACATATGTAAATGCATACTCATTTTTTTGAGATCCGTCAGGTGTATATTTACCAACATAAATATGACCTAATGGTTTAGCTAAATCATTGGTTGATATCTTAATTAAAGTATTAGGGAATTGGGCAGTTACTTGTTTACCTAAATCACACACCTGCTTCAGTCTACGATACATTCTAAACTCCTTAAAAGGTGAGAACCACTTTGTTCTGGGATGATTCATTACTTGCTCTGCACTATGTGAGGAATCAATATTAGGTTCAAACAAAACACAATGGGGAACAATTATATGGAGATGGAGATATCCCTACATTAGGTCCCTCTAACCTTTCCCTAACATCTTTCTTACGACTTAATGAATCTTCATAATTAATAACATATCCAGACATATTCATTCCGGGAATACTATGAAAAGATACACCCGTTACTTGATAATAATTAAATTTTAAAATAGTTGATTTAGCATCCTTAGTTAAAAGATCCAAACTCAATGTATAATATCCATCTGCATTAACATCAAAAGTATTTCTAGACAAATAAACAAATTTCATTGAAGCTGTAAATATATTCTCCTTTGACCGCCATCTAACTTTCCTTCGAGGAACATACATACTTCCTTTTTCGAGGAACAAACTTCCTTCTTCTATACATCTTGACAAGTAAATAATACACGTCACTCCGATGCAATTCCAATGAAGAGAATGAAGTTTAAACAATTTATGGATCTATTTATAGATTCTCATTACGTCATGTTATGACAAGAATCCTATCCCCTTAGAATCAACATGATGGTGCTCCTTGTCACTATGCCAAAATTGTTCAGGATTATCTAAATGGACGTTTTCCAAATCGCTGGATCGGACGCGGAAGCAACAGACCTTGTGTCGCGAGATGACCAGATTTATCCCCTTTAGATTTCTTTGCATGGGGCTTTATCGAGTCGCACGTCTATCAGACGAAGATTACGAGTCTTGAAAACTTACGTATACGAACTGCTGCAGATAACATAACCCCGCAAATGCTCCAGAATGTGTTTAGAAATGCTGCGGAACGATTTGAGCTGTGCAGGGATACTGATGGGCGTCACGTCGAATCCTACTCTTAATTATTTAATAAATGTTACCACTTTATCATTTTATGATTGAATTCCATATAATTTCCAGAGATTCTATCATTAGTTTTAAATCGATAAGTAATTAATTTTAAATTGATAATTATTTAGTTTTGCAAAATTGGTCGTTGCCAATGTACAGGAAGTTGTTACATAAATTTCTTATGTTCTTGTGGTTCGGAACCCATGTAAAATTGTAGGTCCCCTCCGCCACCACGGAGGACATACACAATTACGAACACAGTTAGGTAGACCAGCCATGAGTGGATCCTAGGGTCTTTGTTGGTCTGAAACATTATAACATTATAACATATATATATATATATATATATATTAGGGTGTGCCTAAAATTGCAACTTCAAAATTTTGTAACGACCAGGATGTAATTTTTTTGTATCCAGTGCAAAAACATAATGTACAAAATCTTATCAAAATTGAACAGTATTTAGGACTTACTCAAAGATGTTGAACTTTAAATATATTTACCTTTAATTAACATAAACATTTACTTTCAATTAACATAAAATTTACTTTAATTAACATAAACATTTACTTTCAATTACATAAAATTTACCTTTAATTTATTTACCTTTAATTAACATAAACATTTACTTTAATTAACATAAACATTTACTTTAATTAACATAAACATTTACCTTTAATTAACATAAACATTTACTTTCAATTAACATAAACATTTACTTTTAATTAACATAAACATTTACCTTTAATTAACATAAACATTTACCTTTAATTAACATAAACATTTACCTTTAATTAACATAAACATTTACCTTTAATTAACATAAACATTTACCTTTAATTAACATAAACATTTACCTTTAATTAACATAAACATTTACCTTTAATTAACATAAACATTTACCTTTAATTAACATAAACATTTACCTTCAATTAACATAAACATTTACCTTCAATTAACATAAACATTTACCTTCAATTAACATAAACATTTACCTTCAATTAACATAAACATTTACCTTCAATTAACATAAACATTTACCTTCAATTAACATAAACATTTACCTTTAATTAACATAAACATTTACCTTTAATTTTATTTACCTTTAATTAACAAACATTAACTTTCAATAACATTAACACTTAGCTTTAATCAACATTTTTGACAGCCTCATCAAACTTCTTTCGATGATACTCAACCACTTGAAGAAGGAACTGTTTCTGTTCCTCGTCACGAGTAAGGCTTTCATTGAAGGATTGCATGAGAGCAACTCCTCGTTCTGCCAAATCATTTGTTACTCTAAGAGATGACACAATTGCTTGAGCTTCATTGTAGGTTGCATCACTGGACCAGTCTGCGGGGTCTTTACCGAGAAAGGTTTCATCAATTCCCAAAATACTAAAGAAGTTTTTAGTTGATTTTGTCACAAAGTCAGCCAATGAACATGAAGAAAATTTTTTTATAGGGGGAAGGGAATCCTCTTTGGAGGCTCTTCGGAACCTTGTTGCACTCTCATGTTATAAATCATGTTTCTCTTCTCTTCATGGGATACTTTATTGTCAAAAAAACTTAGACCTACTGATATCTCAGATAAATACCACAAATGTCGTGAGAATGCAGTCAAAGCAACAGTTGAAACTCTTTGTCAGCGTAGTCTTCAAGTGTTTTTAGAAGCATGAGATCGTTTCTTGGAGCATCACAAGATGACGTACATGTAAACCAATATTTAATGTACACAGTTGTGACGAACAGTGACACTCGTAACAAGTGATCTGCTAACATTCTGACATAGGAGAGGCGGGATCCCCTAATTGCAGTTTGACGGTGCTGAACAGATTATTGTTGTTGGAAAAGGCACATTTTTATGGCATAAATTGCTCGTGCCATCCATCGAGCTCGGTGTACTGCTCCAGGTTTACGAAAAGTGATGCCTTGGGAGGGAGTACCTCCAAGGAATATAATGGAGAGTTCTAGGAGCTCTTGATAGTCTCCCCGAAGCTGTTTTGACTGCAACTGCTGAAGAGCAAATGCAATTAGACCTTTTCTCCTTTCTTCTTCTACCATGTTACTAGTATTTATATTAAGTAGAGTTTTATACTGCGTTTTTTCAATATGAGGCCAAGATTCACGAAAATGAGAAAAAACTTCAATATTAGGTGACCTACCAGCATCATGCAGAGAAAATACTTTCTCTAACATAATTTCAAATATGTGATGGCGGCATGCAAGACTCAGCAGATCTTTCTCTAATTCTGTTTCAATTTTAAGGCAAACCCCACCTTTCAATCCAGTATTAGTTGGTGCAGTGTCAAAACACAATGCAACTATTCTATTTTCTAGTCCCCATTTTCTTATTTCTGTCAGACAAGCATCAGCAATACCAGAAGCATTCCCAGTATTGAACTTTGGAACAGCAAGTAATTTTGTAATATCTTTAACAGACACTAAAATTGGTAAATGCTCTACAGTCTTCTGAACAGCTCCAGTATAATCATCCATAATTTTTCCATCCCAGTGGAGAGTAAGGGGTACTTTTGGATCAAAAGATGCTCGAATTTCTGCTGCTAGAGATTCACGATGTTTGTTTCTGGCTCGATGAATTGTTCTGTGGCTAATCTGTAACTCACTTCTGGGAGCTCTGAGCAAATTAGATGAAGCCATTGCTGAGAAAACGTGAACAGCATTTCTGCTACTTATTTTTGTTCGATCTAGTGCTGCAGCAACTTCTTGCGTAACAACTTGAACACGACCTCTGTTAGAACACCTAGACAAAACAGCCTTATGGGCAATCTCTTGATCAAAATCAGCATGATCACTTTTATCAGATGATTCTCCTGATGATTCTAATTCTATCGATTCATTAATTGTTGCTGCTGATGATGTATATGCTTCCTGCAAATATTTCTGTTTCTCTTTTTGCCTTTCATATGCTAGTGATCGCTCAATTCTGCTAGCTTCTCTCTTTGAAAGTTTCATGTCTACTCCTATCATTGATCCACGACGGCCTTTTTCTCTTTGACCTTGTAAGAATAAGCGATCTTCCTCAATCTTAATCAAACTCATGGCATCCTGGTGTGCAATATCAAATAAATCATCCACTGACTCGCCAAAAATATCACGTTTCTTGCTTTCAGTAGATGTTGATCTATTTATGTTTTTTTTGAGTGACTGCCATTCTTTATGAAGACGTACAACTCTCTCACGCACATGTAATTCAGTTGTTGTAGGTATACGTGCTCTTTCCCAAATCGGCAAAATTAAACGAACAGTTTTCTTAACACTTTCCTTCAGACTCATTTGTTTATCAGTATGAAAATTAAATAACACTTTTAGTACATCACGCCTTGATGGTAACTTTGCAGCACTAAATTTTTCTTCACATTTACCAACTAACCAAATATCACTGTAGCGTCTTGTTTTCATTGCCATTCTTGGTAGACACTAAAAGCAAAAAAAATGAACAATTACTGTATGTGGCTGAGCAGAAAAACACAGTTTAACACAACCCACCAGCAGTGCTTGAGAACAACGACTGACGTGTCATGTGTGCCAACTGGTGCATAGCTGCTTTCCTTGTTTGTTTACGTTTAAACCTGTACAGACGTGTAGAGAATGTGTGACTAATACTTGTTCAGTAGCTCTATAACTCCACTTATATGAAATACTTATATAAGAAAGAATGCTTTACCAAGAAACATAATGTGCAGAACTTGACAAATTACTAAAAACATAGCTAAATACTGTAACATTAAATGCTGTTGAGCAAGTCCTAAATATTGATGCAGCTCCTTCAATTTTTTTGTGTTGCATTTCTACATTAAATTGAACAATAATATACCCTGGTCGTTTAAAAAAAATAAATTAAAAATTCACTTCTATGTAATTGGCACACCCATATATATATATATATATATATATATATATATATATATATATATATATATATATATAGGTAATTATTTACTTATAATGTTGAGTATGTTTTGTGAAGCTTCAAAAGCATTAGCATTCGTACATTATTTTTATGTTAAATATTGAGCTTTATTTAAAAAGTTATTCCATCTGTAAATTTATAATTTTTATGTTGATCTCTAAGTTTCACATATACTGTATAGAAAATATAAAGCAGAATATATACTGTATAGACACAACTCTCCTTTGGTAGAGATACAAAGAATCTGTGTTTAATTCTTAAACTTTCGATATACAACATCATCCTCTTCTCTCAGATCTTTCATAAAAGGCAATGAAGCAAAATTGTCGATGGATTCGGTGAAAAGCCTTTCTAAACATTCATGCGGTGATAAGACGGAATGAAACAGATGGGTAATGCCTTTGAAAAACACCGCTTCATTGAGATCAAAACTTTCTCTGAGCGCCGTATTTAACTAAACAGGCGTGCATGTTAAGACATGTTTTAGTCGTATTGCTATATATACATATATATATACACATATATGCGGCTCGTTGGTGTAGTGGTTAGCGTCGTTGACTACGAATTTATCGGCCCCGGGATCGAGAACCAGTGTCGGCAGGCGGCGCGCAGCAAAACCCAGCTCTTCATCCTTCCACACACTAAAGAAATTCTTTAGTAGATAACTGGGTACCCTGGGTAGCCTAGTGGTTAAGATGCTGGGATGCTGGTGGGGTGTGATTCGGATTCCACGTTAAACTGTAGGTATCAGGTGGTGACAAGCTTGACCTTCCTCAGAATGAACAATTCGGACGGAAGCAAGACAAAGGTTAACCAAGGTTATATATTTGTATTTTTAGGTTTGTATTTTTGTATTTTCAGTTTCTCTGAAGAAGAACTGAAATATATTCGAAAGTTAGCTCGGACTCACTTTTCTAAGGTAATTTTTTCAGATTAAAGAAGTTCACGCGTTTAATGTGAATCTCAACTATATATATATATATATATATATATATATATATATATATATCTTTTGTGTTTATAGCACTTTCAAAGATTTCTCTGGTTTCTACAACATAGTAATTTAGTTTTATTTTGCGAAAGTTTGCGAAAATCCAAAAATTTAGCGTTGGATTCAGGATTTGTTCCCACTTTAATCTATAATCCTTCATTTCTCTCCCCTTTTTGCCTTTTCCCCATTCTTTCCTTTCTATTTTCCCTTTTTTCTCGCTTCTCTCTCTTCCTTAATGTCGAAGAATTTCCTTCTCTTTAATACCTCCTAACATCTTTTCTCCTTTCCCTTCATTCATTTTCCCTCAGTTTTTACCTTCTTCTTCAGATTCCTTTCGTCCTTCTTGCCTCCTCTATTAACCCTTTTTTCCCCTCCTTCTCTCCTACTCCCTTCACCTTCCTCCTGCTCTTCCCCTCATTTCCTCTCAGACGTACAGCTCTTGAATGGGAAAACAGAATTACTTTAAGAAATAAACCCATTAAAGGAAAGCGGTACTTAATTCTTGATCGTAACGAACTGGGTTTCTTTCAGCTGTTTTGGTCAAGAACGATTTGGAAAGTCATTAAGAGTCGTAGCTTCAAATACTTTCAAATACTTTCAGTAACTTTCTCTGATGAGGGAAAGTTTCAGATTACTTTCTTAAAAATGATTTATAAAAATTGTTATTTAGTAACTGAAGTTCTTCAAATAAAATGAAATAACTTTAATATATATAGATACCATTCAACCTTTCAACATTTCAAATGTCCAGTGCGATGAGTCCTCATTTCACGAAGGTCAAGCATGTCGCCCCTCCTCTCGAGTTGGCCTGATGAAGTAGTGAGTTGGTTTCTTGTACTCTCCATCTCACATAGCCAGGTACGCCCGGCTCATCATGGATTGTTCTGAGCCAGGCGTCTAATTTTCTTTTGAAGATGTCCACTGCAACACGACTCGTGTGCCTTAGGTCTATGGGCAGCTGATTAAACAGTCTTGGTCCCCTCACAACAAAACTATTTTCTTTCAGGGTTAAGGCTGTTCCCTGGCTAGCCTTTAGTTTGGGAACAGGACACAGTCTTCCTTTTCTACTTTCCACTGTTGTTTGGAGGGTTATAGTGTTCAGAGTAAGATTTGGAACTAGTTTCTCCATTATTTTCCAAGTGTAAATAATGGTGTATCTCTTTCTTCTCCTTTCTAGTGAATATAGCTGATTAAACAGTCTTGGTCCCCCCACAACAAAATTATTTTCTTTCGGGGTTAAGGCTGTTCCCTGGCTAGCGTTTAGTTTGGGAACAGGACACAGTCTTCCTTTTCTACTTTCCACTGTTGTTTGGAGGGTTATAGTGTTCAGAGTAAGATTTGGAACTAGTTTCTCCATTATTTTCCAAGTGTAAATAAAGGTGTATCTCTTTCTTCTCCTTTCTAGTGAATATAGCTTTAATTTGCGTAACCTTTCCCAGTAATTTAGTTCTTTGCACCCACTGATCTTGGCTGTGAAGCTTCTCTGAATCCCTTCTAGCTGTCTAATGTCTTCTTTTTTATATGGACATGTTAGGACTGAGCAGTATTCCAATTTGGGTATGATCAGTGTTTTCAATAGAGAAATCATTATATTCCTATACCTTCGTTTAAAAGTTCTCAGTATCTTCCCAGTTATTCTCTTTGCTCTGTTTACTGCTATCTTATTTTGGGTTTCAAATTTCACATCGTCAGTCATTACAACTCCTAAATCTTTTGCTTAGACTTTCTCTAAATTTCCTCTCCATTTGGGGTATAGTTATAGTATTCCATGGATTTTAGGTCCTCCCTTCTTCCGTACCTTAACAGTTGAAATTTCTCAGTGCTAAATTTCATAGTGTTGTCTTCCGTCCACTTGTCGATTCTGTTCATGTCTGTTTGTAGAGATCCTATATCTTCTGGGTTTCTTATTTTTCTACTGATCTTTGTGTCATCGGCGAAGGATGTTACTGTGTTGTCTCTGGTAACGTCCTCATCTATGTTAGTTAGCATGATTATGAAGAGTAGTGGAGTTAATACTGTTCCTTGTGGTACTGAGCTGATGACCTCTGGTTCTGATGAAGATATTCCTTGTACTGTAACGACTTACCGCCGTTCATTAAGGAAATTACATATCTACAGATCTATAGATCTACAGAAGCTAAGGCTAACAAAGACCCTAAGATCCACTCTAAGGTTAGCCCGAGAGAAAGGAAAGAGTGGGGGGTTAAGAGAAGAGAATAAGGGGTTAAGTAAGGAGGAACACCTATCACTCGTGGGTTAACATTCATTCAGAAAAAGAGAAAAAGACTCATCATCATCATCATCCGCCGGCCACTGCCGACAAGTCAGAAAAATAGTCGGAGAGAATAGGAGAGGGGTGAAAGATGAAAAGAAGTAAAATAAGAACGCTTACAAACCATGCAAACGCAGTCTTAACTCTCAGTCATACCATGCAAACTACAAACATGCAAGAAGAGAGTTACAGACATGCAAAGTAAGAAGAGGATAAGAAAAAAAAAAAAGTAGGTACAGTTAAACAAAAAGTGGGTTAGTTTACGCTACGAGCTACATCTACGTTCGTGTTAGTCTAATTTTTTTTTTTTTTTTTTTTTTGCTGGCATCACAGGCTGGCATGTCACAAGCTGGCATTCATTGTCAACAGACTCATCCTCGAGCACCACCACCACCAGAGCTCCTGTTGCTAACCTTGTTTTTTTATTTTAAAGAACGTTAATACTTTTAAAATGTCTGTCAAGACGGTTCTTAAACATATTAACGCTGGTAGAATGAACGACTGACGCGGGAAGATTATTCCATTTATCAATTACTTTAAACGAAGGAAGTTTTTAGCGATATTAGTAATGAAACGTCTGCCACGCAACTTAAATCCGTTATTACGAGTATTACTATTATCGAAAGTGAACAATTTGTCAAAATTTACGTTATCAATGTTATTAACGATTTTGAAAACTTCAATAAGCTCCCCCCTTAATCTCCTAGTTTCGAGTGAATACAGGTCTAACTCTTTAATCCTATCTTCATAAGGCTTGTTGCGCAATGACGGAATTAGTTTCGTGGCACGACGTTGAACCCTTTCTAACCTATCAACATCCCATCCTCGCGTAAATACGGGCACCAAAACTGAACGGCATATTCTAAATGAGGCCTGACTAGGGACTTGTAAAGGGGCAATATAATATCCTTCGATTTAAATTCGAAATTACGCGCTATGAAGCCTAACATCCTATTAGCTTTTGTGCAAGACTCCAGGCACTGGTTCCTAACCTTTAAATCCTTAGATACGCGTACGCCTAAATCTACTTCCTCGTCAACGCTCGCTAACTCTCTATCATCCATCGTGTACGTGTAATTATTGTTGCGAGAACCTATATGCAAAACTTTACATTTATCTACGTTAAATTGCATCTGCCACTTATCTGTCCACTCCATAATCCTATTTACATCGTCTTGGAGCCTATTACTATCGTCCTCGTTAACAACCTTACCGCCTATTTTAGTATCGTCCGCGAATTTCGACACGTTACTAGTCAATCCTACATCTATGTCGTTAATGTAAATTACGAATAGCAATGGGCCTAACACTGAACCCTGTGGGACACCGCTACCTTACATCTAACCACCCCGATTCACTACCATTAACTACGACCCTCTGTCTCCTAGCACGAAGCCATTCTTCTAACCAGTTAGCTACCTGACCGCGTATACAGTGCGCTTTGACCTTCGCAATTAGTCTCCTATGCGGAACTGTATCGAACGCCTTTTTAAAATCTAAATAAATAACGTCAGCTGCTCTATGCCTATCGTATTCGCGCACTATTTCGTTATAAAATTCTAACAAATTAGTTAAACAAGACCTACGACGTCGAAACCCATGCTGACTACTATTAATCAAATCTCTACTTCTAAGTGATCGATGATACGATCCCTAACTACGGATTCCAAAAGTTTACCGACAATTGACGTTAAGCTAATGGGCCTATAATTGCTAGCTACTGCGCGGTCGCCTTTTTTAAAAATGGCGTGACGTTAGCTAATTTGAAGTCTTCAGGAATAATCCCGTTTCGAGTGACTGATTAAAAATCTTCGTTAAGGGGCCTACGATAACGTCTTTTCAAATCTTTCAAATGTCTGGGATAAAAGCGTCAGGGCCTGGAGCCTTGCTAACTTTTAGCCTATCGATATAATGCGCAATCTCAGCCTCGTAAACAGTTATTTCATCCAAAATAGTCTCGCTACTAAATGGAACGATATCGTCCACGTCGGGGACATTATTTACGTCTTCTACGGTAAAAACTGTCGCAAAAAAGTTATTGAAAATACCCGCCATCGCCTGAGCGTCAGAAGCCAAAGCGCCATTAACATCCACTAGAGGGCCTGTTATCTTTTACCTGCTTACGATTATTAACGTATTCAAAAAACTTTTTTGGATTATGTTTACTATCCGCAGCTATAAGTATCTCTAAATTACGCTTGGCATTCCTAACTGATCTTTTAACCTGACGTCAAAGCTCGATATATCTATTAAAATTAGCTGCCGTGCCATTGCGCTTATTAAGTTTATACGCTCTATTACGCTCGTTTATGAACTCGCCTATTTCCCTAGTCCACCACTTCGGCCTACCACGATTTCTAGCGCGCTTGGGCCTACGAGGAATAAACTCCCTTTCAATATTCATAAAACTTTCTTTAAACTCCACCCAACGCAAATTTGTTTCATTACCCATAAATAACACTGGTATGCATCAATTTTGCTGTCAAGGGTTTTGTAAGTGATTCTTATAGAGTGTTTCCTGCTGATTTCGAATCTGCAATCCGTTTTCCTCAATCAGCTCAGGTTATCCGGCTATGGCCTCATAAGTAAAATAGAATTTTTCGTGATTTTGTCAAAGCGGAATTGGAACAGTAACATCTATCATCACTTGTTTCACTTGTATAATATCTTTTTTTACTTTTCAGGCATATGGATAAAATATTTCATAATGAATAGAGCGTGTAAAAATGATCCCAATAGATTCTGCTACATATGTGGGACGGTTACCATGCCAAATAACCAGTCCCAAATCACTAAATTTGTGAAGACAATGTATAGAGCATACTTTGGAATTAAGCTAGGGGACCAGGACAAAAATTTCGCCCCTCATATGTGCTGCAAGACGTGCATTGAAAATTGAGAAGATGGAGCAAAGGCAGAGCGAAATCTTTGCCTTTTGGAATTCCCATGATTTGGAGAGAAGGAAAGGATCACGTGACAGATTGCTATTTCTGCATGACAAACCTCCAAGGTGGGCTTATAAATTTATTTTTTAAATATTTTGAAATCCTCGTATGAAACTTGACATAATATTCACCATAATGTAATATTCACCATAATGTAATATTCACCATATATAGCATAATATTCACCATAATGGTAATCATACATTTACATATACATATTGTTATAGAAAATACATTTACACATACATATTGTTATAGAAAATACATTTACACATACATATTGTTATAGAAAATACATTTACACATACATATTGTTATACAAGTTACATTTACATATACAATGATTGTATATTTTCTTTCTTTTTCATTCATATTGTCCCCGAAGGGACAATATGAATGAAAAGAAAGAAAATATACAGACTCTATCGACCTATTTCATATCTTACAGACCGCAGCCTTCCCTCACGAGCCGCCACTGTCTGAATGCTTCTTCTATTTCATATGCAAGTTTTATATCCATGTTTCTGTGTTTCTATTTTCAGGAGTTAACAAGAAGAATAAACACATTGTTGTATACCCTGACATTCCTTCTGCTATGAGACCTGTACCCCATGGTCCTGGAATTCCAATACCCGACCCACCTCAAACCCTGGACTTCGATGATTCTGATGATGAATCAATGACCAATGCCAATAACCAGTCCCAGTCGTATATACCTCAAAATACCGCTTCAAATGAGCCGAGGCCTCTCAACCAGGCCAAACTTAATGATCTTACCAGGAATTTAGGACGTTCCACATTAGCTGCCGAGATCTTGGGCTCACGACTTCGAGAGGACAACTTGCTGGCTCCAGGAACAACATTTTCCTGGTAGAGGAAACGAGAGGAAGAATTCCGCAAGTTTTTTGCAGTGCACGAAAATACCTCTTCCTTAGTGTACTGCTGCAATGTTGAGGGACTAATCGAATCCTTGGGCCTGCCATATAACGCATCAGAATGGAGGCTATTTATAGACTCGTCTAAACGAAGTTTGAAAGCAGTACTTCTCAACATTGAGAATAGGGTTGCATCAGTCCCTGTAGCACATTCCGTACAACTTACTGAGAGCTACGATAACATGAAAATTTTACTGGATGCTCTCGTATACGACCAACATAACTGGAGGATCTGTGGAGATTTGAAGGTAATACTAATATCATAAGTAAACTATTGCTATTGACTATGTTGTTTTTCCAAAGGTTATTTGAGAGCGTATAAGAACACTTAACTTCCCCACAGAAGTGATACAGTCCAATGCATAGATTTTTTTATCTGATAGAACAAATTCTCTAAATTCTTTAAATATTTTCATTTTTTTTCAGATTGTGGCATTTGTGTTGGGAATGCAAGGGGGATACACGAAATACCCATGTTTCCTCTGCAAATGGGATAGCCGAGCGGATGAGAAGCACTATGCACAGCGTGAATGGGCATCCAGAGAGAATTTGGAACCTGGGTCGCATAATGTCGTTTCAGTGCCCCTTGTACCACCAACAAAAATTTTGCTCCCACCACTTCATATTAAGCTGGGCTTGATGAAAAATTTCATCAAATCAATGAATAAGGAGGGTTCAGCATTCCGATATCTCGAGAGTAAATTTCCTCATATATCTGATGCTAAACTAAATGCTGGGGTTTTTGATGGTCCTCAAATTCGAACTTTGATCAAGGATACTCAGTTCGAAAACGCAATGACTCCAACTGAGAAGAATGCCTGGCAGGCATTCAAATCAGTTGTCACTGATTTTCTTGGCAAGCGTAGAAGTCCAGAATACGAGTCCGTTGTCGAAAACTTGATGGAAGCTTTCAAAGCTCATGGGTCGCGCATGTCCATAAAAATGCACTTTTTGTGGTCCCACTTGGACTATTTTCCTGAAAATTGCGGGGATTATAGTGAGGAACAGGGTGAACGATTTCACCAAGATATCAAAATAATAGAAGAGAGGTACCAGGGAAACTGGGATATCAATATGCTGGCGGACTATTGCTGGTGTTTGAAGCGAGACGTGCCCGAAGAAAAACACAGACGGAAAGCCAAAAAAACTTCATTCCTTCCTCAATAAACTTTTTTCCATATTCATTGTATGAATAAAAGTATTTATTCACACAATGTTTTCATTTTTCACGAGTGTTCTTATAATATTACGCGTATCTACAGTGTTTAAGCTAAAAAAATCAATAAATTTGGGGATAAAATTGGACTTATAATAAATGGCCAATAGAGAAAAAACCTGACCTGATTGAGGAAAACCAATGTAATTTTCGAATTCAGCATGGTCGAATTATATAATATAAGTTGAAAAAACCCTCACAGCAGACAAAAAAATTTCATATGCATACCAGTGTAAGTTATCCCAGTCCCCTACTCTCATCCTATCCGCAAAACTATCAAAATTAGCCCTACGAAAATCAGGGACTTCTATTACGTTACTATCCTGAGTGTTTTCTATCAATAACTTAAACCTAAGAGTTTGATGATCACTACATCCTAAACTCTCGCCTACTTCTAAACCTTCGACTATATTCTCGCCGTTCGTCATCACTACTTTTCCTGTTATTCCAATATATTTCGGTTTATGTATTATGATTCCATGGTCACACTTATCGAACGCTTTGGCAAAGTCTGTGTATATTACATTATAGTTTTCATTACTTTCAAGTGCGTCAATAATGTTGTTGCAGTGTTCCATTAGTTGTGATATGCATGATCTTCCTGACCGAAATCCATGTTGGTTGTCATTTAATTTTTTCTGAGTTCCAAAAAGTCATCATTTTTGGCTAAAAATACAATAGTTACCCCTTTTTCTTTGATGTATTCAATCCGACGTGAATGCAGCGAGTCCTTTGCTTATATTGAGGTTCTGAATATAGTAGGCTAAATGTAGCTGTAACCCCTAGAACCTGTCCCAAAACTAGATCCTATCTGCTTTGCAGATAGCTGGTGAGAGAAGCTACATTTTTGGGGGCTCTTTGCGAGTGACCCGTTGCCCACGTCGGGTTAACATCATGAAAAAGAAAAAACTATAGTGTTTGACATTTACCATTACTTATTCGCACTATAGTGGGTTTAATTTTCCCAGAATAGTTCCTTGTTCCATGCAGGGTCTGTGTGTATCATGATAAAACCTCAGGGGGACCATTCTGAGTTCAATCCCATATATATATATATATATATATATATATATATATATATATATATATATATATATATATAAATTATTTCACGAAAGTAACACGTGAAAAATATTTGATGAATAAAACCACGAAGGAAAGGAAACACAAAAAGGTGCTCAAGCGCTTTCGTCTAATGACATCCTCAGGAACACTGAAGTACATAAAAGGTTACGGCCTATATATAGGTTACAGAAAGAAAAAAAATAAATAAATAACATACATACACACAAACATATATATATATATACATACATATCTACACACATACATATATACATATATATGCAATAAACGGAGAAGTAAAAATAAAAATTAAAAATTAAAGATTAGAGGATTAACAAAGAGGCATACAGATTTGTAAGGAAAAATATCGATTTTTAGCACAAGATCAAATGAATTATAAAAATACAAATTTATACTGGAAATCTGCCCGGGTTTTAACACTTTGCCTTTTAGAGTCAAGTTTCGATATATATAAAAATAAAATGAAGATTAAAAGTTAATAAAGTAGCGTACAAGTTTACCAAAGATTTAGCGTCCTACCCTTTTTATCTAAATTTGTTTTGAAGGAATTCAAAACAACAGGATCGAGTTGAAAAAGACCTTTGCTTATGTTGAAGTTATTTGAAAGTTGGATAATGGCAGACGGGAAAGGATTTGCACACACGTATAAAACAGCATCAATATTCCGTTAGAACAGGACAGTTGTCCAGTGCTCTTTTTGTCCATTTGTCAGAGTACCCTGTTTTCAGGGGCGCAGCCAGACTTTTATTTCGGGGGGGGGGGCAAGTGCTTTATAAGCCATTTTAATATATAGAATTAAAAGATATTGGCTAAACGCATAATACGTCAAAACAAGTTGAGTAAATAAATGCATTATAACCTATAATAAAGATTTATTTCCTGCTACTTAATTGGTAGTACATATAAGAAATACAGTTTATATAATGTATAACGTCAAACTGTGATGTGCATATTGTAAAAGCCGAAAAAAATAAGTATACACACATGATGATACGGATACACTGCCTATAAAATATAAACCCTTTTGAATGCAAGAAACTGAAGAAAGCAACTGGTACGCATTAAGTAAACGCGCGAAATTCATAAAATACAAATATACCCATACTGTATATATATAAATATATAAATGTGTGTATTTACAATAGGTACGTGTGCAAATACACATCTAAATCAAGCTGGAACTGTACAACATATCAAAGAAGCAAATTCAATTTTCTCAAATGTTGTTTGGATGCCATTTTTTCAATTACATCCTCAGCTTTGGGCACTTTGACACGGTGGATGTTAAATGTTCATCATGGCAAGACCCGATAACCATTCTTCTGACATCGTAGTTCTCAAATATGTTTTCAAGCGTCGCAAACAGCTGAAGCTACGCTCAGCCGATACAGAGGTCACTGGAAGTGTAAGTAGAATTCGAATTAAACAAAATATATTTGGGTAAAAGGCTCCAAGATTCTCCATGCTTAGCACATGAGAACAAGTCTGTGATATAGTTTCGTTATTCTCTGCAGCTCGCATCCACTTGTGGACCCATCTCTCGATCTTTCCGTTGAGATCGCTAATAGTTCCAGGCAGATCTTCAGAGTAAAAATTTGCAGCTTTAGCGACGCGATCGGAGGTATTCTTGTCAACATAACGAGGAATAAGGGCCTGTAAGCGCAATGCAAGCTGTACGTGAGGACCAAACCGCAACTGTAATTGTTGTATTAACCCAACGAGATACGGAACAAAGATGGTGATTCTGTAATATTCAAAAGCATTATTAACACACGGATTGTTTCTGTGAACTTGCTTGCTGGTTTGACGAGGTGTTTTCAACGGTTCTCCAAGTAGCCTTTCCGATTCCTCAAACACTTTTGAAGAGATTTCTTCGGCCTGCCTCCGAAAGGACAACTTATCAGTTAGACTATGGATCTCATTCACACATGTAGTAATATCTAGGCTGGGATACTGAAGTTGCCCCGAAATCGGTAATAAGAAACTAGCAAGGTAACTAGCCACATACAAAGCCACAACAAATCTGTGGGTACTCAGCGCAGCAAGCAACTGTGTGGCCTTAGATGATGCTGTGTTGTCTGACCAGGTGCTGATTTCTTCCAGAGTATTAAGTATAGCAGAATAGTACTCCTTAAAACGGATCATGCTATCTTGCCGCTCGATCCACTTAGTTTCACACATAGAAAGTAGAGATTTCATTTTGCTGGATGAAGAAGCCTCATCCTTGAATTTCCTTAAACGCTTGGAGCTTGATCGAATAAAATTCGTGGTCTCTTCGATGGTGCCTATACAGTTATTGATTTCCTTTACCTTAGCAGCCTCGCTAACAACCAGATTGAGGACATGGCTGCTGCAATGCGTATAGACTGCTTTGTTGTACACCTCTCTGATACACGCCTGCACTGCACACCGTTAGTGTCTCCCTTCATTGCTGCACAGCCAGCATATGCCTGGCCTCTTTGGAAATTCAGATTTAGCCCATATGTTTCCAATTTTGACATAATCGTATCTGCCAAGCCTTTCCCAGTACCATCTACAATTTCTTCAAAGCCTAGGAATTCTTCATGAACATTTCCCTTATTATCGACAAACCGAACAGGAAGGGTGAGTTGGTCCTTTATGGATGAGTCTGTTGTTCCATCTGCGATAACTGTGAACATTCGAGCCTGGTTTGCATTTTCGACTATACTATTTCTCACCATAATGCCAACACACGAAATGATCTCGTTCTGAGTTTGTCAGCTTAGATAGGTGGCATTGCGGGGGCAGGTAACTAGATGATGCTTTAAAACTGAATCACCCGCATGAAGTCTCAGTCGCAAAGATGCACGAAAATTTCCATTGTTTTCGAGTGGCGTATCGATAGACAGCGGACCAGAGTCGCGATGGCCACGTAAAGGTAGCCTCTGTGTACCGCAAAAAATAACCGACTTTACTATAGGAACTAATATATCTCTATTCTTAAGGAGAACGACGCACGTCTTTCTAGCTTACGTGACGTCAAATAATAAAACTAAACAAACATACTTAGATTCCACAGATTTCGGGACAGATTTCGCGGGGGGCCATGGCCCCCCCTTGCCCCAGGTGGCTGCGCCACTGCAGGCTGTTTTACTCTACAACCCCGTTTTACCCCGTTCTCTCCTATAACTTATAGTTGCGGAAAAGATTTCGCCAAGAAAATAAATTGTACAGAAAAATATTGAGTTCAAGAATAACCATAACTTGGAAAAATAATGCTGCCAAAAAAAAATGTCCGTAGTTTTCATCGCCACGTTGCTCTTTTTTCTCACAACTTTACAGTTTCAGGAAAACGTTCATCTAAAAATATAAATGTATAAAAAACATTTTAAATTACTAACTGGTAATACTATATTTCCGTATTTTTCTTTAGGCTTTATTTTATTTCATATTTTGGGGATTACTAATAAAATTTTGAAAATGAAACCCATTAGTAACTAGCACTTTTTTATTCTTTTTAAAAATTTTGTTTTAGGCAATTTTTTTTCCTGAAAATGTACATGTATAAAATAATGTAACAAGTTTAAAATTCTCTAAATTTATACTTAATGTTAAAAAATCTAAAAAAAAAATTAACTTTCAAAAATGTATTATTTTATTTTACTTCTTAAGATCTCAAAAATATCCTAATATCAGTGTAATATAATGTTCTCGTATTGTAATTTCTATAATTATTGTTTAAATAATTTATTATGATCGATCGGATGGATGCGTGTATTTAAGTGAAATACAAGATGTAATGTAACCAAATTACAGACTTTACTAAAATGAAGTATCTGATAAGAATTATCACCAAATTAAATGATATTTAGTTTAAAAACTACTGTTTAATTATCATTACATCCATTTACACGTCATTAATTAATTGTTATTATCATGTCAATGGTAGAGATGTTAGTGATTTCGAAGCAAATAGTCATGATTGGAGTGTAAATCATATGAAGAGTAATGTTCAATAATTCAAATTAAAGTACATTATTCTTCAAAAGACAGTACAGATATAATTCTTCGAAAGACAGTGCACATAATTACAAGTACAATTTTTGTGTTCAGTCAGGTTGGATATATATTAGAGTGTGTCAATTTTAGTAAAGTCAACAATTCAAAAAACTACTCGTGACTAAATGATGCATTTTTATGTGCTAAATCGAAATATGGCTTTAAAATCCAGATTTTACCATTCCTAGCTACTTATATTTGAAGTTGGAGTTTACGAAAAATCAGCAATTTTTGCAAATATTTTTTTTTATTGTATATAACTACATTTTACATACATAAATAATATGACATCATTTGAGCATTAGTAGTTTTTGAATTGTTGACTTTTCTAAAATTGATACACCCTAAATTACTGGAAATCAGAGGTGAAGGAGATGAGGACACACAGGTAGGAGACTGCAGTTCAGACCCAGGAAGACTCCTGACATCAACCCAGATGCCACCAAACTCTCGGAGCTTATTGACTGGAACTCTGGCGTGACTGACCCTCCTCTGACCTGCTCCCTCACCACTGCTGCAATCAAGGAGTTTCTGGATAGACCAATGGAAGTTCCTGCATGGCCTTCACACACACAGTCAGTAGAGAGGTGTGTAAGGATGAAACTGAACAGCACAACATGTACTCACAAGAGAGGAGCATGTGGCCAGTAGGGAGCTCATGTCCAGGAACAAGAGCAAGGTAGACATGGCATCATTGGCAAAGTTCAAGAAACCTATCTATGTTTCTAAGTTTTAATATTGAAATACAATCAACATGTCTTTAATTGCATGTATGTAAAATGTAGTTATATACAATAAAAAAATACTTGCAAAAATTGCTGATTTTTCGTAAACTTCAACTTCAAATATAAGTAGCTAGGAGCGGTCAAATCTGGATTTTAAAGCCATATTTCGATTTAGCACATAAAAATGCATCATTTGGTCACTAGTAGTTTTTTGAATTGTTGACTTTACTAAAATTTACACACCCTAATATATATATATATATATATATTATATATATATATATATATATATATATATATATATTATATATATATATATATATATATATAATAGCGTATTTAATTTAAAGAAAGCAATAATTTACATATGAAATTAATTTTCTTTGAAGAATAGGATACGGGGAGAAGAGTAAAGAGGGAAAGAAGTTAATATAATGTGCCTTTTTCTGTCGCCTCCCCCCAACCCCAGTAAAAACAACCCGATTATTTCACCCTTTGTACGCTTATTGCGGTCTGTGTTATGGTGCATGTATTAAATTACATAAATTAAATAAATGCATATACTGTAACTGTATTTTCGTTAATTATTTATACATTTAAATTTAACCCTCTATGCCCGACTGCTACAAAATATTAAGGTTTCATAAAAACACATTCATAACACGACCCTACAAATAATTCTTCCATCCAAATTTAATATTAGTTGATTTAGTTGCAAAACAGTGCATTTATTTATTTATTTTCTTTTGGATATAAAGTTTTTAAGTGCAAATATAAAATATTTCATTTCAAAAGAAAGTCATTCATTAAAACGGAAATTTGTATGGGAAATGTTTCCTTTTAAACTTGTTTCCAGATTATTTCACAAATCGACTCCTTCGCACGAGAGGGATTTCCGTGATGTTTCAAGTCTAAAGTTAGGGTTTAGGAAGTTGCTAAGTTCAGTGAATGGTTCACTTGGTTTGACTTGATTTCCTTAATTAATACACGAACTTCCTTATAGGATATTTTATGAGTATGTAAGCAGATACTGAACTTATACAGGTAAATTGGCTTAATAAATGTAAAAAACTTTTTTTTCTGCGTGAAGGTCAAAATATGATAATTAAAACCCACTCTAATAGACAAAGTTTATTTCCACAACAGTTTCGATGCCCACTGGCATCCTCTTCGGGTGGATACAGGAAAACGTTTTAATGTATCCACCCGAAGAGGATGCCAGTGGGCATCGAAACTGTTCTGGAAATGAACTCTGTCTATTAGAGTGGGTTTCAATTATTATAAATTGGCTTAAAAAGTTATTAGGATTTGAACATAGATCCAATTTTGATGACATTTTTTTTATGAAAAAGTTCAGTGGAGAAGTAATAAAATGGCTTGCATTTTTCTACACTACTATATTATATAGGATTAAGGGGTGCGAAAGGATGTAATATAGATTGAGCAGTATATATTTTGGAATGTGGTGTTTTAGTTCTATTGTGCAGTGTACTTTACTGATTTAGTTCTGGCTAACGCCAGACGATTTTGTTCAGTCTCGGAAAAGACCTTCGGGTGCTAAAGGGTTAATTTATAGAAGATATAAGTGAATAAATGTCCGATGTGCACTTTGAAAGTTAGTTTTTCATCTAAAATTGCACCTAATATTTCCATTTCTGATATTCTATTTATTACAGTATTATCCATATGTACAATATATTTAAATTTATATTCTATTTTATATTTGTTATTATCATATACGAGGTCTTTGATGGATTTAAGAATAATTTATTTGCATTGAACCAGTTATACAGTAAATATGGATGGGCTCCATATTCGTTCTTTCTTTTAAAGTACCTTGATCTTTATCAGATCTGTATAGAGAGCCGAAATTAGGTTAGTTTTGATGGAATTAATGTCATTTCATTTCCCTATGAAGCAATTCCTAACAAATGACTGAAAAATTTCTAAAAATTTTGAAGGTGACACGACATTACATCCCATCATTTTTATGTTGACAATTTTACGTCTAAAATTTTCTTCATTTTTATTATGATAGATATTTTCAATAGATACTCGAAATATTTGTGAATTTTTCTCTGATTAGGCGCATACGCGAAGAAGATTTGACACGCGATAAAACAAAAATGAATTATTTGAATAGGCCTTATTCTAAGCTTTTTTCTATCTTAAATACCATAGACTTTGATCAATATTTTTTTTATATAAAATGAAAATCCATATTTTACATTAACTTATTATAAAGCACCAACTTTAAAACGAGAACTTGAATTTCAAATTCATGAAATTTCCGATTTCTGATTGCAGCCTTTTTCTGTCGCCTCCCCCCAACCCCAGTAAATACAACCCGATTATTTCACCCTTTGTACACTTATTGCGGTCTGTGTTATGGTGCATGTATTAAATTACATAAATTAAATAAATGCATATACTGTAATGTATTTTCTTTAATTATTTATACATTTAAATTTAACCCGCTATGCCCGACTGCTACAAAATATTAAGGTTTCATAAAAACACATTCATAACACGACAAATAATTCTTCCATCCAAATTTAAT